>NW_024121099.1:14551081-14899165 GCF_016745375.1 Pimephales promelas | reverse complement strand
GGCCTCTATCAGAATCCAGAGTTTCAAGAAGATTGGAGGAACTAAAAATTTTCGACCCGAAAAAAAACGACAGTGGTACCCCTTTTGTTTTGTTTTTTTGTGTAAAAAATAAGTTTCTCCAATCTTCTTGAAACTCTGGATACTGATAGAGGGCCATGAGACTTAGACCTGAGTGCAAAAATGGAGGCTCTAGACCCTTCCTGAGCTGAGATATGGACATCCTACGTAGCATTTATGCCATCATAAAAATAGTGGGATAAATGTTACGTGGCATCTCAATATCTCAGCTCTGGAAGGGTCTAGAGCCTCCATTGTTGCACTCAGGTCTAAGTCTCATGGCCCTCTATCAGAATCCAGAGATTGGAGTAATGAAAACAAGGTGGAGGTCAACTCTCTTCCGGGCACTGGAAGTCAAACCTACCTTTGCACCTCAGGTTATCGCTTCATGTGCATTCTTACACAATGTGTGCTTGGACAATGGGGACACACTGGATCCTGACGAGGATATTGCCAGGGACGATCTTGACCCCCATCCTCCCCATGAACCAATGGCATTCAACGAAGCCTCAGGGAATGCTGCACGAGATGCACTGGCTGCCCAAGTTTCCGGGGATGTGCAGGCCACATGAAGAGACATGTTGCACTGTTGATTTTCATGAGAATTGTATAGATGTAATATATCTAAGAATTTCAGAGTATTGTTCTTCTACTGTCTTGCCCCAATTTATAAACCGTTGGCATTCATGTGTTTGTTTTTTGTATAAAAGTTATTGTTACATTTTTTTAATGTTGTTTCAGTTGTGCAAATTTAACAAGTAATTATTTTCACATCTTATCAATCATTCTTTCAAAGAGGTCTAAAAACCGCTGTGTCTTCGCCTCACTCTCTTCATGGCGCCTTTGCTCCTGAAGGGCCTCCTCGATCAGGAACTCCATAATAGGATTGGACCTCCTCCTAGATGTGATGGCACTCGCTGCTGCTGGGGCACTGGTTAGCATTCTACTGGTTCCTGTGTCAGGTGTCCAGGATGCCTCTGAGGTGGAGGGCTCCACAATATCCTAAAAAAAACAAAACAAGGCAAATGTTACTTTTTAGAAACTTTCAGCAAATATCTCCTCAAGAAATTTAAAAAGAATGTTTACAAATCTGATGGTGGAATTCATGAAAAAGCTGAATTACGTAAATCTTTAGCCTCACCATGAGGATTGTCATGGGATCCTCTGCTTCTGGTTGGAATGATGCCACCACCACAGGGGTGGTCCATCGCAGGCCGGGCACCCAAAACCTTGTGCATGTCTCCATAGTACTGCCATGTAGCAACACTGACCTCACCTCACCTCACATTATTTGTCGTTACAATACTTATTAAAGCCACAAATACTTAAATTTATGGGTCTCCTTTGTCGCTTGGGCAGCCATTTTGCGTCTGTAGCCTGGGTTAGCAGTGACACTTCTCATACCCCTTCGTTTGAAGTGTGCTCTCGAAAAATCTTAGTTTGAAGAGCTATCTGGCCCTTCCGCCTAGCCCTCCCCCTCCAACCAAAAGAGAATTGGGACAACCCTACCCCTTCAAGTGGACGCGCAAAACGGAGGGGAAGGGGAAAGTGAAGGGGTAAAGGGTAGAATTGGGATTGGCCCTAAGTCTCATGGCCCTCTATCAGATCAGAGAAACTTTTTTTTTTTTGCATCGAAAACCTGTCGGTTTTTCATGTCAAAATTTTGAGTTCCTCTGATCTTCTTGAAACTCTGGATTCTGATAAAGGGTCATGAGACTTAGACCTGAGTGCAAAAATGGAGGCTCTAGACCGTTCCTGAGCTGAGATATGGGCATTCCCAGGTAGCATTTATGCTACCTATATATGAGTTATTGGACAAACAGTGGGTTCGAGGGAGTGGTCCCGGGACCACTGAACCGTTTGGTTCCCATTGAAGTCCATTATATGGAGAAAATCCTGAAATGTTTTCATCAAAAACCTTAATTTCTTTTCGACTGAAGAAAGAAAGATGTGAACATATGGATGACATGGGGGTGAGTAAATTATCAGCAAAAGTTTTTTTTAAAAGTGAACTACTCCTTTAAAGAGCCCCTATCATAGCTTTTGAAATGTTCCTATTTTTGTTTTAGGAGTTCCCAAAAACAGTTTAACATGCATGCAAGGATAAAAAAAAACACTTTATTTGTCTTATAATATGCATTTATTTTTAACTGATTTGCTCTCCGACTCCCAAATGATTCGTACAACGACTCATTTTTCCAAACCACTCCTTTGCGTGACGCTAATCGGCGGTGATTGGTCTGATGACAGACCCAGTCAGTTATTGTTTGTTAGCATTACGCATAAACATATTGATGAAGCACTGCAGTACTACAAGACGCTCTATTCTTTGACAACTCCAATAACAGCGACAAACATTTCACATATTTAAAAAAAAATTGACATTGGAGACCTAGAAGCTGCGCTGAGCGTAACTTACTCACACACACACACACACACGCACACACATACTTATTGCGCCTTCCCTCCTCGCGCCCCGACGCTACAAAACCGTTCAAAACCCATAAAAGCAACAATTATTAATAATACTTACAGGTTGTGATTCGAAGGAGGAAGCTGATCCATATACACTGGGTAAGTAAGTTACTAAGCCCTCCTTCAAGAACAACCGCTTGCGAATCCACATTTGAATTCATTTATGTTTTTGAACGATTCATCATTAAAATGATGAGAACTCAATCGGCTATACTGTTGTGGTATCGCTGCAAATATGAACTCTAACCACCGATTCTTCACATGCTCGTCCCTGGTAAATGAAAACAAAGTGGCTGAACTATCTTTGCATTGCAGCGTCTTCTCGTCATGATGCTATGTTGAAGTATTTGAATGTGTAGACTTCAAGTTTACACTTCCGTCTGCGTGCACAGTAACTGGGCACGGCCAGTATGTCTCTACGTCACGATGTAACAACTAATGACTCATTTCAAAAACAATTAATTTCATAGACTCAGAGTCAACTCTCACTTTTGAAAGACAATAACTTTATATACGGTGCACTTTCAGATATAAATCTTTGCAGGATGTTTTCATTCCCTTAGAGCTATATTCCACACCATATGAACAGTCATTTTCAAAAATCCATGATAGGGCCTCTTTAACGATTTCTTACAATTTTGCAAAAAAATTCATGAACTTTCACCTTCCAAAAATATTGATAATTTCTATAATATACTCACCGTATATAAAAATGTTGTCAATAGATTTTGAAAAAAAAAAAAAAGAACAGGTTAAAGTTTTTCCTGTAATTAATTTGCGATTAATTGCCCCTAATATTAAAATTTCAAATCTATGTTTTATATTGTAATAAATATTTTCAGATTGAATCTCCAAATAAATGTAGAAACAATAAAGTATACAGTATAATCGAAAGCCATCAGAAACATTTAAATATTATATAAAACATATTTTATTTTATTATACATTTATATAATGTAAATAAATAAACATAATTTGATATATCCCATAACATTAACAGATTGATAAATGTAACATTTAAATGTATAAAACAAAATGAGATTATTTGTGATATATGATGTTATTTGTAATTATTTTAAGAAATGTTACTGTGGGTCCCAGCAAAATAAATTTAGTTGAGTAAAATCGAATTCAAAAACATAATTCAGACAGAATACCCATTATTAAAGAGCAGTATATAATAACAGTATTTTTTTTTTTTTGGGGTGAGTGTTTCTGTGTGTTTTGGTTTGAAACACTGACACAAATTTAATCATAGCTGCCAATGTCTTAAGGTTTTGACCGTACTGTCAAACTGAATTAGGAGATGAATCTCCACTTCAAAGGTCAATTATTCTGTGGTGGAATTTCATGCCTTTCTCTCTGTCTTTGCCTTTTTTAATTGCTGTCAAAAATGGCTGGGTCACAAGGGACACAGCTGGAAAAGCCTTGATGAAATAACAGTTTGGCTGACTGAATTTCTCCCTGTTTTTAGTCACATGTCAGACCACTTCACTTATTAAAAAAAAAAAGAAGCAGACACTCACGTTCTATCGTTTGGTTTCCATTATCTAAGCCCTCTCTCAAGTGTTTTATCACATAACGTGAAGGCCAAGGGAAGTGGGCCTGGAAATGACATCGGAGCCTACCACAACAATACATTTTCCAGGATTTTGCTAAATTGGCAAATATGACATTTCCATGAGTGTCTAAAAAGGGGTGTTTTAAGGTTGTCCAGACCAAGCTTCTTGTTTTCTCTCTGCCGAACACTTATTGGGACCCATTTTTACCAGACCAGTATGAAGTCAGGAATGGTAAATGGAAAACAGCTGTTGACCAAAACAGCTCATTTTCAAACTTTAAAACAAGAGAAGTAGTGTGATGTTACACTTCTATTTAAGATTCAATGAGCATTTGCAATGCATTTCGTGATTGAAATACTGGGTTCATAAAATGTTTACATCAACATAATAATAACTTTAAGGTTCAAGTTTCTTAAAAAAAAAACGTTCTTACAGTTTCTTTTGTAATTTGCCACCAGCAGCTCATTGGACACGTGAGGAACACAAAAACGTATACTTCAAATTAGACAACATTACACATGACGTGACTTTGTAAAATTCATGTTCATAATGTAATTCAATGTTGGCAAACAAACAGTCACTGAATACTCATGCTGAAATAAATAAATATAAAGCAAATTGAACAGGGAACATTCTCCAGTGACAGGATGTCACATGTACATGTGTCACAATAAAAACTCCATATACCTGTTTCATGAATGTGACTAGCATTTTTTGCAATTATGGACATGTGGGTATTTAAGATTCTTTGGCCTCATTATTTTTTACATGTGTTTTGAGTTTTTACTATGGCAAATGCAACATCTCAGTATGGAAGCTTGTTTCCGCCACAGAATGAAAAATAAAAAAGGTAATTGAGCAATTGCGTGTTATAAAGTCAAAATTGCGAGATATTAAGTCAGAATTGCGTGATATAAAATCAGAATTGCAAAATATTAAGTCGCAATTGCGTGTTATAAAGTCAGAATTGCGAGATATTAAGTCAGAATTGTGTGTTATAAAGTCAGAATTGCAAGATATAAAGTCACAATTGTGTGTTAAAAAGTCAGAAATGCATGATATAAAGTCAGAATTGTGATATTTAAACTATTCTGAGGGGGAAAAGTCTTTTTTTATCCTTTGAATTGACCTGATAACTCGCAATTGCGAGTTTATATCTCACAATTCTGAGAAAAGATGTCAGAATTTCGACATACAGTATAAACTCGCAATTATGTGTTATAAAGTCAGAATTGTGAGAGGAAGTTTATATCTCGCAATTGCGACTTTATTTCTCACAATTCTGACTTCATATCGACTTCATATGAGATAAAAAGTCGCAATTATTATTTTTTTTTTTATTCAGTGGCGGAAACAAGCTTCCATATCTCTGAGTTTCATGTACAAGTGGAAAAAATAAACAGGCATTATTACACACTTTATCTATGGGTAAAAACCATGTGAAAATATGCTATTCATAACATATTCAGACAGTTTTGGGGAAGCAGCTATGTATTAAAGGTCATTAGTGTTCATGTATAATGGTGAGTTTTGTAACTTGACAAGCAGTTTTATGCCTGCTACAGACTTAGCGATTATAAGATCATTACAAATCACACAGTATGACATCTAATAAACTTGGGCACAACATACAGTATGTAGACAGACTGTACGATGTTGACACCTAATCGTAGGCCATGATGCAAGTTAATATAGAAGAATAAACACCATCATCATTCGCTTTTGTTAAACAAATAGAGGAAGATATATCACACTTTGGCAATTGGGCTTTTTATGTGCGCTGAAAATAAGAGAAGTAAGTGAAAAGTAAAAATATGGACACAACCATTTCTAAGGAGAAGAGGTCAATCTGGCATGCCTATTTTGTAAACGGAGCTTGAGGGAAGTAGTTTTAAGTTTTAGCACCCGTCGCTTTGATCAATACGCCATTCCATGTTGCATTTTTATTGGTTAGTCAGTAGACGTAGGTCGTAGCAGCAAACACACCGTGAGATGATCATGCTAAACTTCTGGCACTCCCAGAAAATGATCGCAGGTTATTTAAGGGTGCAAGACCATGACAGCAGCAGTCTTTGAACCTCTCTCACGGTACGGCGTTTAGGAGCCACGACCACAGAAATCACCACGATTGGTCATCTTTCATCCGGGACAGCCCAAAATCATACAACGTGTACCGGGCATAAGAAACAATTCTGATTTGTTGTAGTTTACTGATTTATTTCTTTGCTGACAGTGCTGCTTAGAATCTTATTTTGACATTCATCATGGCTGTGATCAAAAGAGATTGGTTGCCATCACCCTATGATTTCATTTGAAAAATCGTTCACTCTGTGGGGACTTGTGTATAAAAAAGGGGGTCACGGAATGGTCGGGACTCTCTGTTGTTTGCAACACTAGGGTGTAGCCTTCAGAAACCAAAGAATTGTGGGGTGAGCGGTTACCGAGGCTGCATAAGGTTATGCAAGCAAAAGGGGTTCACTTCCAGTTCTTCTAGAGGAGAGCAACTTCAGCCAGTGATTGACATGCCATTGAGCCACCAAACAAATTTAAGATAAAAGCCAGTATTGCATAAGATTTGGATTAGCCACAAAACTTAAATACCATTGCAGTTGACTTAGCAGATTCTCAAGGGCCACGCTTCTAAAAAAACAATGTAAACATAGCTCAGAATCATTTTGAATCCATCCAGCAGCACCACCCTCACATTGCATGCCTTGTATTCAAGTTAGTTGCCGGCTTCCCAGCCGGTCATTTCTGTTCCGTTTTTGATGAAGCTGGAGTGCATCCATAAAACATTCCACAGGCAGAAAAAGGCTAAAGAACATATGTCAAAATGTCAGGGTGTAGCTACTGTAACCTTATGGCGGCTCTTGGCTTTAAGTTCGTAAGTTTAAGTTCGTGTTGTTGGGCAACTAAATATAAAGCTAATTACTATGACAGAGAGGAAAGAAGAGACACCCCCCTCCCACACACCCCATATAGAAATAATCGTAAACATTTTCAAACTGTCATTATCATCAAATCTGTTATTACGAGAATTGGTCTCTTCATTAAGAGTTCTTGGGCCAGACACTTAGAGAAAAAAGCTGTCAATGCGGTTGTACCTTTTCAAAAGATACACTTATGTTTCTTTTAGGTACTAATATGGGTAACACTTTACTTGAAGGGGTGTGCATAAGACATAACCCAAATGACACGTCTTGAATATGAAGTAGGGTTTATGACAACTGTCATTAAGTGTCTTTCGCTCAGTTATGACATTTTGAATGCAAATATGACATTGTTTAAGATGTCTTTGCTATGACATCATAACCTGATGTCATAACAACTTGACATAAAATAAAGTTAAACTGTCATATGGTTGGCTTTGACATTGGCTGTCATGAGGCCATTATAACTGTCATGAATATTTTTCGTAACTACAGTGGTACTAATTGAATTTGTCATTAAAAAGTTATAATCGCTTCATGACAGCCAATGTCAAAACCAACAACCTGATAGTTTAATATAATGTTAACCAATAAATCTAGGTGGTTTCTTAAGTTTGATAATTAATCTGCTAAGTCATGTTTATGACAGGTTGTGTTGTCTTAGTAAAGTTGTCATGACAAAGACACTGACAGGTTATGATGTATTTGTTTGTCAAGATGTCATAACAAAGACATCTCAAACAATGTCATATTTGCATTAAAAATGTCATAACTGAGCGAATGACACTTAATGACAGTTGTCACAAACATGCACAAAACTTCCTTCATATTCATAACATACGTCATGTCATGATTATAAATGTGTCATGTTATTCTTATGCACACCCCTTCAAGAAAAGTGTTACCCTAATTGGTACCTTTAAATTAGCAATATGCACCATTTAGTTACAAAAGTGTACCTTTTGAAAAGGTATCACCAATTGTAAATAAAAATCTAAAACGATTTTAAGGTAAAGATGGGTGTTTTGATTTATTTGGCAATGATCTATACTGGATCTTGTGTGAACATGTGACTTGCAAATGCGCACAGGAGGGATTTTTCATCAAAACTGATTGTTGATATTGGAAAATGATAATGAGTTTGTGTATGTCACAGTGTTTCGCCATTGTATTGAAATACCCAACATTCATTAAATTATCTACTTTTGCGTTTTGTAGAAGAATTAATACACGAGGATAAGTAAATGTTGACATATTTATTTTTGGGTGAACTATTCCTTTAAAAAGCAATGCATATTGCATAAGGAATAACACATTCAGTTCATTTGTGCATGATCAAACCTCACAATTTTGTTGTCATATTTTTGTTTTATGCACTATAAAAGTACCCTATTGTTTAGTAACTCTATTATAATTTAGATTAAATGATGCATTGCACATTCTACTGGGCTGGCAACAAATTATTCTAAATTATTATTGTTTCGTTGTGGCAAAACATGTTTCAGTCAACACTGCACAAATGGTTTGGATTGTGTCTGGCTTTGGCACTCATCATGGCTTATTTTTTATTGCATCAGTCAAACAATGTACTGTAATTGCCTTGCTTTATGCCATAAACACTGTTTATGATGTATTGTGATAATTCCATGGATGTACAGACTGCCTTGTCAGTAATTGTCTCAGATATGCGTGAACATAAGTGTTCATTTAGAGAAAAAAAAAAAACAACAGCTGAGGGTGCTTTTAACAGCAGATGTAAGTCACCATATTGTGCAGTGGTGCCATATAGACCTGTCCAGCCTGAATGACAGAAATCCTCATGAAGCATTGCAGCCTGCATATAATGATATTTTGCAGGAGAGTGAATACTTTTATGACACTTGCAAGCCAGCCACCAATTAAATTAGTTCATAGATGCACACTATACTGTTGCTATGCCATGTTAAAACGGTTTAAACTTGTCAGAAGTCAATATGAGGGCCTGCACATGCATGCTTGGCATGGGAGAAAAGACCATAATGGGGTACCGCAATTTGAAAAAAAGAAGAAAAAGAGGAAAGAAAGTGTAATATTTTTAGTTCCAAATTACAACGTTGGAACTGTTGCTTTGCTCAGCCGACTGTCCAGGGACTGGAATGGCATGATGGGAGCGCAGCCACTGCCAAACTCCACCCAGGTCCCCTCCCTCCTTCCCTCTGCCCTCTCTGTGCTTCTCATCTCCCCTCGAGGAACTAAAATCGTAGACCTGGTTTCCACTGCCCCTTATTTCTCCTTTTCCCTGTCCCTCAGCTGGGTCTCACCGGCAGTGGCAATGAAAGCCATTCTTAACTCGACGTGCGGTAAACCACTTTCATTAGTTGCACGTAAAAGAGAAAAAGACATGTCATCGTAATGCAATCCTTCCATCGGGCCTGCATTTTTTAGGATTGCACAACAATTCATTAAAGCAACCCTCCTTGATGGTAGACCAAGGTTCACAGTCGAGTCGAGAAAACCCCTCTATAACCCTTCTGTTCAGTTCATATGAGGTTTTCAATGGTGTCTGCTCCTGCTTTTGTCTGTCAAAACCAATAAAGAAGAAATAAAGAAGAAGCTTTGCAAAACTTCCACCAAAGAAAATGTAATCACTCATACGCTTTCTCTCTGAATAATCCTAAAATAAGTTCTTGCCTAGCTACAAGTCTTTGCAAGTAAATGAAAAAGATTTTTTGTGTGCCAATTAGTCATTCACCTCCGAAACTGTAAAGTGTTTTGTGTCTAAAATTTGACCCTACGTGTCCTGAGTGCAGGATCTTCCACTACACTGTGGGCACTCAAAGTACACAGACACAGAAGTTTACCATCTGCCGTGCCAAAATACCTGGCAACTGATGTGAAACAACAACACAAGAATCATTCGTCTACCCTATGCTTGAGCTCTGAAGTTTAATGATAATAATGCCATTTTATATTCTTGCCACAAACTCCTTCAATAAATTAGATAATGTCTACATCTCTTTTAAAGCGAGCAACGGAGGGAAAAGCCCTATTTTAGAAATTACGAGACAAATAACTAAAATTAACTACATGTAACACAGAATCTCAAGATCCCAGTTAAACGGTGGTTTAAGATTCTTCAGAGGCCAGTTCATGATATAACAACTAATCTTGGAAAGGAAACTGGCATGCCGCAATTGGAAGCTTGCATGAGTATGTTTTAATACTTGTTAGGAGAAAGAAAACGTGGTGAAGTAACAAGACTGGCCGTAAGTAGAAAGTAAAGCTGTAAGTTTTAATTAAGTACACCCATAAAATGTATTTTTAAACCAATGCATTCACTCCTAGCAATCCAACTGGTTTGAAGTCTTAATATATACTCTCTTTTGTTCTTCTGAAGACATTTTAGCAGCATTTAAGCCACTTCAGATGATGGGGGAGGGTATTGCCAACTTGAACGCCTTGCACGTAATTGACGAGAAAGAAACAACACTCTTTAGCAGGTATTCCATGTCCATTTTTTTTTATAAGTAAGGGGAGGGGATGGTGGAGGATGGATTTTAGAGGGCTTGCTATGGAGAGGCTCAGGATTGGTGGATGCCGTTGTTTGGCATGGCCCCCTGCCAAGCACTTATGTCTTTATATACTGTAAACAGATGACCGACCAGTCCTGAGCGTGTCTCTGTGTTCACCCTCTCTTTCTGGGCTCTCTCCATCTTCTCTTTCTTCCCTTCTTCATCTTTTCTGTAGACCTTTGCTGCATCTGCACACCCTTCAAGACTTTCAACAAGACCGGGCAAAAACAGCAAACACATCCTCCTCCATAAAAACTCTTGAGTCACTTTTCGAGAAACCGCCAGTCAAGCCTTCAGCTGTTTGTAGTGTCGGCGTGGGAGAAAGAAACCATGTCTCAGCAGATGTTGCTCTTGACGGTGGTGTCCATGTGGCTTTTTGCTGGGTACTTTCTGGCAGAGGCAACATATTCCAACCACCATATGTACAACCGCTATCGTGCATTCAATTACCATACCAACATGGACAATCAGCTTCCTCCAGAGGTACCTGTGGTGACGGAAGCAGTGGCCCCTCGTCCGGTCAACTTCAGTCGCACCTTTTATGGGATCATGTTTGATGCTGGCAGCACCGGCACCCGTATCCACATTTACAGGTTCATTCAAAAAGACCCAGGTAAGTCTCTCCAATGTCCTTTCTCCATGTGCCCTTTTAACGCACTAAATGAGCTCTGCAGATCCCCAGGTTACTTAATTGCTCCTCTTGTAGCTAGAATTTCAATATTTTCTCTCCAGATGTGTTGCTCTGATTGTCCTGACTCACATCCATGCTTCGGTGTAGCTTAGACCATGAACTCAGAATGATCTTGAAGAGTCCCGCCTTGCACACTCTGTGAACGGCTTCCCTCTTCATTTCCCTCTCTCTCTCTCTCTCTCTCGATTTCTTTTTTACTGCATCCCTGTCAGGAGCCTGTGGCTCATAGCACGTCTGCTTACTGTGTCCGTGTTTGCCGTGGTTCATTCACTGCGTGGTGTGAAATAGAAACACAGGGGTGGGAAGAGGAAAGAGGGATGGAGAACGATGGGTAATAAGCAGCTGCAGTTTCATTTAACCCTGAGCAATATGTTAAAGATTATGGGTTTGAGCTGATAATGCAGTAATTGGTTCCCCAAAATGCCCATCTAATGGAGACATGGCATCATTCCTGATGAGGTCAACTCTGAGCCTTGAGAAACTCTTAATTTGCCTGTCTGGAAAAATCTTGGTGGTCGCCATTTGTGGTAAACATACAATAACCAAATGTCTCTGCTCATGCACAATAACGTTTTAAGAGATGGAGTCAAGTTGCCCACAGTCCATCGCTAATGTGCACCTTCTAATAGCATACGTCTTCAATTGTCCTCTCTGACATTTCTGTCTGTGTCCCACAGCAATGCTTCCAGTGCTTGACAATGAGATGTACCATGCTGTGAAGCCTGGATTATCAGCATATGCAGATAAGCCTGAAGAGGTAAGCCACAAACTTTCTTATAACACCAGGGAACGTTATTTCTATTACATTTCTTATGTCTTTGACTTTTTCCAGTATCATCTATCCAGTGCAGATGGAGAAAGCATATATATATATATATATATATATATATATATATATATACACACACACACACACATAAATTTTTTTATTTATTGTTTACTGAAAATAACAAGAAAAATCTGCACTCAGCACACAGTAATTTCTGTTTTTTCAGATGTTCTAATAAAAAAACAAAAAACTGCTTTATGCCAGAATTCTACTGATGGGGTTTTCTCCCCATGCTCAACTATGTAGCCATGAGCCAAGGCCATTGAAATGGTTAATAATTCGGCTCTCCTTTGAAAGACCTTGTTGCTGGTAGACAAACAAGATGCCAGTTCAGCTGTTGTAGGGGGCTAGGATGGTTCCTTTGAGTTCTCTTTGAGTAATTGTGCTGTATTTGCAATAATATGTACATATTTTCCATTTGCTAGGCTGGAGAAACCCTTAGGCAATTGTTGAAGGTGGCTAAGAAGACAATTCCCAAAGAGGAATGGATACAGACACCTGTGGTTCTGAAAGCCACTGCCGGCTTGCGCCTGCTGCCTCAAGAAAAAGCCAAAGCCCTGTTGGATGAGGTAAGGCTTCCTCTCTTTCTCAGACATTTTGGAAAAGAAACTAACCATCCCAAAGGGATGCAAACCACGTTGTGTGCGAGACAGAGAAAGAAAGACAGGAAACGTAAGAGAGAAGAGAAACCAATACTGTGCAAAAGCAGCTGTTCTGAGGCTGTCTGGAGTTTAAGGAACCCAAATGCCTTTTGAATTATCATATTCAATGCCACCACACCAGCCGCACTTGTGGTTTCTAGCTTGCCCAGTTTAAGACAATTTTGCCCAAGATTGATTCAGTGCACTTCCCGTTGACTCCAGATAAAAAGAGCCGGACTGAATATTTATGTTGTAACAACCAATGGTTTCTTAATTTTTTTTTTTATGGTGCACTCTACAGAGGAACACATGAGTCATGAGCTCTTAGATTTCATTACACTCTGAATAGTTGAAATTGTACACTATGGTTAATACATGTAAATTTTGGTTTGTGTTCATAGGTCAAAGAAATTTTTGATGACTCTCCTTTCTTTGTGCCAAACAACAGTGTCACCATAATGAATGGCACCAATGAAGGTAGTATAACTTTTCTCTCTTTAACATATCCATAAACCCATGATGCAATGCACAGACTTTGAAACATCCCTTTTACCCCAGTTGTCCTTTGTCTGTTATTGTGATAGCGACCTGAGTATTTAATATAGCTGTCTGGATTAAACCTTGTCTGGAAGCCTCCCACACTCAATATAAAATAATCCTCCACATTTTTTAATTTAAGTTGACATTCATTTCACGCAAACCCAGACATTCGCTTACTTGTCCGGTGGTTTTATGAGGTGTGACTAATTTCACCTCTCAGACATGTTTAATTACCTGGGCTGGTCTTTGATGGTCCCAACATAAGATGTATACTTTCTATGAAGTCATTAGTGATAAAAACATTCATAATAAACATGCAGTACTGAATATGTAAAAAAACTTGCAGGTGTGAGATATCAAACTATTTCAAATGGTAAATAATGTCTGGGTGGTGTCTGGTGTTTACCATATTATTTAGAGTTAAAACTTGCATGGATTCTCTGTCTTACAGGGGTCTTGGCATGGGTTACAGTAAACTTCCTCACAGGTAAAGTATTGCTAAAAAATATGTTTTTCAAGGATTTGGATGACTGATATTAAAGTTAATTTACACAAGTTTATTGTACCTGTGTATTGCAGGTCATTTGTATGCTAAAACAAGGAAAACTGTTGGGATCCTGGATTTGGGTGGAGGTTCAACTCAGATTACGTTCCTTCCTAAATTCAAGGTATAACGATAATACAAAAGTTGGCATACTGGCTAGTATGTGTCAGTATTACACTACCTTACATTGACACTATTCTCTTTCACAGAAAACTGTGCTGTCTGCTCCTCCAGACTACATTGCCAGAATCAATATGTTCAACACCACTTATTCGCTGTATACTCACAGGTATCCTCACATAGTTATTTTGTCCCTTTTTAGACAAATATCAACAACATGCAACAATTTGCCATCATCATTTTTACTCTTTTACCATTTGCAGTTACCTTGGAAATGGATTAATTGCTGGCAGACTGGCAACTCTTGGTGCTCTTGGTGCTGATGGTAAATATTATTATTATTATTTTTGTTTACTTTGTGTTTTATAATGGATGATTATTATATTTTCTCACAATGTTCAACCTTCAGGACTTGACTGGAAAGTTTTCAAAAGTTCTTGTTTGCCAAAAAAATTCAGAGAAGAATGGAGCTTTGGTGAAAACACCTACAAAGTCAGCGGAAACCCAGATGGTGAGTGACCTCAGATTAATAATATAATAAAGTTAGTCTTACAATACATATCTAGTCCTTTATTTTATTTTATATCCTGTTACACAAAAACTCTAATCACACTCGCATTGGTCCATTTGCAGTCAGAAATGGAATCAATTTGATTTTACCTTAGTTAACTTCTCTGGGGTCACTTCTGTCTCCACAGAAATACTAAAATGAACATTGTATTTAAGCAGAGAGAAAATAGTCAGTTCATTCAACACTCTTGATTCAACACCCTCACAGGAATATGAAAAATAAACTAGTTCAGTTACGGGCTTGACATTTAGCCTGCCTGCCTTAATGTTGCAGTGCAGATTTACCAGTTAGCATTGGCCTTGTTAAGAAGTCCATGTGGTTTCCGACTAGTAGAAATGACCAACCAGTTAGCTCAAGGTCATACGAAAGCTGCCTCACAGCTTCCTGTGAGGAAATCTTTCTCTGAAGAAAGGAAAAAGATAGGTCTAAGATAAAGGGCAGTGAGGTAAAACTCCAACTGCAATTTACGAGATCTCAATAACAGGAGTATAAATAGCCAACATTTGGTCCTTTATTTCCAGGTTATGCAGGGTACAAGTTGTGCTACCAAGAGGTGACGCGAGTGGTGAAAGGAATTGTGCACCAGCCCTTTGAGGTCAAGGGAAGCAGCATCTTCTATGCCTTTTCTCATTACTATGACAGAGCCGTGGATTCCGGTCTCATTGGTGAGAAGGATTACATTAGGGATAAGGGTCAATGCTACAGAATGTCTATGCATCATCTTTAAAAAATTATGCTGAACAAACATGTATTGTCTCAATCCTTTAGATGGATCTCGTGGTGGTACTGTGGAAGTCAGGGATTTCAAAAAAAAAGCCAAAGAAGGTAAGACCTTGGATATTCTCCCAATCTCCAATGAACACTCGGGTCAAAGTCCTGCCGCACACATTGCACAAACATAAACCCTTGGTGCTTATTTGCATTTGAGGTTCTCGACAATCACACTGGCTTCACAAAATGATAGCTCTGCCACCACATAAACACAGGTTACGCCTCTCCCACACAAATACTTCTGCCTTCTTTTGTAACTCTCCAATCCGCTATCTCAGCTTTTCCATGCCCTTTGCGTAGATTATGTTATGAGTTCTTGTACAGAATGTGACGCATACGTCAGTTTGAGACCTGAAACGGATTCATCGAATATGGCTCACGTGGTAGATTGTGTCAAACAGTAAATGTCCACAGAGAAGATTTATCACTAGGGGGAATGAGTTGGCGCCTTATGTAAGGCGTTTATTTGTACACTGACACTGTCGCATGGTCCCGATGAACCACATTTGGCACGTTGGTTATCCCAATGGCAGCAGCCCTGTGGGAACTCCCTCCTCCCTGACCGTGAGACAACACCTAATGCCCAATATCTAACTGGAGGCAGGCAGGACTTAATGTCTTACTCTGTGTGGGAACACTTGGTATTGCTTGGCCTGCCTCATGGTTTGGAGCGCGATCAGCACACGTGTATGAAATTATTCTTTTGTACTTTTCTCCTGTTCTTCCCCTCTTCCCAAACTTTCACAAGTCACCTTGTCAGCTGGAGGAAAAACAAAACATTGGGAAGACCTGTTTCACAAAGACGTGCTAGACGGTTGTAGCAAACACAGTGCTGGTGCCTCAATGTCTTACGTAATTTTCCCCAGACTCTGACACACTGTAGCCTAACAATCAACAGTCTGTCTTCACTAGATAGTGTATAAACTATGCTTATCTCATGTGGGAGTCTTTTAATCATCTCTTTATGTATTTATATTGCCCAATTCTACACTCATAGTTACAAAATGTTTACATTGCAAAACTCATAGCCATGTGGTTGCAAAGGTTTTCAAAGTGGGTACTGGGCAGTACTTTTTACTCAACAAGCCACCCAATTTGAGGAATAAATCACACAAACCATGAGGGATGAGAAATGCGTCAAGGTTTAATACTAAGGCTTAAGTGAGTTTTCTTAAAACTTAACTGTATGAGCAATCATTGCATATAGCGAGCACAGCTAATTATAGTTCTTCTCTTTCTCTTAATCAAGTGTGCAACAAGATGACTAAATACCGCCCAATCAGTCCCTTTTTGTGCATGGACATGACCTACATCACATGCCTACTGAAAGAGGGATTCGGCTTCAAGGATAGCACTGTTCTGCAGGTGAGTCTGAAATATTAAAACAATTTAACAATTGACAACTCCAGTGAAGCTTGAACCAAATTTACAGGAAATACACTATGCAGGAGATCTCAAACCTGTTTTCTGTACATTTTTGATTGTGCTTAATTAAAGTGCCAAGAGCCTGAATTAACTTTCCTTGGCAGCACAATTTTAGTCATAGATTAATGATCTTCTTTTACTTCACAGCTTACCAAAAAGGTGAATAACGTGGAGACAAGCTGGGCACTCGGCGCCATATTTGATCATTTCCACAATCTCAACATCCAATAAATCCTGCAGTCTTGTGGATACCAGCATGAGAAATGGAAAAATCTCACCTGGTCAAGCAGTCTCCTCCTGTCCTCCTACCCTAAAACTTTTAAGTGGGTTTCAGATCCGTCCTGCACTGTAGCCCTGTATCTCAACACTCTCTTTCCTCACCAACTAAGAGAACCCCTCACCCAAAGAACTGTTCACAAAGAAATCACTATATTTTTGTAAAGATGGCCAGGCCAGTCTGCTATTTCTACTGTATGTTTACATTTATTTTTTTCGGCTGTCGTCTTAGACCCATTCAAAGCTCTTGATTCATGCTGTTGTGCAGGATATTGTGCAGTATGACATGTAAAAACATTGCGTTGGGTAGTGTAGCTTCTGTAGCGTCTTCTGCAGTTATCTGTTATTAGTAGTGCTTGCTCAGTAGTGTAGTGCTGTTTTAGGTTATGGTGAATTATATTACAATTTCCATGTAGTGGCACGTAACACTTTAACGTAGCTGGTAGAGCTACAGCAATCGGTCGATTTTAGTTTGGGATCAGCAGCTTTAACTGGTGATAATCGGACAAGTGCGGATCAGAAGAAGAAATCAAATATAGTCACTTTACATGGGCACATGAATGGTGTATTACGTATTTAAATACATGTATTTAAGAGGTTTCCATAGCTGAGTTGTAGAGTTGAGGTGGAAGCTTTTCAGATAGATATCACTTTTGGTGAAATTCTATAGGTGCTTTTTTTTAACCGAGGTCCAACCAACCATGGTTTTTAACACTGAATGGCATGCAGTTTAATACACTTGCACTGCAGCCATCATCAAATTCAAAAGGTATAAAATTGCTTACATGGTTAAATCCTAGTATAGATAGCCTACTAAAATGACTCAAATGACTACTGGTCAGAGGTTATTAAAGTAGATATTACTCATTACTGTATTTAAACAGTTATTTTTACACCAACATGCAAGTTTAGAGTACCTTCAACCTCTTTTATGTCTTTAAACTTGGGTTAGTTATTGTGGATGGTTTAGGGGGCCATTATGTGGAACAACGTTAAAAAGTTGCTATTGTGTGTATGCACAGATGCTCAGTTGTAATTGAGCAAAATTAGGTCAGATTTTGTTAAACGTGACAGGTGCATACTGCTGACAGATTTAGGACCATTGTCAGAAAGTAACCGTCTTTGTTCACTTGGCAGTATCATGTTAAGTGCGTTTTGTGAATTACTGTACAAATATTTATTACATGGATACTTGCTGAATATGCTGTGTGGCGTTGTTGCATTTCTTAATCCATCAGCTTCAGTATACCTTTATATGTTGGTTTTCTACGACTGTATATATCAGTAATTTACTTTTTTATTTAACAATTGTGTGTCATAGTTTAACATATGACATGAGATTATCATGTAGGCTTCACCCTTATTAGTGGTATTCTATACAGCAAATGCTATAAATATGCTTTCCAAATGTGTTGTGTATGAAGTGATATTGTACATGTATGAATAAAAAAATAAATACTAAAACTGTTGTTGAATACACTTAACCAACAAACTTGATCTTTTGGTTCAAGTAATTTATATAAATTTAACTTAAGGTATTCTTGAATTACTGACATTTCAATTTATTAATTACAGTGTAGAATATAATAATGTATAATCATAGACTGTAAAAAATATGGATAAAGCGTCTGTGACGTCACCCATATAGACTCTAAAGAACGGGTTTGAGGCTGTTTATGGGGTGTATGCAGGGTTCTCAAGTCTCACGCATTGGCCGTGAGACACACTCATTTCGACCGGTTCACACGCTCACACGCCACACTGTGTATTTCTCACGCTGAAAAGGCAATGCCAACCAAGTTGTCCTGGCTGAAAGCTTTCTAACGTTGTATACGAGGCGCAGGCAAACAAAGTGAAGTTTCCTGCCGCCAGCGCGTATCTCCGCCAGATTGCGTTCGTTACTAGGCAACATGCGCGCTGCGTGCACCACTGATCTATACATGACATGTCATTCAGTAGCGCGAACACACGGAAATGGACGGAACATCCTCTGTCACCGTACGTTCGTTAACCAAAAACATCGCGCGAACACATGTGTCGTGATGGAGAAGAAGGTAAGTTGGAAGAAGCTCGTCTAACATTTTTGGGCTAGAACATTTAATATGTAGCCCATCACATTATTATTGATGCAGTCAAAAACTCTACAACTACTTTGCAACCAGGCTCAGTTTGGCTATCTTACGTTATCTGAAACTAAGAGAAATGTTAGTGGGTATGGAAAGGAATGAAGATTTACTGATTTTATTTTAAATTATATTATACTGTAATATTAATAGTCTTTCTAGTTACATTAAGGATGTATTACAGCAGATTGCTCTGGGTAATATTTAATCATTGTCATAGGCATTTGTTTTTTCAAAGATGTCAGGAAAAAAGCAGAAAGATATTTTGTCATTTTGGGCACCAAAGGGTAAGCCCCCTAAAAAGGTTGCCAGATTAGAGGAGGAGACAGTGGAAGAGGTGGTGCACTCTAATCTGTCCATTTGTTCTCAATGTCCCACCACACAATAAATCATTCGTCTAGATAGAAGACGCATTCAAAAATTAAAATGCAATTTTTAAAGATTTGTTTGAAACTGTTTGGAGCAATTTGTTATATTTTTGGTTAGCTATATTTGTAATACTGCATTAAAGAGTATTTGATGTGATGAATTGCTCTGTCATTTATCAGATTTACTAATTGTTATAATTTTTAATTTGTTTTGGTTAATTATGAACAATGGGTAAAATTGGGGGCGGGGCTTCATTATGGCTCCTCCCCTAACCGCGTGTGATCTCACTCCAAGCTTTTGCTCAAACTTGAGAACCCTGGTGTATGGGTGGCGCCATACTGGAAAATCTTGGCAAATACAAAATACAAAAGTTTCAGAAAGGGAGATGGTATGATGTGTTTTGTCAGATCATGGCCGAGACGTCAAATTCACTCGGCGCAGCCCGTTAGCTGTCAATCAAAGTTAACCGCCCTTATTTGTCATACATTTTTATCTAAAAACGATCTAAACTAACGAGTTAGAAAAAAAAATCACCCCCATCACAGTTTTCAGGCACGCGCGGAACATATTGAAGATTTCAATAAAAGTCCATGGGACCAAACTGTAAAAACATCATGTGTATCCGAATCGAAACACGAATCATATTATGGACGATTGTTGCTTACCTTCCACTAGTGAGTTGAATGGATCTCCTTGTTTAATAAAATTGAAAGTTCCCATGATGTAAACATTCCAAAACGGCACACGCGCTTCGAATTCGCGCCATTTGTAAAAATACCCTCGTGTGACAATCAATCATCGCGAGTTTTCGTGAGTTGTCGCGAGATAAAAGGGTTAACTTGGTTAAATAAAAGGTTGCTAATGCGATTTGAAATGCGAACATTTATTCGTTGATATTAGTTTAGGACTTATTACAGAACCACAGTCAAATCAAAAGGCGAGTTTATGACGAGATACATTTTCATTAGCTTGCAAATACTTCCCACCGGAGTTCTGTTGTAGCCTACAAGAAAAGAGGCCTTACAAATGCATCCTTTTTGTGTGTTTATGAAAATCTATTAACAACCAAGAACAGTAGATTGTATATCTAAAGTATTTATTGAAAATTGATATTCTTCCTAATCATAAAATTTAAATAGCATTTTCTTTTTCTGACAAGACTAAACATTCTTAGGGGTGATATGTTTCCTATACAAGGAAAGCATGATTATCCTTGAAATTACATAATTATTTTAAAAACATGCCTTTATTTATCCTTCACAACTTTAATACCATTCAATGGGGCATTTTTATAGTATGAAAGTAACAGTCTGAGAAATTTGGTAGGGCATATTTACATGTTCTATTAGCAAAAAAAAAACAGACATTTTCACATGGGTAATTGGAAAAAATGGCATAGAAATATTTCCCACATAGACAGAGAAATAAAATATAATTTATTCATTTACACTTATACATTCAATGAACAGAATCTTCATAATAACAGAGATGCAGCAAATTTCCAATGTGCACCAAGTGTTTTACTTGCTGGCGTAAGCCATGATCTGCTCCTGTGGGAACAAGAACAAAATATAACTACAGGTAAGTAACATTCAGGAAAGCAATATTTATAAGCAAGAAGTGATGTTTCATTGTCTAAATGAAGTAAATGCAGATCTTCCCATTTTTGAACATGAACACACACAAGTCCTTCTTACATTATGAGCAACATACACTAGGCTGTAAAGTTTATAATAGAATCACAGAACGTTGGAGATATCCCTCAATGCTTAAGACAAGTTCCAACCTCTGGTTGGAATCGCTTAGTAAAGGAATGAAGCCATTTCATAAGAGTGGCCTGTAATAAAAGGAGTGTGAAAACACAAGCCAACACCACCATGCACAGCCCTGCAACCCCACCCACACACTTTGGGTAACAGTAAATTTAGGGCTAAACATAGCCATAGTAGTAGCTCCTGACCATGTAAATTACAGGCACGGATAAGAGTAGAAAGACATGTAATCAGAGGACAAGCTGGGGGGAGGGGGAAGAAGTCAGAGGAAGAGTGAAAGAGGGAGCAAAAGTTAGAGGTGAAAAAAGGCTGGAAGTACAACAAAGCGAAGAGAGAGGCACGGATGACAGAAAGGAGCGAGAACACGGGAGGAACGCCACAGAGCTGAAGAAAAGAACATTCCTAAGTAAAGGAACACGATGGAGGAAGGGAACAAACTGTTCAATAATTTCAGGGCAAGAACTAAAAATAAAACTTGAAGAATTTGTGGGAAGAAAAAGAGATGTGATCATACTTTAAGTGGCGGCAGTGCATTGGTAGCCTGAAGGCCGAAGGTTCTCAGAAGAACCATTGGGGCTGCATTAGAGGAATACATCCTCTTCATGAGGTCAATGGCTGCCATCATGGGAAGATTGTGTCGCTGACGTTCAGTCTCATACTCCAACAGGTGCTGCATGGCTCCTAGAGGGATCATGGATCAGCGGTTAAACAATTTGCATTTAAAGTGACACTTTTTTTTCCTCGCTCAATTTGATACTTGTTGCCATTCTGGAGATTTTCCTGATTAAAATACAATGCTTAACATATGGATGGATGAATATAGAAAAACATCAGTTACAGCTCTTTTTGCATATTTGATTTTCTGAGAAACTGATTCTGAACTAAACCACAATTCCTCAAAAGATTTCCATTTGTGGCTACAGAGAAATTTATAAGCAGTTCTTGGCAGGAGTGACTAGCAAAACACTGTACACTGTTCCAGGACAACCAGTTCTTTTCTTTTACTAAAGACCCAATACAAGGAAATGGAAAAGAGCTTATGAAAACCCACAGATAGCTCCATTGGGCTCTTCTGAACCAAAAGTATGATACTTCAGGTATGAAATAAGACCTAAATATACATAAAGCAGAATTCCAAATCAACAAAAGGACTTCATGTTTCTTTGTCACGTTTCTTCAACGCGAGGTAGTTCTTTACAATATAGCTGATATAATTTACGAGTTTCTGAATTTTATTATGCCTTTTCTTTTGAAAAAGCACATTAGATGATTTTATCATCTCCTTATAAGATGAAAATATTTGATGTGTATATTTGAAAATTGTCACACGAGTACAAATCCGGTGTGCACAATGCACATACATTCGACTGTGGCTTCTGATGTTGGTACACTTACCAAGGTCTTTTCCATTATACTCTGCTTGGCTAAGAACTTGTGTGAGATAGGCCACATCGCCAAAGCCTAGATTGGCACCTTGGCCTGCTAACGGATGGACTCTATGTGCAGCATCTCTGAAATTAGAAAGATCAGGAAATATAGAGAAGAAACCTCAAGAGTCAGTAGCCATATTTAACAGGCCAAAGCTGATGAAATTTCCTCCATGTGGCCTCTACATTACCTTACATCCAATGTAATATCGCCAATAAAAGCAAACGTAAATGCATCATCACATAGGTTTAACGTCCCAGACAACCACACAAAGATTATGGCTGAACTATAAACCTAACATATGGAGCACATTTATATGCACTTTCTTAACCTGGTTATGCCTAATAAGGCGACAATACTGTACATATGGTAATGCAAACGCATTAATCCAGTTTCCTGTAAGGTCTACAGTCATAAACGGCTTAAGCTAAAACCAATAGACACTGGCTATGTGACAGGAAAGTGTCCTACCTGCGGATTTAAGCACATGCAGGTAGGAGACAAGAAAATATATAGCATATTCCAACTCTTTCTTGACCACAGGAAATTACAAAAATGTGTTCTCATGTGGTACAGTCAAAATGCTGCATCTGTAACTGTATGAGGAGTCTGTACAAGATATTCTTCGACCTTTTTAATGCTTTAACTTCACAATCCGCCCAACAAATAGAATAGTCAGATACACAAATTAGTACATTTTGTTGCCACTAGTGGGGAATAAGCTGATTATTTAATAAAGTCTTCTAAATGTGGCTTAGTTATTATTTTGCATGCATTTCAATAAACGCATTTTAAATGTTTGAAGGTTATCAGCGTATTGGTATACATGTAAACATGCTCATTGAGAGATATCTCCTTTACCTATAAATAGGACTGCACTTATGGATAACTCAAATAACACTCAAAAACAAAAGTCGGTTAATGCACTAACTTTGCAAACATACCCAATGAGTGCCACTCGGTGGCGGATGTATTCTGTGGCATGACCCATGCCTAGCGGGAACATAACCCGGCTCTTTGGGCCAATGGCTGCAACGCTAGGTGGAAGCTGACGTGCAGAGCCGCTGTCAGGCATCAGGACAGATAGAGCCGTCCGGAACACAGAGCCGGCAGTCTCCACCAGCTCAGAATGGTTTTCATTACTCCACTGAATAAATGGCAACAGAGGAATTATACAGGCAAGAATCTCTATTCATAACATATTTGTTAAGCTCAAAGTGGAGAGGCCAATTAAAGGAAAATAGAAAATCATTGACTTTTGCTAATGTCATTTAAAATCATTTAAAAGTCTTTGTTTCTTCTAACATGAAAAAACATGAATTTTGAAGCACTGAATCTGAATGCTGAAAGTTGAACTATTAAAAAAAAAAAAAAGATAATCCCCATAAAAGTGGTCCATACAAAACATGTGCTCTAATCCAAGCTGGTTTCAGAAATCATTGAGTACTATATTATAATATTATAAATAACGCACCCAATTGATTCGCAGTTCATTTTTTGTTATTCATTTTTACTGTCCCACTGAAATCTGAAGTTCTCATCTCATTATTTGACAGGCTGCAGTAAATGGCAGTAGGAATTATTTTCCAAAAATCTGCCTCAAAATGAACATTTGTTAATAGAACTTTAAAAGAACCAGAAATGAATTTGGAATCAGAATCTTTACATTCCTTACGATTCACATCGGAATTCGCATGAGTGCCACAGAAGGGGAAGATTTTCACATAAAAAATAAGAAAAATTCTTAAAACGGTGTAGCCTGTTGGTGTAACCCTAAAACAGCCTGTTCCTTAAGCTTTAGAGCAGTATTTTTAACTAGGGAGCTGAAAACTGTAATCACTCAATTAATTGTTAACTACTACATCAACACTCCCAGTTTCACAATCCTGTCATAATTACAGCAAAAATAGAGGAGGAAATATCTTAGCCAATATTAGGAGGTCTTTGAATATTACTTTGGACAATGGCAGGCCTTCGAGTCATGAAGGTTGAGAACCACTGCTTTAGAGGACTTGGGATAGAGTACATGATTTGTATGGACAACATTTCTTGACACTTTTACGGTGTCTTTTTTTCTTGGATCATGACAGACCCTGGTCACTGTTGCTTTTTATTGTATGGGAAAGAGCTGCGTAAACATCCTTCAGTGGAACACCGCAATTTGGAATGAAAATAGTCATATGGGTTTAGAATAACATGAAGACGAGTAAAATATGACATCATTTTCATTTAACGCAAACTGCATCTAGAGGTAAACTATACCCTCTTCCTTTTGTGCATTCAAGAGATACAAAAAGTATGCCTAATTAAAGTAAAATGCTGACCAGGCCACAAATATGAGTTTGGTCTGCAGAAAAAACATTATTGTGGAGTAATGACCAACGCTGGCAAACCTTGGGCTTAATTAGCAAACCAGGTCGGATGGCAAGCGTGACTCAGATGCAAAGGCCTGTGACCAGTAAGGCCAGTAAAAATAGCCAGCTTGGGAAAAAGAGGAGTTTCTTTGATGGAAACCAAGAAAAAAAAATGGGTGTGAGGGTCAATTTGAGGGCATTCAGCCGAAATGAAGAGAATGCAGAGCAATGATATGACATTTCAATCAAAAACCACCGCTTTATTACGTTATTCTACATACGGAAATGAACTTTTGTCGAGAAATATTGCAATAGCACAGCACTCGTAAGCAGTTCAGTTTAAGGAGGTGAACCACAAGTGTGACAACAGGGTCAGTGTTTACTTACAAATGCAGAGTTAATGGCATCCACAAAGCTCTCCTCATCCAGATGTAGAAGTTCTTCAGCATGCTGATGACTGGTGGACCAGACCAGTGAGCTCTCACTGTCTGACAACTGCACAGCAGACACATATACACCACGTCTGGGCATGAAATGCATTTTCCATTTGACCACTAAGCGATATCATGACGAGCCAATAAAACAAATCGAGCACAACTGACATCATTTACAAGTAAAATAAACAAGTTAAGCTCACAGGAAGCATCGCAATGGGGCCAGTTGGGAGGAACCTCTGCCAGGCCACGTTATTTTCTGTAGGCTGAAAAACAATGCAATGTGAATTAAAATATTTAATAAGTTGACAAGTACACAATATGATTTGAACTTCAAACTGGAGGATCGTCATACCTCAGACAAATGCAGAACAGCGACGACCGCTGACTGATCGTAATTCCATTTGACCGTGGGGATGCCCGCCTCTCTCCGCACCATTGAATTCGGTCCGTCGGCACCAATCTGAAAGAGCCAATCACACCTACCTTAGGAAATTCTGAGGTTTTGCTTATGTAGCTGTGCAATGTTCGGTTTGTCATACCAAATGAAACACCGGAATTAGGCTCAATCCCAATTCATCCATTGACCCTACCCCTTGTTTTCGAGTGTACTCCTTGGCCGAGTGAACTAAAAGTGGAGTAGTTCACTTTTTTTTTTAAACTTTTGCTGATAATTTACTCACCCCCATGTCATCCAAGATGTTCATGTCTTTTTTTCTTCAGTTGAAAAGAAATTAATTTTTTTTGATGAAAACTTTCCAGGATTTTTCTCCACATAATGAACTTCAATGGGAATCAAGCGGTTCAAGGTCCAAATGAGAGTTTCAGTGCAAACTGCAAACTGTTCAAAGGGCTTTAAACGATTCCAGACAATGAATAAGGGTCTTAAAGCGAAACGATCGCTCTTTAAAAAAAACAAAAAACAAAGTTTAAGTTTCATAAGCTCAAATGGTCGCCTTGCTCTGTTTTGTGATGCGCGTTCTTGTTCGAACTTGTTCATCAAAATGAACGCAATCTTTTCTGATTGCAAAAGGTAATTATACCATTTCTTAATTTAAATGACTATAGTATTATTATAAGAGTAAATAAAGTGCATGGTGGTATCACTTGGCGCTAAATTTTAATGTTTAACCGTTTGCGAAGCCATCTCGCCAGTGATTTGCGATGCATTCTGTGAACTTTCTAGTAGCCCTCCATTTGGAGTGTGCCTCTGAAAAATGTAGCCCAACCCCTCGATCGAACGCACAAAACGGACGGGGTAGGGCCAAGGGGTGAATTGGGATTGAGCCTTATTCTACATACCAACAGTTTGGTGTGGAGAGTCTTTCCATTCGCTAGAGTCACCTGAACCCAAGGGATGGACTCAGAGACATGGTACGGACGGGGCCAGGTGTATTTCACCACTTTTGTTCGGTATTGCACTTTAACATGGTCTAAAGAATGCCAAAACATTAAAATGCAACAAAAAGAGCATTAGTCCAAATCTCGTTCAGTTCCACTTGAGAAAAATCCAAATAAACATGGTTTGGCTGTGACAAAGTCGAAAATTAAGGCTCATCAAACCTCCTCATAAAACACAAAGTTGTTTTCCTTCCTCTGGCTGAGGCTTGCTAACATTGACAATTTTCTTGATGGCTTTGGCAAGTCACACTCACAGCTGACTAATGGTGTTTATCTACAAGCAGGCCATGCAATACATGTGACCAGCTGCCAATATCCTGCACACAACATCGAACAAAAGTCAAGGAAGCAGAAAATCCACTTTTCTTAGAATCACTGGCGGTCTAGCACATGAAAAGATCCAGAATTACGCCTACGTTTCGGACTTGGAGTCCTTTTCTGTCCACAAAATTGAACACTAGTTCTTGCACACAACACGGGTGAGAAATATTGGCTTCTTGCTGATTTGAAAGCAGAGTAATAGGAAAAAACAGTTTACTTTTCATCTAGTACTTCAGCAGAAATAGAAGACCGTTAAAAAAACACCAACTCGACAAACACGTGAACGCGCACGTGCTAACGCACATCTGTTAAACGCAAGATGCGTTTTAAAAAAGGCCTGTTTTTAAAAATATGCAGTTTTACAGAGCATGGCATGGAAAAGCCAAATGCGGAGCCTTGGAACAGTTTAGTTAATTACAACAACAAAACGCTACAGTAAAACGCTGTCCGTGCTCGGGCACCCCGAGCGAGCGAGATGCTACGGCTGGAAAGGAATGTGGTTTCTTTAAATGGGTCAATAGACCACTGCACGTGTCCGAAACAGGGTGGCAATTCTCGTGGAGCTTCTAACCCCCATCAAAAGCAATGTGCTGGATGATCGAAATAGCAGGAAAAACACGCAAATGTCCAAAGAAGTGGAATCTTTAGGAAAAAAACATGAGAAGAAAGATGTGCAAATAAACATTTTGCCAAGACAGGAAGGAATGGCTTGTGGTGACATCATTTGCCAAGCCATCCCTAAAACTAATCAACAGGGAGCCCACTGCTGGGAGAAACATGGGAAGAGCCCAGCAAAAGCAACGATAAAGGATATATCATCATGTAGTGATCAAAGCAATGATTACAAAAACAAACACATAAATGGATCAAACATCAACATGTGTCCGTTACCAGAGAGAGTGTGCAGCTGTTTGGTGAGGGCGGCCACGATGACGTCGTTCTCGACGATGTAAGCCATCTCGTCCTGCAGATTCTCCTTATCGAACGTGATCAGAGCATCCGAACAAGCATCCCAAACCTAAAGCAAAGAGACAAACTATTGCTGTGGTTTACAACTCTATCCTTAAGTGACCGCTCGGGCTCTATTTATGGATTTGACTGAACTTGAACACATCAAAGCCGTTCGAATGAGCGAAGAGTTCTGCCAGATACTCTAACCAAACATCAAACTAGATTTCACAAAAGCCACCAACAGCCTTTGAGGTTGCACGGCTGACTTTGTAAACGCACTGGGGTGAGGCAGAGAAGTAAAATGCCATTCTTTGTGGCGATTTATGCTTGTATTTATAGTTAAGTCAATAATAAATAACAAATATGCGAACATTTCTGTCAAGCTGAGTTTGTTTCAGCCTAAAACAAGCAGCCGGTTTTAAACGCAAAAAAAAAAGTCTTGGTGATTGACGCGGCTATTTTTTAAAAACCTAAAATGACTTGTAACTAAGGTGACTAGCAAACAATTAAATACATGTGTAACATACAGCCATGCTAAAACCACTAATAGTAGTGGTTTTGCAATTTTTGATACATGGTTACGTGGAAGATTTAAAACGTGACCAACCCACAATTATGAGGATTTTACACATTGGAAAAACACAGCTGTTGATAAGTTTTGGAGTTGCTATGTACATCCCTTGCCAAAATAACCCTTTTAACGTGATCATTTCTGCAACAAAGATGCCAGAAAAGGTTCAGACCACTATGGAGGGAAAAAAAATAAAAAAATCTAGCCGATAACACTTTAGGGAACCTCCACACCTTTTTCTGGTACATGGCACTTCCCAAACCCGCTTTAGTTGCTTTCCTCAAACCGCTTGAGTTTAATTGAAGAGCAAGAGGGAACCTAGCTCATTTCCCTTGCAATTTCACCCTTGCTTGGCACTCGCAAACAAACAAAAAAATCTTAAGGGGTACAGGAAAGGTATAATGGGTGAGGTTGGTATATCACTATTGCCCAGAAGCCACAGGATTTCATTGTGGCATCTTACAGCTGAAACCCCAACAGCATTGAAAACGATGGGTCCTTTTACTTGTGATCTCCACAGATCTAAACTCCTCTCCCTGCATCGTGCATGAATCTTTGTAATTAGTAGTAATCTCGCTAAATATGACTCTAATAGATAAACTTTGGCCGCAAGCAAAATTGCGATGTGGAGTTTGAGGTTCTGCATCTCTAATGTATGTTTTGTATTCGAAGGCTGTGGTTCTGTAGCATTAATTTATGGGTGGCTACTTACACTGTGATGATAGGCAAACAACGATGAGCAAAGCACGATACAGCTGTTTTTTAATGGAGTGGCTTCCTGCTCTCAGGAAAATAAGCAGGTAAGGTCATAGTAAATGACAGTGTTGGTTACTCAATGTTTTGCTTAAGTGTTTACTTGTTTTGAAATGATGCGAGGATCATTTTTTTAGTGTGATGTCTGATTACTTAATTTATAGATTTACTTATAAAAAGTATTAAAAAGGTGATTTGGTTGATATTGATGAACATTTAGTAGCACATCATTGCATTTTGGTACACCACTAGTAATCATTGTGTTACAACCTACTGGTTTTACTGACCTGCATTTTATTATACGGCTTGCATCTCATATTTACAATATGGTCCCAAGCACCAAGACCTGAAACACAATAGGATATAATTACAAAGGCACCACATTTGTTCCTACTCATTCAATCCCGAAGATAAATGAATATCGCAATGGAAAAAAAGGTACACCGCACGTCAGAGAGAGCTACCTACTGACCTACTTCCTAGTGAATCTTTCATATACAAACATTATACTGTAAATAGGTATAATGACAGGAGTGCAGATTCAGAGCTTTTGAATGGAACAGATGTACTTATCCTCGCCACAGGCCTTTTGATTGGACTGTGCCCCCACATTACCCAAAGTACTGGGTCTAAATGATGCCCAACATTGCCCATTATGCAAACATGCATTCTGTGGACACAATCAAAAGCATATGTTTCATCCAACATAACACACTGTGTAGCCAGGCAACCGAGGGCAGTTCAACGTCTTGGCATCACATCTACTACCGTGCCTCTAAAATCTATTGTTTTCTTGTCATTTTGTAAGTGTTTATTTCATAATGTGAGATTAAGAACTATATTAAAGGATACTGGTAAGGAGATTTGCAGTCTGTGTGTAAGGTTAATGCTAAAAATTTAGATAAAAGGGATATAAACTTTATTTTCCTAAATTTTCTCCGGGAAATAAATAAAGTACAACCTTATCACATCCTAAATGTTAGTGCTCACTAGTGTTATTTTTGTATCATTTCTTATTACAGTAGTAGTGAATCATATTTTGAATTAGCTTTTATTTTTATATTACATTTTCATTTTTGTTTGTCATTTTTTATATTTCTATTTAGCTTTATTTTAGTTTTAGAAATATAATACTTCAACTTAAACTTATAGTTGTGAGGACAACATTTCTGATTTTCATTGATGTGTCATGTATTATTTATATTTTATTTCAGCTTAATTTCAATTTACTATTCAAATAATTTGTAATAGTTTTAGTTAACAATAACAACACTGTTCATCACACAAAGATATGGTTTCAGTAGACTCTGAATCAGTGTTGGGTGTAATGCATTACTAAGATATTAATTACTGTAGTTTAATTACTTTTCCCTTAAAAAGCTAAATAAGGAATTACTCTTAATTATTCTGTTATTTAATTAGTTATTTCTGATGTAATTGCATTAAACACAGTAAAGACTGCAGAAAAAGTTATAAAAAAGCAATAATGGATTTAACATAAAAATGTAACGACTAATGTTAAAATGTATGTTTTCAATGTCACTTTCACCCTTTAAATACTTTGGTCTATTTAAGAATATTTTACATTATTTATTTTAAAGAATTAAGAGAGCAGTCTCATATCTATCCTTGCATTGTTTAACGGGTCAAGGTTGATGGGATTTAGAAAGTAATCTAATTACACTGGTAAAGAGGTAATATAACCCTTTACAGTAACTTACCCAACACTGCTATGAATATAGTGCGGCAGGTGAATGGACTAATGATGCTCTTTGTATATTTTTGGAAGGCATGGGGATGAATAAATGAAATCGGAATATAAAATTTTTGGATGAAGCATCCCTTCAAAGCCGCACTAAATGGAAGTTATTTCCTACGGTGACGTATATCAAAGTTAATTTAGATTTCATGGTAGTGTGATTTAGAGATCTCTATGGATCCATATGAATCACATACTATGAAAAAAAAAAAAAAACATAAAAAGCTGTTAAAGTCCATACCACTCAGAAGTGTTGCTGAGCCTGGACTGATGGAGCTGACCCTTGTACTGAAGGTCTCAGGAACCTTGTCCATCTCTTTTTTGTGACCAGCTTCCAGCAGAAGTATCTTCTTCCCTGTTAAATTAGGATCTAGACCTGAAAGAATAACAGGGATAAAATTACAGTCTGATTTATTTGCTTTGCAATATCACCGTGGGGTTGATTCTCGGCATTTTGCATGATTTTACCAACACATTTGAATATGAATTCGCTCAAGTTCGCCTAAAATCTGTGCGTTGATTGCACACTGCTTACTTTAGCATCCTACGGCATGAGAACGTCACATTGCAATGCCACCGCAATTGCACCCTTCACCTCCAGCTAAAACACTTTCATCACACAAAATAACAACCTCTCCTTTGCGTTAAAAAAACAAGGGGTGAAGGAAAGCAACGGGAGAGACTTTATTACAGCTAGGAAGTTTGCCAACACTGTGCTTATGATGAAGCGTGGGAGAGTGCAGAGTGAAGCTGAGGGGCAAAAGCGGGTGTCTCTCTCTCTCTCTCTCTCTCTCTCACTCACCTAACGAACATGCCATAGCGGTGCCCACCATTCCCCCGCCAGATATTATAATGTCAAAGAGCTCGTTTTCAGATGTGCTGGATTCCTCATCGCACGCGAATGACGCGACGCCTCTGCGCGCCGCTCGCGCTCCATTGAGTGCCCTCACTAAAACACACTGCCGTCCTATCCCGAACACACCGAGTCTAGTCAACATTCTAGCGGAAAAACAGACGTGAAACAACTTGTTGCAACGAACAAGCCTGAAAAGAAATATTTAACAGCCCCCGTTAAATCTGTCCTGTTAATGAAAATAAGGGCGAACTTGTATCTGTCATCCAGCCATGTTGCTGTAACGTTATACGTAAGAGTTCTGTTTGCTACAGTTCTTCCGGGTACTAAAAGCCACTGAAATAATGAAAAAGGAGCATGGACATTACAAAAACATTTAATTTAGACTCAGGTCCACAAGTGAGATGCATGTCGAATAGCATTAGTAATTCAAGTGTAACACAGGTGTCTTTTAAAATACTTTCACTTCTTATCAGAATCGTTTGAGAACGTAGCGGGATGGAAGCACGTTCCCTTTAGCGCCATCTGCCGTCGTGGAGGAAAAACAAGTGCGTTCGGTTTATTTAAGTAATCTACAGTCTATCAGTCAACAACATATACGCGTGTTTTGTGGCTGCATACAATATTTGCTGTGAAAACATGGTATTTTGTATTTAACATTCATGCAGGACGTGCTGTTTAGGATTTAGTGTGGGAGTTCAGCCGCTGGTGGGTGGAGATTGTCATCGGTGCAGAGATAGCCTACTATTTATTCGCCGATTCCGAGGAAATGGAGTGTGTCTTGATCTTTTACAGTAAATGGATGAGTGTTTGAATGATTTCCTCATAGCGGGCCTGATTACACCATGGATCAGATGACGATGGTGAGAATAAAGCAATAATTTCGGGAGAGGATACCAGAGTGTTTGTTCAAACAAGAAACACGTTTCTGAAATATTTCCAGTGCATTTATCGATTTAACAGTGATTAATCCGCTTGTTTTATTTTTGTGTAACTTAGCCTATAAGTTATTTTGAATCGATTCTAACCGCGGCGTAATGCGCGTTTGGGGTTGCCATAGTAACAAACAACATGCTGTTGACATTCAACAGGGCTCCTAAAAATCAACAACAATGTCACTCAATATTTTAATGACATTAAAAAAAAATAGATTATAGTACGTTTTAAACTAGTTTTGTAGGCTAATCAATCAGACTGGCTTTCTTATTGATTAGGGTTATGGCTAACCTTCACAGAAATCATTTCACTTTTAAGAAGTGCTGTTTTCTCAACATTGCAATATCACATGTATCAAATTAGCTCATGACGAACACATTCATTATTATCTGAATTATCACACATTTAACCACGTATTACTGTCTTTGGAAGGCTTTTCTCTTTTAAATCAGTTAAAATTTACAAATTTACATCATTTCATATCTACATGCAGACGGTGCAGGGATTCCCCAACCTTTTTGTCAGCTGAACAAAATATTTACTTGAAGTACCCCTGAGATTTTAAGTTAAAGGGATAGTTCACCCCCCAAAATTACAATTCTGTCATCATTTACTCACCCTCATGTCGTTCAAAACATGTTAGACTTTTGTTTATCTTCATCCAATAGGCCTAAAAATATGCAACGCAGTGCAATATTCTGTGTAGAGACTATCAAAATTAGTTTACAGTAGTTTTAGTAATATTTCATGGCGTAATGCACATTTAGGTGTGTTTTTGCATGCTAAATTACATATCTTTATGAGTGACTGTTTTATTGACATTTACTCATTTAGTAGACACTTATTCAAACTAACAAATCAGCAGTGATTCATCTTAAAGAGGCAATAATAAACATGATAAGTGCTAGTCATGTAAATTTTCATAAATCGCGCTCTCATCTCTTTTAGTTAATCATTTAATCAATCAATCCAACAAACAAACTAAAAACATATTGTCTGTTCAGATCTCTCCCACTTTAGCTATCTCTAGATCTGAAGAGGGAGATGATATGCGCGTTTCGAAAAGCCTGCTGCCCTTCAGTGAGGACCAGAAGAAGTCTGAACTATCTCTTGAGGAGCATTTGGAGGCTCTGAAGGCCAAACGCAAGCAGCAGCTGGAGAATTTGGTGCTTCAGCATCAGACTGGGCTGGAGAAGCGGGTCCTGCAGAACTCCCTGCTCACCAGCAGCACTGAGTGGATGCTTAAAACCAACATACTGCAGCAGAGCATCAGCGATCATGATGGCCCAAACTCTGACAAGCGCAAACACCACAGGTAATTCGAATTAGTTTAGGGTTAGTTCACCCAAATATGAAAATTCACCTTATTTTGTTCCAAACCTGTAAAACTTTTGTTCATCTTTGGAACACAAATTTTTAATTTAATACATTTAATTAATAAAATCGGAGAGCTTTCTGTCCTGCCATTGACACTCTACGCCACTACCACTTTGACACTTCAAAAAGTTCATAAAGAGATTGCAAAACTAATCCATATGAATTGAGCGGTTTAGTCAAAATTTTCTTAAGAGATTTGATTTGATGTGAGATATGATGAACAGATTGAATTTATGCTTTTATTCACAAAACATTGATCAGCGAACATAACTAATATTTGAGTTGATGAATGTTTATATGTGAATCTGTTCATCATATAAAGCAATCAAGTATCTTCAGAATATTTGGACTAAAACGCTTTATTCATATGGATTTGTTTTACGATCTCTTGATTAACTTTTTGAAGCATCAAAGTGGTAGTTGCGTAGCCGTCAATGGAGATTTTTTGGGGGTTAATTAATCCTTTAAATGTGATAACAATGTTTGGCTTGAAACATACATCTTCCACTCTTGTTTTCAGCTCAAAGGTGATTCTGCATAATTTTACCCCAAGTGGAATCAAGGCAATAATAACTTCTCAGGGAACGGTGGCAGAGAGACAGAGGAAGCCTCTCCCTCAAGATTCACAAAAAGCCAAAGAGGAGGCGGACCTGGTTGAGTGTCAGAAACAGTTTTGCGTTGCTCCTGTCCCTGAGCACATCTCTAAGCCTCTTTATGATAACCTCATCCACGAACAAGAGCGCTTGAGGAAGGAAGGTCGTGAGCAGAGGAGAGATTTCCTCTTGACCCTGCAGAAGCCCTTCAGGTTCCACAAGAGGGAGGAGAAGAAGAAGGAGATTGATTCTGTCAAAAGAAGTGAAAAAACACAACCAGTTTGTGTGAGGAAACCTATACCCAAAGCAGACCCCAGATTTCCTGAACAGTTGAAAGGTGCCATTTATATGAACATTTAATCATAATAATGTAGAATATAGTTTTTAAAATACTATACTGTATACTTGCACTATGGGTCAAAAGCATATTAGAATGATTACTAAGGATCATGTGACACTGAAGACAGGAGTAATGATGCTGAAAAGTAATTTGAAAATATATTCCAAAAATAAAGTATATTCAGTTATTTTACATATGAAGAGTTCAGATGCAAAAGCCTCTAAGTGCCATTTGAAATTTTCTTCTAGAATAATAATTTTTATCAAGCTTGTATATTTAAGTTCAGTGATTTCACTTAAATGGCAATGATAATTACCTATTAATTGTTATTTAAGTGAAATTACTGAACTTAAATATACAAGTTTGATAAAAATCATCATTAAAGAAGAAAATTTCAAATGGCATTTAGAGGCTTTTGCATCTGAACTCTTCATATATAATTATTTTTACTTAATGTTTGACCAAATAAATGCAGCCTTGGTGAGCATGAGAAACTTCTTTCAAAGCATTAAAACATCTTAATTATTCCAAACTTATAACCAGTATTAGGGATGCACAAAATATCAGCCACCATTTCAGTATATGTTCATTTTAATGTTATCGGTAAAAAAAAAAAAAAAATAATATTTGACGATATTTTAAAGCTAGGGACATGCATTTTAACGGTGAGACTTTTGTTTTTGTAATCAAGCTCCCAAAAATTATCTAAAAACTTGGATTTAGATTTATCGGACAATATATCGGTTATCGGTTTTCAAATATAAAGAATTATCGGTTATCGTATCGGCCATGATTTTCATTTCGTCACATCCCTAAAATATGCAAATGTACGAAACACCATATGTAGCATATTTAATTGATAATTAAACATATTTAAAGGAAAAGATAAATATAATAAACAAAATTCAAGTTTAATTTGAAGAATGTACATTTATTTTCAATTGAATTAAAATAAACCATAATGCACTCACCCTCATTTTACTCTGAAACTGTGTTCATGTGATGGTGGCTCAGAACAGGAGCAGCAAAGGAAGATTCGCATTCATCTGAGAGCCCAGGAGACTCTGAAAGCTTCCTCAGCACCCATTCAAAGGAATGAAGCCAGTGCAGATAGCCAGACCCGCAGTGCACAGAAGAGCAAAAGCAAGAAGCTGGGTTACTTGGACCAGAAGCTGTCCTTCAGGCCTAAAACTAACGCCGCCGTGCCTGACTTTGACAAGCTCTACCAGGCCTTTCAACAGAAGGCAATGGAGACAGCAGAGAGGAGAGACGTGACTCAGTGTAAACCCTTCCGGCTGCGCACATCTACCTTACAGCCTCGCCACAGGAGTCCAGAAAACACACAGGTCGCCACTTTCATGCATTGATTTTAGTGGCTTGATGAACTTTTGAAGATTCCTTTAACATCATTTTTTTGTAACTTTTCCAAAACTAGAAATCCACAGACAAAACGAGTCTAAAGAGAAGCAGTTCATTAGGTGGCCTGACATCACTGTCTATGGATACTCTTCCTACTTACATAACAGATGCTGCCCGGAAAAGATCCATGGCTGTAAGGTGAGCCTGTTGCTGATTACACAATTTTATGAATGACTAATTTCCAATAAAATCTGACCTTAAATACTGTTTTCCTGTATAATATAAACCATAACGTCTTTGTCATGACAACTTGACATTACTAAGACAACACAACACATCATAAACATGACATAGCAGATTCATTATCAAACTTTAGAAACCACCTAGCTTTATTGGTTAACATTACATTAAACTGTCAGTGGTTGGTTTTGACATTGGCTGTCATGAAGCCATTATAACTTTTTAATGACAAATTCAATTAGTACCATTGTAGTTGAGGTCACAAAAAATATTCATGACAGTTATAATGGCCACATGACAGCCAATGTCAAAGCCAACCACATGGCAGTATAAGTTCATTTTATGTCAAGTTGTCATGCCAAAGACATCTTAAACAAGGTCATATTTGCATTCAAAATGTCATTATTGAGCGAAAGACACTTAATGACAGTTGTCATAAACCCATCATGGTTATGAAAGTGTCATGCCAGTCTTATGCACACCCCTTCAAGTAAAGTGTTACCCTGAAATCTTGATTGAACCATTTCATACACAGTGTAATACTGCAGTGTATATTATGAGGAAATTAAAGTGTTTTTTGACGTTGGATGCATGTAAACTCTCTTGTAGGAGACCTCCAAAACAAAACCAGTAACCTTTAAAATAGCATAATAGGGGCACTTTAATAAAATGTGCTTTTTTATATCTGCCTGTCATACAGGAGATCTCTGGAGCTGAAGGACCTCAAGGAGCAGGAGAACGCAGAGTGGATGAAGCAGCACAGAATCAAATCTCAAGCCATGAGCAGAGCAGTGGCAATGAGAGCCAAAGCAATGGACCCACATAAGAGTCTTAAAGAGGTCTACCAGGACAAACTCAAACTGCATCGGTGAGCACTTTGAATGTGATGAATGAACAAGCCATCAGGAATGTAATAATTATGGGTCCTTGTGAATGTAGGCAAGCTGACCTGGAGAGAATGAAAGATTATCAAAAAGAGCTGAAGGAAATCCAATCACGAGTGACAGCTCGCCCATTCCTCTTTGAGCAGGTGTCGCAGGTACACTAACTGAAATTCAAAATCTACTCTTTTCAACATATTTAAATTGTACCATATGCATATATCTAATGCTTTCAGGAAAATGCCAAGAATAATGTTGAACGCAGATACAGGAACACTTTGGAACAAGCGGGTTTGGATGAAAATTTCGTGAGATCAAAGGGAGAAACAAGTAGGACCAACCATGTGGGCAATGAGTCTGTGGATGAGGATCATAACAGCACTGAAAGCCAAAGCCAGATGAGGTATGGAGACACATAAATGGTGGGGGTTTCAATTAAGTGTGAATATGTATTATGATTATCACAAAGCAGAACTAATCTGACCAGTGCAAAGATTTAACAGTGTGTTAAAGCGTTTATAGATTTGATGAAAGGTTTGACATTACTTCCTCTCTGGTGACCCATTTAAAATAAAATCAACTTGCTCATTGGAAAAACAATAGATGTGGTTTTGACAAATGGGAATATCTATTTTTCAAAGATCTTTCTTTTTATCCATTATTTTCACTGGCATAGTGAAAAAGTAATGCAAGTATTATGATGTAGCGGTCATGTGGTTCTACTATCGTTTTTATTTACAGTGCAGGAAGTGGGGAAGACGGTATCACAAATGAGGAGGAAAATGAAGAGAATGTGGAGACCAAAGAGGAAGAGTTGTGCTGACAGAAGACGTGTTTGACCAATAGACCAATAATCCATATGTGCATGGGGAGACTGTGGTCAGACAAAAATAAAACACTGGTTGATCATTTCAGTTTGGAAATATTATGTTGTGTATGTATTTGTTTAAACTTAATTGTAGATATTGTACTAATGAAGCAGTGTGGGTCTTTATAGGCGCTTTTCCACTGCATAGTATGGTACGGTTCGGTTCGGTACGTCTCACTTGTGGTGCTTTTCCACTGCATGGTACGGTACAGTACGGTTCGCTTCAGGTCGCTTTAAATGGTACCTGGTCTGTTAGGTTCAAGCGTACCGTACGGTACTAAAATGTGACGTGAAACACTGCAGATTACTGATTGGTCAGACAGAATCGTCACTACCAGCGTCACTACTAGCGTCATTGGATTTGCGACACGGACACAAGACACTTTTTAGCAGTATTTTTGTTTTGCTGCCATCAGCCTCATTTTAAACACATTTTTCCGTCTAGCAGTTAAAAACAACCACATACGAGAATCAGGAACACCATCCCCTCGATAGTCTCCATTGTTCCTGTGTTGTGGGTTTGAAAATGTGGCGCTTTTAAGATGATTCATGGCAGTAGAGGCGCGCGCAAATAACGATCAGTCCCACACACTTTGAAGGGGTACTACTGTGGTGGAAACGCAAAGCGATCCGAACTGTTCCGCGCCGAATCGAAGCGTACTGAGCCGAACCGTACCGTACTATGCAGTGGAAAAGCGCCATATTTTAATGTATTTACAATAGAGAGGGGATTATGAATATTCAAGAAATTCCATATGGGCGTCATAACATTTTTAATAAAACAGAAATCAAAAGCAAGTTTAATTTTATGATTCTAAGTATGTTAGGTGGCTACCGACCCAACAAAGAAAGAAATAACCCCCAAAAACCATTGGCAACCATATTAAAAGCTGTATATTTGCCTTAGTTCTACTTGCTGCACATTAAATCATCTTATGAACCACAGAAACAGCTCTTGAGTCTGGTGTTGGGCTCCTTCAAGGTTTGCAAACGGTAAATTGGGGAATCCGTGTCTCAGCACAAACACATCTTCCACCTAGAGTCTGTCAAATGTGGCTTTGAACATCTGCTATAATTATAAACTATAACTGTCACAGAGGATAGCTTTATTCATGAAACTCTATTTGAATAAATAACATTCTATGACAACTCTTATTTAGCAGAAGGCCCATCTGAAATTCTCATTCCTGAAGTCAGACTATTTTAAGAGAGTCGGCACTGGTTGAGTAAACAGTCCTGTGTATTTATCCGCTATTGGAAAAAAGAGTTTCTTTATTCCAACTGCCCTTCTTAGGGACATTTTCTTCAGTCCTAGTTGGATTTTTAGTGTTTGTGTTTGAAATGGGAAGTTTTTGCTTATTTTAAAGATTTCAAGGCATAATTTCTGCTTTTGCTTTAACATGATAATCTTTAGATGAAATTACTAGCCAGCTTTTGGAGATAAAATTATAGTCAGCCCTGTCAATTTCAGAATAAAGTTGTTTATTTTATGATTGAAGGAGTGATCCTTGAGCTCATAGGGCTGAAATCTAAATAATTACTGGTCTGAGGCAAATGAACGACCTTCACTTTTAAAAATGGCCTCCCAGTTTCACCTAATGAGACCCATTAACTTTGTTTTGGAAATACTTTTTTGTTTTGTCTTGGTTAAATGAGGTACAGTAGGGCTTAGAGTATGCATAGAAGTATGTACCTCACTGGTAATGGGAATGTCAGGGGGTCAAGATTTGTTAAAGTTACCAAAACAGCACCACAAAGTTGTACAAGTGATAAACTAGATTTCCTTTTAGCATTGTTCCCTTCCACCAACATGGGATGGAAACGGTGCTTTATTTGCATGTTTTATATGATTTTCAAATTTTTTGATATTCAAATTTATGCGATTTTACAATTTTAACTTAAGCATTTAAAACAATAACAACAATAAATGCAAACTCATTTCCAGGTTTTAGGATTCATTCCTGTAGCACTTCATGTATGTGTAACAGGTTCAAAATAATGTTGAAAGGAAGGAGACAGTCGGCTTGACTGAGACACAACCAGTAGATTGGGTTTATAAATTTGACAAAAAACTGCCCTGGCAGCTCCAGCCTCACATTCTGAAAATGATGCAAATAAGGATACCATTCTGAGAAATTCATTTAGTTTTGTCATGTGTCAGTGGAGATTTCTGTTAAATTTGTAGCTAGATTTAATAAAGTTAACAAACTCCGTGTCTATCTATGTTTCATGCACACACCCAAAATGACTTGACTGATGTGTCAGTTTCAGAGGACAGAACGCTGCGTTTGAGTGACAGCTAACTGAAAGTTCAAGTGCTCCTGCGAGGTCACCATGGCAACTGTGCTCTCTCCTGTGCTTTGGGTCTCACTGTCACAACTGAATGTCCCTTACATTGACAACATGTTAGATATAGCTCTGAATCAAGTGGGACATAATGTGCAAATTATTTAGGAAATCCCTGAATAACACATTTGTTCACCTTCTACATGTGATCAAGTAGAAAATAAATGTTTTTGCAAGTCCCTTATGCTCAGCAAGTCTGCATATTTTAAAATAATTGTATTATATTTGAATAGACTTTAAAATGTACTTTATTACTGTGATGCAAAGCTGAATTTTCAGCATCATTACTCCAGTCTTCAGTGATCCATCAGAAATCAATCTGATATGCTGATTTAATGCTCAAGAAACATTCCTTTTAGAGAATAGAAAAGATAGAAACAGAAAGCTAAAATAGAAATTTTAAAAGAACATCATAGATTTTTTTGTAGCATTTGATTAATGTATCCCTGCTGAATCAGTATTCATTTCTTAAAAAAATGTAAAGCTTACTGTCCTTAAACTTTTGAACGGTAGTAAATGTTCATCAAAGACAGACATTTTTTTCAAAGTATAGGCTCTACGGGGAAAAATTGTGATGTTATTATATTATATATATATATGTATTAGAGAGAGATGCATTTACAGATTCTTCAGATGGTTTGGGTTCAGTAGCGCATACTTTTTTTTTTCTAAAGAACTTTTTCATGTTTTTCGTAAAAAAGAGATAAAGATTTTCGTAAAGTATTTCAGTAAAGAAGAGATGCTTTTAAGTAGAGATGCACCGACGTATTGACCAATAATCTATATAGGCCAATAAAAACTAAGCAATGATGTTTTATTGGCAAAGTTCGGGAGGAGCACGTTCAGATAATTAACCTGATTAACACAAGAGGAGCGCATTCACTTAAAGGCACACTATGGAAGAATTGTACCTTAATATAACCACTTCAAAGTCGTTTCAGTGGTAAACAAACTCATAGTAGGGCGAATCATCCATAGTAGTAAAGCTTGGGAGGACGCCGCTTGAAAAACCAATGCAAGTTTGAGAGGAGCGCCCCCGAAGAATCACGGCATGCTTCACGGCATATATACAGCAGACTTACCTCTTTTTACCATACTCTACTTAATTATATGTAAGTGTGAACTTGTGAAATGGCATTTTGATGCTCTTAAATGTGATTTGACAGATTGCTGTAGTGCCTGTTCAAGCGGCAGCGCGAAACATTATAAATGAAAGTGTTAGATAAGTGTTTAATACAAGCTCGAGAAAAAAAAGCATGCATGAACATCAGAAGGTATGTTGAAAGATAACTAACTTATATGCAACTAAATTGCATACAGACATTTCAGTTTTTATTTGAGTGTAATTATTATATCGGATAATAAATAGAAGTTGAATATAATCGCTCTATTGTTAATTTTAACCTCTAATATTTTAGTAATGTACCAAACGAGAGGGTTCCCTGTATAGTTTGCAGGATCATTTGGGAGAATTTTTTTTTCGGTATTGGCAGATATCAATCGGCTGAGAAATTTAGCATCGGTGCATCTCTAAGCACTAAGAATGCTGTGATGCAGTTAATTTAACTAATTGTTTGCAAGAATACCACCTTATGCAAGCCAAGGGAAATATTTATTTGATGCTTTACAGTATAAGACTATTCGAAAACAAAGAACTTTGAATCTTTATCTTCATTCACTCTTATTCATATTAGATCTCCTTAAATGTTTTCTTTGATTATATGCGTACGGAGTGCAAGAAGGTGTTGTTATTTTGTTGATGGCCAGACTCTCACCTGTAGGAGGAGCTATGGCTCGTAACATGGTGCTATTACTAGGAGCAGTGGAGATCAGAGATATTTCCATTCCTTATTTACTGTCCATATGAACACAATATCACAAGGATGAGAGCATTTAGGACAGTTACGGTGTGTGATCGATTAAAAATAGATCTATACGTCGTTTTTGTGTGTGTGTGTGTAAAATGCAGAAGATTACCAACACGGTCTCTTCATCTTAGTTTGAATGCACATCAAGCAGCATCTATGAGGTTACATGCAGCAGAAAGGGGAGAGGGAGCAGATAGAGGGAGAGATAAAGAGAGAGAAAGTGAGTGAGTGTTTGCATGTGTGTGAGAGAGCGGGGGGAGCAAAGAGGAAAAGAGAGAGGAAGAGAGTGAGACAAAGAAAGAGAGAGAGCAAACACAAGGATAGCAGGCTTGACATATACATATTCGCAGTGAACAAACAGACGTCCTAATGCCAGAGAAAGACAGACGAAGCCAGTGAGAGAAGAAGGTCACCTCTAGAGCAGTGAAGGAACGGTACGTCAGCATCACACACTGTTTATTGTGACCATAAAGTCAGGGCTAAGTTAGGTTTCTTCTCTTCTAGAGGTTGAGTGCATGAAGCATTTGCAGTAAAATTGATTACAATGCATTAATGAAAATGTATTCCTATAGTCCCTCATGCACGCTTCTCTGATAAGTCTTATTTTTCCTGAGCGAATGATATCTGCAAATATATGCACTTCACAGGGGGGGGTCATACCTGAAGACTGAACTCTGGAAGTCTGGAAATGGGAATTCAGGAGGTCCTGCTTTAAACTGAAGATCACATTTTGATGCCACAACACTGAAAGACGACCAGGAACCACAGCATAACCCGAGGGTCACGATGGAGAAACTCTCTGAAAAAGAAAAGGGTATGATTCGGGACAGCTGGGAGAGTCTGGGGAAGAACAAGGTGCCACATGGAATTGTTATGTTCACGAGGTAATGTATTCGCCGAGCTGCATGCTGGCTGAAACTCTTTTGCAGTCAGGGATAATGCTATTTGAATTAGTCTGCATGTTTATTTAGAAAGTTGCAAAGAGAGTTGTGTGGCGTACTTCATTTACATCTACAGTTTCATTTACAATAATTAACTATTTTTTAAATGATTAAATGGTTTGGTTTTTGAGTAAAGCAATGCATACAGCACAGTAATTGGCAATCAAAATGGAGGATTGTTGCTTTCCATAACTCAAAGATTGTACTCATCATGTAGGTTTAGCAAATTAACCAAACAAACTAGAGCGTAATCTCTTTAAATCCATCAAAAATTCCCCATCAGTCTCCCGCTGTCTGTTCCTCTAACCGCAGCTCAGTGAGAGGCTTGACTTGTTGCTTGGCGACAGGGAGCAGCAAGATCATTTTCATCAGAATCACCTTGTCGGAGGAAAGATGCTACCAAGTATCACTTTCCTGAGTATTTCTCTTTAAACTCGCCATAAAGTCTAAAAATGGCATTCTTTGGGGGGGAAAAAAGTGAAGGGACTTAAAGCTACAAAGAAAAAAAGAATACAGATTTTTCTGTTTTCTATTAGTCGACTTGCCTAATTTAATTTTATGTGAAGTAGTGCGATTTATCGCATCGAAGATAAAAGTTTGTAAATATATGTTTCTATACACACACACATATTTACAATCTTTTATTTTAAATGTGATTCATCACGATTAATCCAACATGACATCATGACTTTTGCGTAAACATACACGGCACTTTCAAGTCAAGTGTCGTGTTATCTATATGCATTTTGAGCTTTCCGCGTGCATGTCTACGCCGTTAAATGTCCGAGCGAAACGTAGCTAAATGTAGCTCTATATCTGGGGAGCGATATTTTGTTCCTAGGATGGTAGTGGAAGATTCATAAATGGTATTAACCCCAGTGACGGGCAGGTTTAGGGACGGTCATATATTTATACACAGTAATGTAACGTTAATTTTGTTCCTAGGATGGTAGTGGAAGATTCATAAATGGTATTAACCCCAGTGACGGGCAGGTTTAGGGACGGTCATATATTTATACACAGTAATGTAACGTTAATTTTGTTCCTAGGATGGTAGTGGAAGACTCATAAATGGTATTAACCCCAGTGACGGGCAGGTTTAGGGACAGTCATATATTTATACACAGTAATGTAATGTTAAGTCGTCGTTTATTAACACGCTGAAAAGCGATTATGCGTGTTGAAAAATGGATGCCAAAAATGGAAATACGAATTGGCGTGTCATACAAACGCGATTTCATGAGATCAGTCTGATTAATCGATATGACCACACTAGAAATAGGCAACTGTGGTTGAAGATCCATGCCAGTGTACTGCTCTAGTGTTGATTGATTACATGTAACATTCCTTCAGTGGTTCATGTAGGTTGTCTGCAAACCGTAAGGTTGGTGCATAGGCGTCATTTACAGGGGGGACGGGTGGGACATGTCCCCACCACTTTTTGCCAAAGTCGATTTTGTCCCCACCACTTTTGAAACATCTCGCGGTACAGCTGTACCAATACAAATAAAACATCTCCAGTTAACAACATTCGTTTCATTTGTTTGTTTAATAACAGGCGATCCAGCACTGAAATGTGTTGTCTTCTCTCAGAAACGCGCTTTAATCCGTCGCGGAGATTCGTTCCGGTGAAATCACAAATCAAAATGCACACAAACGTGTCCCTGTTTCTCATGGGTTGTAATCCGCTCTCGTATTTTTTTCCCTCATCAAAACATATACAACCACTGATAAACATTATATCAATTCAACCACTGATAAACATTATTGGTTTTGATGAAGGGAAAATAAAACTATACGAGTGCAGATTAGATCCTCGAACCTCCCGAGTCCCGACACGCTAGGCAAAAATTCTACCTCTGGACCATCACTGTACATATGCAATGAAGGGCGTATATACTCACTATACTCGGACATTGTGCTCATTTTTATTTATGTACATCAGGAAGCTACAGGACATCATCTTTCAAAACATGACCTACTCGAAAGAGAAAAAAGAATGAATGCGTCATTGTACCCAGCACTTTTGAAAATGCCCTTCCGAATACGTTTCTGTCGCCAGCACATTTCAAACCAAACTGACGCCCATGGGTTGGTGGTTCAATCCCCAGTTCCAGTTCCACCTGACCAAGTGTCGAGGTGTCCATGAGCAAGACACCCAACCCCAGCTTCTCCCGACGAGCTGGATGGCGCCTTGTATGGCTGACACCGCCGTTGGTGTATGAATGAGTGTGTGAATGTGAGGCAATATCTAAAGCGCTTTGGTGGCCATGGGTCTTTTGAAAGCGCTATATAAATTCAGTCCATTCCATTTCTTGATAGGTTATTTGAGCTGGATCCAGCACTACTTACTCTCTTCAGCTACAGCACAAACTGTGGGGACGCACCTGAATGCCTCTCCAGCCCAGAGTTCCTCGATCATGTCACCAAGGTGAGCTCAAAGTTCAAATCTGTAACAATTATTAAAAAAGTAAAAGTGCAGGAACCTACTTTTGGGCCATTTCTCAATATGCGATCTTGCATCCTTGTGTTATCGTTCAACATTATCATAAACTTGTCTCATGCACAACAATACTCCAAGAATGCTTGAAATTACCTGGATGTGTTCTTGTTATCGAGGATGCATTAAATGTAGAGAATCAAACAGTTGTAAATCCCAGAACTCATTGTGCGTGGACGATAAATGGAAGGTAATAAATGGACGATAAATGGCATTTTGTTTTGTGATAATGACATGGAGAAAGCATTCAGTACATTACATTAGCATATTTAAAAGAATCTTAGGTTACCATTTATTTTAAGGTGTCTTTGTTACAGTGTTTTTATACATTTAAGTACTGAGTAATATTAAGTAACTACAAGTACTTACCATAGGGTTAGGATTAGGGATTGGTTTGGTTTAGGGTTAGTTGCATGTAATTATGCATGATTTATAGTACATGTAACAATGGCACTGTAAAATAAAGCATTACCAAATCTTAATATTGGCAAAGCATGGGCAATATTTAATATACACACTCCTTTACACAAATACCCATGTTAAAATAATAAAAAATAACACAATTATTTGTGATGGGATGGACTGCAACGAAATGCACTTTTAAGAGTTTCCATAGCATGAGGGTTACTATCTCCTGACCATAATGCATTTCAGCAAAGCTTGCACTCCGAGCTTGCTTCAGGGGTATTGTAATAAACTCACGGCACCACTTTTTGGCAAATTTGGCCGTTAATTTGTCGAAATCTGATGAAAGATCATTGATATGTTTAGTTGTTGTTTATTGCATGCATAGAGCCACATTGATCATTTAGGGACAAGGTGTTTGATCCTTCTCCTGGAGGGCCTGCAGAGTTTACCTTCAACCCAAAATAAACACACCTGACCTAGCTAATCATAATCTTCAGGATTACTCGAGACATCCAAGCAGGTGTATTGGCACAGGTGGAAGCTAAACTCTGCAGGATGTTGACCTTCAAGGATCGGACACCACTGATTTTGGCAAATGAACACTCACATAGACCTTATGCACCAGAGAAATTTTGTGTTTGAACTTAACTTAAGTGTATTTACTTATTGTAGAGTTAAGAAAAGTTATCAAGAGCATTGTAATTTTTGAGGCGGATGTCAAATAGACTGGGAAGATTTTAAAACAAGCGGTTCATTCATAAATCCGTAAGATCTACCGTCATGCTGTAGAAATACAAACCATACCTGTCAACATTTCTTAAGAGCCTTTAAGAGCTGTGCTCTCCTTGCTGAACTGTCGGCAGTATTGTATTGTATGTGCCGTATGCCTCGAACACCCCTTTTACTGTCTATGTGAACACCCCATGTATTCTCTATTTTTATCTTATTTTGTTTATTAAGTAACGAGTTCACCTGCCATCATGTCTACCGCCTCGCTTTCGGGTTAAACTTTCCCCGACTGCCCAACTGGGTTATAGGTTGCCAGGTTGAGGTGACAAACGGGTTGAAATTTTAAATGGTCTGTGGATTGTGTGAATATAATGCATTTAATCAAATCTGGCAACTGGTCAACATTCAACAAACATATTGGGCCATGTTTGGAGTTTAGAGTTTGGGCCATGCAAATTACGCGAGTTTCCCGGGAAAAAACAACAAACTGGGAGGAGTCCGGTAGATAGGGCTAAAAAACATGAGAAACCCGGAAAAAACGTGAGTGTTGACATTGACAGGTATGATACAAACCGAAGGCAGAACACAACGAGCGCAACGCTGAAAAGGGGTGGGGCTACATAAGGTCTACAATGTTTATTTTTATACTAATTTTGGCCCAACTCCTGAGTTTACAGAACTGTTAAAACCAGCTCAAGAGTGGTTGAATATCTTCCCAGGTCATGTTAGTGATCGATGCAGCGGTAAGCCATCTTGATGACCTGCATACATTGGAGGACTTCTTGTTGAACCTGGGCAGGAAGCATCAGGCAGTTGGGGTAAAGCCCCAGTCCTTTGCTGTGAGTACACTTTAAGGTCTAGTCATCACTTCCTAGTGATCTATAGCCGCTTTCCGACCAAGTAGTTATAGGAACTGCCCACTTCTAAACAGTTTTAAGAACTACTTTTGCTGCTTGCGTTCGCACTGGCCAAGTGGCTATAGGAACTGGTAGGAGGGATAACGCAAGCATGGCGACGTCATCACTAGACGTAGCGCGGCCACATACAACAACAAACCAGCATGAAGGAGGCTATTGCAATGTTCCTGTTCTGCCTTGCCGGGACCTTAATAACGGAGAACGAACGGCGGCCTTTAAAGATTATGCTTGAGTTCTGTACAGAGAAACACAGAAGACGAAGGCTCCAGCGTAATATGATATTAAGTAATATGATGGAAGAAGATAAAAGAGCAGAGCGCAGGAGGCAAACAAAACGACTGGTAAGTTTAGCTATTATTAGCAATTAGCTGGTTGAATGCGTTATGTTTGTCTTAATCCTCGTTGTAATGTTTTGCAAAAACACACAGCGTATGGCAGACAGCGCGCTACAAGTTCCGTGTTGACAGTGGACATGACTTATAAGTTGAACCAATCAACGTAGACCTAGGGAAAGGGAACTAAAAAAAAAGTCCTCGCTCTAGACTAGGTACTGAAATAGTTATAGGAACTACGGTCTGAGGAACTAAAAAATCCCCAATTTAGTCCGGTCGGAACACGAGAAAAAAAAGGGTTATAGGAACGTCAGGTTCTAGGAACTGCAAAAGTCCCTCCGGTCGGAAAGCGGCTTATGATGACAGAAATTAGAAATTGCAGCCGTGACGCGCAAATGTCAAAGAAGATATTGAGATTGACATTGACACAGTCATTGTGATTTTTCAGACCATTGGTTGATTGATTGGATTCTTTCATGTGTTCATTAGGTGGTTGGAGAGTCCCTGCTCTATATGCTTCAGTCCAGCCTGGGTCCAGCCTACACAACACCACTGCGACAGGCCTGGCTCAATATGTACAGCTTTGTGGTATCAGCCATGACCAGAGGCTGGGCCAAGAACGGTGAACATAAGTCCAACTGAGAAGGAGGTTACTATAGCGGTCACCCGATGTATCTTCTCAAAAATCTTTTTTAAAGAGTGAGGGGCTTGGAAATGGGACCACCAAAAGGGAAAGTAAGTTGAGCTGAGTTGTGTTTTGGCTCCCTGAACAGTCCTAACTTGGTAGCTTGGTCTAACTGTAGACTGAGATTGTAGTTAGAGATGACTACAATGCTTTTCAAGAGTCCAGGACATAAATAGTTTATGGTTGAAACTTCAAAAGCAAAATTTGCTTTGTACATATAGTAATGACTAAATGTATTTCCTCAAACTATCTTAAATTACTGTGTTGATGTATTGATGTTTCAATGTATTGAGGTTTGACTATGCACATGTGAGCTTGGTCAACTTGAAAAAGTTGTTTTATTCTGTCGCCTCTTGGAATCCGTTTAGATAAAGGCATTTGGAGTCACCACAATTTCACTTGAACCTTAAATTACACAGAATTTATTCTATAATCTTGCCTGTGCTGTGTTAGTTTAAGTTTAGCGATGTTCAGTAAATTATCTGAGCATAGTAGTGTTTGGCAATATGGTCCAAATGATAGTGTCAAAGACAAGAAGCAATCAGTAGCCATAATGTTTTGACGCCATCCAAATGTTCATGTGAAATTTCGTTCGCCACATTCATCAACCATTTTCAGTCTTTCTGGCGATGAAAGTAAATGACGAGAACTGTTACATCCGAAATAGCTTTTGGAATTTTCAGACTGTTAATTTATGAACCTGTGCCATGTCATAAGTTTACATTTCCATTGTATGGGATCATAATCGAAGCACTCTACTCCAAGGTTTACTTACGGAAGACTTGTGTAGACTGTTACTTAACATAGAGTGACTGTTACATCATAACCAGATGATTTGTTCACTTATTTAGAATTGTAGATAGTTAAAAAGTGTTTATGATAAACGATCCGCTATATATAAGAGTCTTTATTTCAGAGTTTTTGTTAGCAAACTTTCTGAATAATATATACTGAATAATATTTTTTAAAAATAGTAAATTGCATTAGTTGGCTTATTACAACCTTGTAAGTTAAGAACATACACACTCTTATCTAAGATAAGAATATTTGTTGCCATAATTATGAGCTATAGAAAAACGTTAAAAGCGATGACAACCGTTTTGCTGCTACCATTAAAACATTAAATAGCTTTGTAGAAGTCTTGTCCTCTTTATATGAGAGATATTTCTACATTTAAATGGTTTAGGCCAAGTACAACTGTCACAGACACATTGAAATTGCTGGTACATTTTACGTGTTACTTTATATGACAATACCTACTTTACAGTAGGTATATAGACTTTCTGTATATTTAGGTGTATGTGGATTGATTATTTAATTTCATGTATTGGTGCACTGATACTTTTTTGTTTAAAGGTACTTTTTTTTCCCTCTTTCAAAGACTTTTTTTTTCTGAATATGTACCATAATGGCTTTCCTATAACCTGTCTTTATGGAATGATCCGCTTATTAGTATTGAAAATCTTTTACAAAGATGCAATGGTTACAACATTTTCAAGTGAAAGTGTTCCTCTGTGATAATCTATGTTTATTGACCATTGAAGTATTGTGCGTTTGTGTGTAGTGTTTGCTTTTGTGCTTTTTCTCTTGATATTCTGTGACTGAATTGTCTCAATGTCTACCTCACTGAAGCAGCTGATATTAAACAGCGATGTTATGACCTGGCTACTCAGTAACCAAAAAAGTTATATTTCACTTATACTGTACATCCTGTTTCTTTGGCCAGTCACCAATATAATAGAATCAGGATCAGTCAAGGCTCTATGTAAACACACGTGGTTTAAGCTTATTTGTAATAAACGACAGAAATAAAGAATAACTTGGTTATAGGTCTCTGCTGGAAATTGATGAAGTGAGATTACATTTCAGCATGTTTGTACTCTCTATAGATATCCTTATTTATAATGTGTATCGATCAGTTGATCAGCAAACAGTGGATAACTGGTTTCATTTCCATGGTTAATTCTTAGTTGAAAATAAAAATGAAAATTCTCTCATCATTTACTCACCCTCATGTCGTTCCAAACCCGTAAGACGTTCGTTCAACTTTGGAACACAAAATAAGTTCATTTTAATCAAATCTGAGAGATTTTTGTCCCTCCATTGACAGACTACGCAACTACCATTTGATGCTACACTGAATCCCAAATACGTTTCAGCCTTACTGTATCTAAAATGTTCTTTATTTATTATTATTAACCTTAAAACAGTACATTATTTAAACGCTGTTAATAAACTATTAAAATCAGTCTAAACCTACTGCCTTGTTCGGTCATAAAACTCTTGATGGCTTAGGCTGATGGGCGGCCCTTATCGCAGCTGACGATATTTACAGCGTTAACTACTGGGCACAAGCTGATTAGTAGTGGTGGGCAGAGCGAAGCTATGAGGAACGCTAAAACAGTTGAAGAAAATGTGCCGTATTGTGCTGAGGCTTCGAAAAGGTGACCTCTACAGTTGTCAGTACAGTGGAAATGCAACAAAACTCAGGCCAAACATGTAGCAACAACAAAAAAACCTTTACAAATCTATTGCACCTGTTTAATTGAAATTAAAATATATCAAATGAAATCTATCAAACTAAATCTAATAAGATTAAATATCAAGTAGGCCTATATGTTAGGGTGACCATATTTTGATTACCAAAAACCAGGACACTCGGCCCAGCAAACACATGGGCCAACTCAAATGATACTCGAAGTTTACTCAAAGATACCTTATTAATTTCAATACATTTAAAGCAGGTTATGCCTCCTCTGGATGGATAGAAAATTGTTATATTGTTATATGAAAACAGGACTTGTCCTGGGAAAACAGGACAGTTGGTCACCCTACTATATGTATAATATATATGAAGAGTTCAGATGCAAAAGCCTCTAAGTGCAATTTGAAATTTTGTTCTAGAATGACCATTTTTATCAAGCTTGTATATTTAAGTTCAGTAATTTCACTTCAATGACAATTAATAGGTAATCTTCATTGCCATTTAAGTGAAATTACTGAACTTAAATACACAAGCTTGATAAAAATGATAATTTTAGAAGAAAATTTCAAATGGCACTTAGAGGCTTTTGCATCTGAACTCTTCATATGTTCTTTTATCAATTCTCAGGGTTTGTTTTAATTGTTCCATGGATGGCTCACTGCACCACACAACATTATATGCAGTCAGTATGTAAACATACAACTGTGTCAATATGCAGTGCTGGGTAGATTACTTACAATTTGTTGTCTGTTACTGATTCCAAATTCCATGAAAAAAATTATGGTTAGTAAAGTAATCCATTACATTACTCATTTTTGGTAATATAATCAGACTACTTTTTGGATTACTTTTAGATAATAATAAAAAAAGTGCTCCCTTATTACCCATTATTTTTAAAACAGGAAATTTTACAGCATAACAGGGTTTAACAAAAGGTATTTCTCAGAAAATGCGTAAATAAATAAACTACAGTTAATGGAATTCCGATGATTTATCTTAATATATAAAATGTCTTTTGCAGCTTTTTTTGTTTTTTTTGTTAATCATATCAATTGTAAGTCATGGGGACGTTGTTTTGTGAGGATGATCCTTATATAACCCTGGCTTGAAGTATAACGAAACAGCATTTGACTTATGTTATTCTTCACAATGTCCCAGTTCCAACAATCAGATGGTTATAAAAGAAACACTGTTCACACCTTTGCACTCTCTGATGTGACATTGTCGGAGTGGATGAGATAGAGCAAAACTACAGAAGCGAGAGCTACTCACTGGGTTTGTGGATTCAATTACATTGCATTATTGTAAATGTCTTGAAGGCTGACTGTCAAGTCTAGGCACATTCTGCCTCGCAAAATCTGCCTCCGCAAATATCAGCGTCTATCCAACACTGCTATACAACACCATTATTTTACTTTTTTATTATTATTTATGAGATTCCTATTTGGAATTTATATGATACCAGATTTATAATTAAGAATATTTCGGACAATACAGAAGAATAGAAGCCACAAACACTTGAGCTATATCTGTCCTAAAAGCTCAATAAAGTGTAAAATTGAGAGACAACCACACAGCAGGGGAGAGACGGCGATAAAAAGGCGTAATAATTATAATAATAATAATAAAAACAAAACAGACTAAAAAAAATTATTTTTAGAAAGTCTGCAATGTGTTGGAAGCAAGGCATTGGAAATTACCATGACAACCATGACAAGCACAGTGAGAGAGTGTGTGGAGTGTTTGTATTTTAAGACTCAGACAGTATAGAGAAGAGTTGTTGAGGACAGGAGTGTGCTGGAGTGTGACTTCGGGATCTTTTTAAGCGCTGACTGCATTCAGTTCACATTTACTTGTCACAGTGTTCTGGTTTACCATCAAAGTATAAACCATTATTTGTTTCATAATGACAAATCTACTATATGTTCACAATTCCTGGCTAATTTAAATGCCTGTTTATTCTCAGTGAACTACAGTATTTAAGTAAATGTAATTAGTTCCTGTTGTTAAGCATCTTTTTAGTGACTTTATAATTTTACTGAGTATCAAACATTACTGAAGTGCATCTTGAGACAAAACAATGGCAGTGAGATGTATTAAGATAAGTCAGTGCAAGTTGCGTTCAGTTAAAATAGCTCAAACATGCATTTTAGTCTGGGATAAACCTTTGTAAAACCGGGAGTAAAGACTTTTACTTAAGTCGTATTGGAATTGATGACTTGTAACTGCCAATGGAGTCATTTTTGCTGTAAGGCATTTGTACTTATACACTTCAGGTACTCTTTACACCTCTGTTTATTCTAAAAGGAATAGCTCCACTAAAAACTAAAGCATGAAGACACGTCACGCCAGGTTTGACATCAGTGACACCAAAACCCCAATTTCTTCATGCTAGGACCCACATTAAATAAATCACACTTGTAACTTACAATTCACTAAGTCATTTGATGGATTTGAAGAGTTCATTCAGTGAAGGATTTGTCAGAAAGATTCAGCAGACTAGTTCACTTTTAAAAAAAACTTTTGCTGATTATTTACTCACCCCCATGTCATCCAAGATGTCCATGTCTTTCTTTCTTCAGTCGAAAAGAAATTAAGGTTTTTGATGAAAACATTACAGGATTTTCCCCCATATAATGCACTTCAATGGGAACCAAACTGTTCAAGGTCCAAAAGAGAGTTTCAGTGCAGCTTCAAAGGGCTTTAAACAACACCAGATGATGAATAAGGTTCTTATCTTAATTCTTATTAATTTATCAAAAATAAATTAAAAAGTTTAAGTTTTATAAGCACAAATGGTCGCCTTGCTCTGTTCTGTGATAAGCGTTCGTGACTCTCCTGTTCGAACTCGTTCATCAAAATGAACAAATCTTTTTTCGAGTCATGACTCGAAAGGTCCTAGATAAGACCCTTATTCATCGTCTGGTGTCATTAAAAGCCCTTTGAAGCTGCACTGAAACTCTCATATTGACCGTGAACCGTTTGGTTCCCAATGAAGTCCATTATGTGGAGAAAATCATGGAATGTTTTCATCAAAAACCTTGAAGAAAGAAAGACATGGATATCTTGGATGGCATGGGGGTGACTAAATTATCAGCAAAAGTTTTTTTTAGTGAACTACACCTTTAAGTTTGAGAGTATTTTTGAAGGGCTGTTTAAAAAATTTTTAACGATTGATTGAAAGAAGTGGCTCATTTCAAAGAATCATTTGTTCATGAATCGGACTACATAGTTGGCTCATAAAAGTAAAAGGGGGTTTTCGCAGCGATGCCATAGAAGAACCATTTCCGGTTCCTCAAAGAACCTTTCAGTGAACAGTTCAAAAAAAAAATTTCTTAGTGTTAAGAACATTATGATAATCGGAAGAACTATTTTCCATAAGAACCTTATGCCTAATGCAAAGGTTCCATGAATGTCAAGGGTCCATCATTGAACCGTAGATGCAAATAAAAAACTGTAGATGCAAACAAAGTTGTTACACTGCGATGGAAAGTGATGCAGGAAACACTTTTCCCAACACACTGGTGTATCATCTCAGAAATATGTAAATACACAAAGATGTGAATGCCCTGCAGCAAAACTGAAATTAAAAATTTTCTGATGTGGCATGAAAGCGTCAACATTCTCATACTTTGCACGACTCACTTATCCCTACTCTGCGAATCACCAGTGGGTTGTGAAAACTGCTGGTATGATCTGCATGATGAGACTTTTATGGTGATTTTATGGAGCTTGACAGAATTGTAATCTATGGATGAATTACCCAATCATTGCTGTGTGGTAAACAAGATGAAAGTTTGAACATGAGATCGAACAGTCAAACTTTCACAAGAGAACCGTAATTGTAAAAGTTGTGGATTAGCTACAGTAGGATCAGTAACTAATGTGGCACCTTACTGTACATGGTGTTGATGTTCCCTCTTCTAATGAGAGTCCTTCTGTGACACAGCCTCTGCCAAAGTCTTCACACCTCTCCTCGACATCTCCACTAGTTTCCCTCAGGATCCCACTAATGACAGGAAATACAAGACTGTACACAGTAAGCGTTCACATGGTTATCAGATACTCTCTGCACATTTAAAGTTGTCATAGTGTGTTTGCCAAGAAAATTGAAGCAGACTGTAACTGTAAATCCAAGAAAGAGTTCGGACTACACATTGATGCCAAAATTCAAATAGCCGTGTGTCTCGACATATCTGGAACAAGATGAAAATTGAAGAATTGAAATGCACTATGTATTGCTCTGACATTCACAAAGGCAAGGCTTTCTGTGGATTTGTGGAAATAATTCTGCTAAATGGAATTCATAAATCACCATATAAGTCACAACCAAGAGCATGTAACATATGACCATTTTTAAGTGTGAGGGACTAATTAGCAATTAACAATCAAGGAAACTAACTAGAAACACAGGCAGGCAAAGCAGGTGGGCGGAGTTTATGCACATTTTAGGGTTGGTGATGTCACTAACCCTGGAGGAATGTTGTGTAGTCCTTACCAGCCATTTGTTGTAGTCCTTTTCTTTAAAAGCAAATACCTTCCTTTGCTTTGAACTTTGAGCGTTGTAACTTTGATAATGTTGTTTATGCTCAAACAGCAACATTACACACTAACTAAAGTTAGAAAAGTGAAATCATACTTTAACACCACTTTAAAAGATAATTGCGACTTTTTATCTCGCAATTGGCTTTATGCACAGCTTCACTACTTCCTGAACTTAAGCCAGCTCCTTGTTTCCTGTCTGCCATTAATGGACAAATTTGATTAATTCAGGTTGGTGTGACTACTGAGGTCAGGCACACCTGAATTAATCAAGTTCAGCCAATAATGGCAGACAGGAAACAAGGAGCTGGCTTAAGTTCAGGAAGTAGTGACTTTAGTTCTCAGAACTGCGAGATACATTATAAAGTTGCACTTGTGTGTTATAAAGTCAGAATTGCGAGATATAAACTTTTTTTCTCAGAATTGCAAGTTTATATCTCACAATTCTGACTTTATAACACACAATTTGAGACTTTATATCACGCAATTCTGAGAAATGTAAACTTGCAATTTTAAAGTCAGAATTGTGAGATAAAAAGTCACAATTACTTTTTTATTTTTAATTCTGTGGCAGAAACAAGCTTCCCTAGAAATCACATACTTCCCTACTATATAGTAGGTGAAAAACATTATGTAACAAAAAAAAAGTATGTCCGAATTCACTGTACTCATAAAAGAGTAGAAAGTGTGCAGAAGATAGACACTTTGCTATCCCATGAGGCCACAGGAGAAGATTTGTGAATGATAGTGAAGCGACGCAACTGACAGTGGCGTAGGTCACATGATAATGACAACATGGCGAATGTAGTACATCCAGATTACATTCATATACATGCACTCATACTATATAGAACATACATTAGTGGTCGTGAAGTCATCATTTACTCACCCTCATATCATTCCAAACCAACCAGTATGACTTTCTTTCTTTTGTGGAACATAAAATAGAATATTTTGAGAACAACAAAATGTAAAATTGATAGCGAATGCCATTTCATGTTTGACTATAAATGGTCAAGCATATAGTAAAAGAGAGAGAAAAGAAAGATTAGCTTGATCAAGATTCCTGTGCAAATGAAATGCAAGTATTCCAACAGCTTGGTTTATAACAAATCAAGCTGTTCAGATGCACATGCACAGCAGGGGAGACAAACGCAGGTAGCAGTCAAATAGGGAAAACAGAAGCAGTTCTATTCCAAGCATATGGCACAGAGGAGGAGAAAGCAGCGTGTTCTGTTCCCAGGGGTTTTCACCTTCTGAAGACTGCCTGCTCAGGAAGGTTGCTTAGGAGACAGAAGAAAAATGTCAAGCTGATTTCTTTTTTTTCCTCCTGTGTTGACACTTGTGGCAGATGTATGAAAAATTGCTTTCTCCACCACTTCCATCCCATGAGTGTAGCACATTACTGATGAAACGTACCTGTGCTTGGTCTTATTTTGCTTTCATTTATACAAGGACAATTTTTATCATTGTATATTGAGAAAGGAGGCATTTTGTAACTATACATGTCTTCATTGATGAGTTTAGGCAACTCTTAGCCTCAGTGTCATTTACATTTAGCAAACACTTTTGTACAAAGCAACTAAAGATGTGCATTTACTTTTTTATCAGTTCTTGCTTTCTTTGGGAATCGAACCCATGACCTTGGCGTTGCGAGCACCAACGCTCTACTGTTTGACCTACAGGAAAGCCTCTTCCTAGGCTCTTCATTAGAAAAGTCAACTTTTCTAAAGCGTTCAACTGTTAAAACAGATCACATTACCTCCACTATTAGAAATTCCATTGGTATCCGCCACTCATTTGCATAACTAAGGGCCGTTCACACTGGACCGGAATTTTCAAGTGACCGGAAGTGTCACGACACACAGGGGACAGAAGATCCAATTTGCAGATGTTTATTATAAAGGGCAATCCAAAATCGTAGTCTTCCAGGCAGGGGTCGAAATCCAAATAATCATACCAAACATGAAACCAACGCACAAACCAACTAGGAAACAGACCAACAAAGTTGTGCCATCTAACAACGAATCCATACACATACTAACACAGACAGGGAATAAATACACAGATCTAACAAGACTAACAATGAACAGCTGGGAACAATGATGACGGGAAACAGCTGAGTGCAATGAACTGATGAGTGACAGTGACAGACAGAATGCTGGGAAATGAAGTCAATAGTGAAGGACACCTTAAACACGAAGACCTCTAGTGACAAACAAGGGAACACAACCAGACACTGTGACAGCTAGTTTTCAATGGATGTTAAATGACTACAGTTGATAATGGATCAAAGTTTAGCAGAGATTAACGGTAATGCTAGGCGGCAATAATTAGCTTTTGTGCATGAGAAACATTCCAGACCAGGAAACATTTCCCAAACATTGTGATTCCTGTTTTAATACAATGTTGCATTGTACATTTTCTATACCTGATGTTTATGTGCCATATTTTCATTGTGAAATATAATATTTAGATTCATGTGATGCAACATCTGAAAAATAGTGCAAAACCATGACACTATCATTTAAACTGCCGACCGTCCATCTCTCTATAGAAATACACACTCACACACACATTAATAATTAGGTTGACTCTATGCAGGGCCAGCCCAAACTGCAGTAATTAGTATGCAGACTCACTGCTCTTCACAGCCTGTCATTAGAGAGGTGAGCTGTGGCATACACTCAGCCACATTTGATGCTTCCAACATATTAATCACTGCAACCATCAGGGAATTCTCACCCCGCTGAAAGGTAAACATCAGTGTAATTAATCCCCAAAAGCCCTGGCAAAGGCAAGTTGTGCTACTATGTCCACAGTGGATTATTTTAATTGGAACATTTGAACTTTCCCACTAAAATCAGTTAAATTTGTGATTTATCTATCTATCCATCCATCCATAGTTGGGTCAATGTCCTCACATAAGAACATCTCAGCACATGCATATAGACCAGCGGTGGCACAAACAAACATACTAGTATAGAATTATAGAATGTTTCTGTCTCTGGGTTGTTACTTCTGGAAAAAATGTTAAGAGATTTAGATGTATCCACATTTTGGCCTTCTGTCAGATATTCCTGCCAGTTCTGCAAAAGAAAGGAAAATAATAGCCGAGACAAAAACCGCTGAATACCCTAAATAAACCAAAGACTGCTTGTGGATGGACATTCACAGCGATTCAATGTGCAAATTAATTAAATATATCAAAATATCTTCCATTTTTATGAGTTTATTTCATATTTCCACAATCATCTGATGGTGGGACACATGGAATTCCATTTATCTGCACTACTCACACTATGGAACTTTCCATGTAGAAATGGAAACTTCCATAATTGAAATCCTGGAATATACGGTAACTTGATTCCTTTCTAGTAATCTACAGTTATGGTCTTTCTAACAAGTCTAAAGAACAGATATTTACAGGAAAAGAAATCATGAATTTTAAAAGGAAGTCTAGAAGCTTATTGAATAAGAACAGATCAGAGTACACATTTTATTTTGGCCCTATTATAAGTGCATGTCCTGCATTTTGGAAATATTTCTCAAGTGTGGCTTCAGTTGTTGTTCTGCTGTGGTGTCCCATAACACTAGCACTCACATGGTAATGACATCTAGTGTGCAGGAAAAGCATAATTGGCAGTTTTCAAGCATTGACGGGTCAAGTGACCACTGGCTGTCTTCTGGCACGACATGAGATTTAATTTAAGGGCCGACATTTCATTTTCAAAAACTGAATCTTAAGAACACTTACAGGGAAATGTTTTTGAGACTGCTGCAAGGGACAATTAACCCCCCAAAAAACCCTGCTTTCCCATTGCAATGTTGCTACTAAGAGGCAAGGGTATTGTGGATGGGCTACCTTGGTTGCTAAGATGTTCTGGGTCGTTTCTAGTTGGTTACTCACTGGCCCAAGTCAAAAGATATCGTCACGTTTATTTTTACACTTGATTTGTTATCCGTCAAATCAACTTAGATAATTTATGTGGTTCAGATAACATAATATTTTTAGTTTCTTATTATTAAATCAATTTCCTTCATTGTATTAACTCAATTTTTCAATTTCAATGAACTTTAAGTTTTAAGGCAAACTTCATTTTTTACAGTGTATAGCACTTTTTACAATAGATTGCTTTAAAGCTAGCAGCTTTACACAATTAAACATGAAACAAAATGCCAGTCACTTTCAAATTTCTACTATAAATCAGCTCTCTGGTGTTCATGTTTTCACTTGCGTCTGATTTCAATGGACTTAACAGAAGAAATAAACCAAGATTTCCACATTAAAGAAGGAGGAGCCACAAAGCACAAAAACCTATAATGTAATCGCCATGAACCTGGCAGTTTGAAGGAACTAGCCAGAGCGAACTACTCCAGAAAGTGCTAACTCTCCAAATGAACTTCATTCTGTCCTGATTTTGCCTGAAATGCCGTCAACGAGTTTGCTCGATTTTGCTTTAAGTAGGGTTAGGTATTGTTTAAAGTATATATATATAAATAAAAAATAAAGACACAACTTAACAGCACTGATTTTTTGTAAATTATATTTTACACCCTTAAGAGCTGTGCTGCTGCAATTTAATAATTTGCAGCAATTTACTTTGTCATAAGCACCCCATCACATGATAGTGGCACCTCAAGCCACATTCTATAAACTGAGGGTACGTTTACACGACAACTATGTACTAAAAACATAAAAGTTTTTCCTTTCCGTTTTTCGTGCAGCCGTTCCACAAAAACGACAAAAAATGCTGTATTATTCATTCCAGGCCAGTAAGTGGCACTGTCACTTTATAAAGAAACACTCCGTGCCTCTGGACTGAACATGTAATATGCATGCGAATGATGTCACCATTTTCACAAATTCCTCTTTTTGTAGTTTACACAGGGAAGATAACGATCAAGTGTAGCATCAGTTCTGGCAGGTCACGTTAGTCAAGCTCGCATCAGCTGAGTCTCAGCTGATCCACGTCTACCTATAGGAATACGACACTTAATCTACATACTCCCATACAGGGCATTCTTGCCCAGAAATCGTATTTGACGCTAGTGGTCCTGACAGAAATATAGTTTTCAAAAACGTGCACGTTTTCGGCAGTCAAAGCGCCGCTGTCCTGTAAATGAACGGCCAGAGCACATAAAAAGTTTTACGATTTTAGTTGAAAATGGTGTCGTGTAAACGGCCCGAACACTGAGTAACACAGTAGTACACATCAACAGCTTGAGAATACAAACAGAAAAATAAATATCAAAAAGTATCTCACAATAGCAGTTTGTCAGGTACCTAGATATTGAAGACATTGACGTAAGAGTGTTTGCATATGTTTGTGTGTTATTTACCTGTATTTATAGATACTGTGATTGACCATAACCAATGAAAATCGGTCTGAATTAGATGCAACTGGGATGGAATGATGTTGCTGTTAAACAGTATGGCCAGAAACATACTTATACAAAAGTACGCAGACGTAAATATCTGGTCAGCGCATTTGGCCTATTGAATATGCTTAGCGTGCTAACAATAAACATGTAAAACCGGTTACAAAATTTAACTTGCTCAACAAGATTCTCTTCAAACTGTTGCTCTTGCCAAAGTAAGGGGCACGAAGACAACATTTTTGCAACATTTTTTTTTTTTTTACAACATTTAACCTATTCATTATAGAGGTATTTAGAACGCTAAGAACGCAATGGACTTTAGCGTTGTTCTCAGTAGTGCTCTGACAATTCCAGAAATCACTTAGCTGCTTAGCAAGAATCATTTGCATACTTGCAAAGAGTACGTTTTAGGGCAAAGTCGGTTTTAAATAAGTTAGAAATCTTTAGTGATCATTGGTGGAATGCGCTTAAGAATTTAGCTCCTTTGTCTTATCTTGCTCTGTAGTCCATGCAGCATATTGCAGGTCATGCTGGATTGTCAGACATAACATGTTTTTTTTCCTATTTTCTTCTTAAGATATGTTTCTTCAAGGCACAGCAAGAGAGCACGGTACAAATCACAACTCATTTACATTCAGCTTGGCAAGAAAACCCTCCACCCACCCTTCCCTTCCAGTCCTAGAACCACTAGCAGCAAAGACCAAGAATACAAAATTTACTAAGAAAATTGGTATTACAGAAGCCAGAGCAACACTTAACGGATCTAAAGAGAGCTGCAGGCTGGTTTGAGTGTGTGACAGAGTAGAACAACATGCAGTTGGAAACTATGAATTGAGTAGCAGGATCATCCAATGTGCCATTTTGTGTTATCATAAATGATTTTACCCTGAAAATATTTGAAAATGTTTTTTAAAAAAGGTTGTGTTTTTAATAGGTTAAGCTCCATTGATAGAATCCGTCAGTTTGTAAAAAAAAAAAAAAAAAAAAATCTAAACCAAATATTTGTTTACAGCAGTGCACTTACTATAAAAGACTGTGGTATAAACATGGCACCAGAATACATGTTAAAATACAAATTGTTTCAAATGTATAGCCACAAAACGTTTTATAAGTTGAACAAAATAGCTTACCTTGTATGAGGAAATTTTTCAACTGTCCTGACCATGTAAATGTAGGGCAACTTAGAGCTCAAATAACACAATTTAGGGCTCCAGACTGTGAATAAAATGCGCAACACGATCATTTAGAATCAAGCCGTTAATGCCTTTTTCCCGCTCAAATGCGGTTTCTTCAGACGTCGTCTGTTTGGAATGCGCGCCAATGTTTCATGCACGTGACGGAACACGGAGCTTGATGTCTGATTCGGGGCTAAATGACTCTTGTGAACCGATTCTTTCAGTTCAATATTCACTAAAAAGCCACGATTTAGCTATTAAAATCAGACTGGGTCAGGAAATTTCTGAGCTAAATTTTCCAAAAACACGGTGGACACCATTGCCACTCTCGAACGTCGTTTTAAAGTATGCTTACACAATGGAGTGAGTTTTTATTGCAAAAACAGTGACAACAACTGAAACGAATTTGTTGGGTACTATTAAAAAATAAGTTTATAACTTAAATCGTTATAGTCTGTAGGCCTATACTGTTTTCCTCACTGCATGCAGGAGTGACAATATTAAAATCTCAATAATGATACGAACTCAATGACTGAACAATCATCTTTATCAAGCGATTCTATAGTTATCAGTCAACAGACAAAAAGACAAAGTTTCATTTTTTTCGGAGCCAGTGGCTCTCTCATCATTTTATTTTGTCTGGAGCTCTAAATCAGTGATTTTTTAGCTTCACAGAGCTTTAAACCCTCATTGCTCTATAGACTTTCATTATAAGTGCACTACTGTATAAATTGGGAGTCAAAATTATGCTGCCGAGAGTCTTTTTGAGCATTGATTGAACAGCTCTTCTTTTTTGTTTATCTTTTTCCTACAAACTGATTGTTTTGCACATTTTTCAGGTCATTATGCGAGTCTGCTAAATTAGACTGTATATTAATAGTCAGTAAAAAGCTTCACTTTCTAATGTCCTCTCACATCTTCTCCTTAGACCAAATTACTGATTGAACAGCACAGAAAAAAAAAAAAACTCAAATTACGCAATGAGGGTCTCTGAATTTGAAATATTATGTAGTGCCAATTGACTGCAGTATGTACAACACAACTGCTATTGTCACTGAAAAACAAACAATAACTGGGAGAGATTGACTCTGGCGCACACTACAAAAAAGGTTGAGGGTGTTAATAACAGTAATAATAATCTACTAATAGAAAACACATGAAAACAGCCTCTCAGCATAATGTTGCACAATTATGTACCATTGCTAAAATACAAGTACTGAATAAAAATAACAATAGTAAGCACACACTGTAACAACAGCAAAAGATGAATTAAGCAAATCGGATTTGCAGGAGCATTGCCTAAACCCTTTAAAGCTTTACGATGTGACAATGAATAAAAAAGTACATAGAAAAAATCTGTCAAAATGCAATGTTCCAAGCTTCAATCAACCAAACCACCAGACACCCATTAACATCATTAGCGTGAAAAGAAAAATAGAGGAAAGTAGAAAGCATAGTCCGAGCAAGAGAAGTGGACTGGTCTCATTTTTTGACAGATCTTTGCTTTTATCCACTTCAGATTTTTCTTTGAAAGCTCAAGTCCTCAGAACTAAAACCGCCATGTCATTGAATTCCCAACAAGCTTTTAAAGCAGTTTGCTTGGATAGATGCAATTTGTTGTCTTTTACACTTAAATGGAGGTTCTAGAGGAAAAGATGTGCAGCATAGTGCCTCTTTATCAACCACTAGCTAAGATGCGGCATTGGGCTTGAGCGTTAGTTAGGGAGTGGGAACGTTGGGCAGGTCGGTCACTGGAAACCCACAGGACTGTCCATGAGAGGGCTCGGGCAACTGGGATCTGTGTCATCCTTGAGTTCAGTCTCCAAAGTTTCCTCCAGATCCTTTTCCTCCACTCCTTCAGCGTCACACACTGAACTCTGGCTGTTCCTCATGGTGCCGTAGCTCTGGTGGGCCGGAGAGGGCATGGGAGTCAGGCCCAGCTCTGGGTCCAGCAGGACAGAGGCTATAAAAAGCTGAGGAGGGAAAGAATGAGAGGTGAGTAGGTGGAAAGCAAGAGTGCCATTATTTTAAGAGCTTCTTTTTTTATGTTTATGCAACATGCTACATGTGAAGTGCCTTTGACATGGTGAGTGGCAGCCTTAGAGGAGATGAGTGGAAAGAGAGAAATTAATTTCATAAGAGGGACTTGAAATGAGTGTGATGAATTAAATGAGCTGTGACGGGATAAGCAGGTACATTAGCTGTGGTTGTGGTGGAAACAGTGCTTCTCTCCGCATCACTGAAGCCTTCTTCTGTCGTCTGATCGGACATCTGAAACAAATCAGGATAGCCATCACTTTTTACTGCCTGAAGATATTATCCTGCTAAAAGCATCTATTCTCAAAGCCCATCTTGTGTTGACAAATGCATATAGTTGTAAAGGTCAAACTGTCAATATAGACTATATGACCTATATGATTTATTTATTTATTTTATATTTTTTGGGGGGAAATGTGCTTAATTGTCACAAAAATATAATAGATTATTTTTTTTCTGATGATTTTGGCTGAATTATAACCTTGATATTCACTCATTATTGTATGACCATTACTATTTTACAAGCATATACATCATGTTTCTACAAAACATCAAGATCAAAATTTTTTTACATGGCTGACCTGATAGCTTGTTGATCTGTCATGTCGTAGTTTTTTCAGACAAAAACCAAAGCAGGAGAAGACAATACAGCACAGGAGAGTTATGAAAGTGAACAGAGTGATGGGCTGCATTGGACCTGCACAAGAGATAAAACATGAGGTAATGCTTTAATATGGAACAGAGCTGGATACATGATTTTGTGGTCTTGGTTGTAAGATCTCTCAAAACCACATACAGTAAACATGGCTTCGGTTTGGGTCTGGGTCTCATTACTAGTCTCTTGGTTTGGGTTTGGGTCTGGTTCAGGAAATGTAGTTTATAATATCCTTACATAAAACCACTGTCTTGCCTGCAATTTCCAAAAAAACTGGATTTACCTCAGGCAAAGGTCAGCAAGGTATCTTAACCATTAAAAAGAATTTGCATGGATTGTCATGTTCTAATTGGCTACTGTCAAAGTGGCTCAGCATAGCTGCTAAAAAATCTAAATTTTCTCCACTTCAGTTTATTGAAATGGACAGTTCTTTGTCTATAGGGGATTATATATTGGGCTGGATCTAGGCCTTGAGTGGTCTAGTCTTGATCTGAGTTGGGGTCTTATGGGGAGTCTTGGAGTGTCTGGTCTTGACTCAAAGTGAACACATATTCTACAGTGACAGATAAACACATAATGTCAGATCATTCAGGTTTCTATTTTAAGTTACACAGTTATTATAGCAATACTTTTTTTATGTGGTTTGGTTCTATTTAAACTAATAATGTATTATGTTAATGCAATGTGGCACAATCACAGTGGATCAGAACATTAGTTTAGTACACATTTATGTGGAACATTGTGGACCAATGAGATTACACAGAACTTGAAATCAAAAGCGAATGACAAAGTGTCTTGTTGCTCATTGATTGTTGCTCATCGCTAAAGATGTATAATACTAATTCTGACTTATTTTCCAAATTCCTAGTGTTCCTAGGGTAATACCCCAGACTATCCACCTTATTCCTATGCCCCATGACACTTTGCGTGAGTTATGGGTGTAACTTCCGTTAAGCTGTAAACAATCAGTGGAAGGCTCGCTCTATGAACGCAATATGCTAAAAAAGTGGCCCAATGAGACATTAATCGACTCACCCTTCAACCATCGAACATTAAGATGAAAAGTGAAAATAAAGGTGTAAAAGAATCAACGAGGTACTTTCAACAGACCAAAAAGTCTTGTAGTAGGCAAATATATGTATTGTATAACAAGACTTAATCAAAAATGTTCGTTAACTTCAGCATTATGTTAATTATGTCATTTTGATAGATTATAAATAGCATTTACCCATGAAAACCAACCAGGAAAGAGACTTGAGGATTTTAGGAGAATAACGCGAGATTCTTCGTGCATTCCAGTGAATTATTATGTAAATTAAATTAAATGAATGTAATCGTAAATTAAATTCGGGAGAACAGACCGCAAACGTGCCGTATATGTTGTTCTTTTTCATAATTTTACAGCGGATTGCATAGAAAAAAATAAAAATCATCATGAGGAAAAGAAAGCAGCGACTGTAAAGAGCTCTTGCCATAGATATTCTGATTATTACATGTCACATTAAAATACCAAGTATACCGTTATTCTCCTGATGTCTGAAAATAAGTCATGAAGGAAAATTGACAGCTCAAATTAACGGATCAGCTTTATTTGTAATGATTCGCTTCAGCTTTTTTTGAATGGATGTTCCCCAAACCGGAAGTGCCACCCATAATTCAAAACGCAGTAAGCTCGTCAGGAATAAGGTGGATACAGTATGAATAATATAATTAAGAAATGATTTAAACCAACCAAACTGCCACTGACCTTGATAGACAGCAGTCACCTGGCACTTTTATAGTTTTATACAAAAGAACAGCTTTCACATTTTTATAGCTGTTTTGTAAAAATACAGTCGGATTCAATATCCACTTCCAAAATCTGAGGAGGTACAACTGGGAATTTCGTTTCTGTGTAAACCTACCCAGTCTGAGCACTGAGAAGAACAGCAACCAGAACATGCAGAGAATGGGCGCCACCACCACTTGACTGATGGCGGCCGAATGGATCTGCTGGCTGAGCTTGGTGGGTATATAGGCGTAGTAGATATTATACCGATCTACCATATGCTTCAGCACGAGGTAAAGCAAACCTGCGAAATGAATAGAGCTGGAGTTATCAAATAAACTTTGATCTTTTGAAATACATTACAGTGTCATTTTTAAAAGCACTTTTCAGATGATCCAGCAGCAATGCTTTGTGGGTAAAGTCATCTTATAAGAAGTTTTCCTGCCCTGAACATAATATTTATATATTTACCTGTTGACATAGACCACACGCGAGTGCAAGTTGCCAAATGAATTCAGAACTAAGTGAAAAATCATGATGATGGATGTCAGCGTATAGTAAATAAACAGTCATGGTGTGTATTGGTGACAGAACAGGCGTGGAGTGGGCGTCTGGATCTCGGCTAGACGGGTCGGAGCGTCTGGAAGACTACAGCGGGTTCTCACCTAGCGGCCATGTCACACCGCGATACTGAGATGCTGTTGGAGATACGGCTCAGACGCCCACACAGACTGAGGACGGGAACGAGGTATTAGAACATGCACAGAGGTGGAAATGAAGAGTGACGGAAAGAAAAAAGAGAGCTGTGGGTAAAAAGGAACAGAGAGAATGAGAAAAATATCAAACAAATGGTGCAGAGATGCAGAGTTGATAGACAAATGGATTTGAGTGCAAATTAGGAGGAAAGTGGAATAAGCGAGGGGAACAAGACATACTAAAAGAACAGTCTGTTTGTTGAAAAATAAAAACCCTAAAATTACACAGACTCACCAAAAGGTACAATGATGGGGCAAGTGATGCTGTAGGTCATACTGACTGAAAATATGCACATGGTCCAGGCATACTCAAGACCGAACTGAAACTCATAGGCCTGACTCTGAGGGTGAGAATGGAGAAATAGGTTGTTAGTGTATTTTAATGGCATTTAATGTTAAGTTTCGGTGATTAACAGTCACTAAGAACAGCCGCTGTATGGAAAAGAGTTGTGTAAAGATTCTTTAGATTCTCCTTTAGTGTTACACAGTAAAAATAACAGTGAATGCGCTTGAAACGACATGAATGGGAATAAATGATCCAAAAATATAATTTTTAATAGGAGAACTTTTCCATTAGGGGCTCTAAACAATTAAGCCAAGTTTCCCCCAAAATTACCTGGAGCAGGAACTTTTTCCCCAGAAATTCAGCTTTTCCATCACAGGAATAAATTATATTTTTAAATATATTAAAATTAGAAACCAGTCTTGAAGTAGTTTTTCATTATATCATTGTCCCTCTTCTCTGTGTCTCTGTATTCCTGGACTTTTATTTTGTCTTGTATTTTTTGTGTGTTTAGTTTCCATAGTAATTCATTAACTCATCTGTTTCTCATTATCTTGTGTATTTAAACCCTCACTCTTTATCTGTTTTTTTGTCTTGTGTTAATGTTTCGTGCTGATATGTATCTTTATAATGTTCCTGGCGTTTATTAAATGTTTACATCATTCAGCTGCATCAAGCAAGACCCGGACAAGTCAAGCCAGTCCGTGACTAGTATTGTTTTTACTTGTTTTCACTGTACAGGTTCACTCACTCTTTTAACGTGGATACGTTCAGCTTTAGATTTGGCAAAGCAGAGGCGAAGAGAGTACACCAGTAGAGCAGGAATACGCAAAAGCTCCATGGCCGTTCCGATCAGACTGGACGTGATCACGTAGTTCAGAAAAAAAGCTCCGTTATCAGGCAAAAACACACACCTGAGTGGACAAAACAAAGTCAGTCTCAACAAATTATGCATAAATTAACCAACGGCTGCAGATTTAGGGAACAGTAAGAACTTACTGAAACTTTACATCTGTTTCATCCAGGAAGTGGATGTCAAAAAGCCACCTGAAGAACAAATCCAAGCTGAGGAGCAGACAAGAGAATACTGTATATTATATATAATCCTGAACATTACATGTAAGCAATAATGTACGAGACCGTCGAGAGGCTGTGCTGTATCGTGAATAAGTAACGGCTGAAGGGTGTTGTTAGGCACAACGCGAAGCATTGTAACCCTTTTAGCCGTTACTTATTCACAATACAGCACTTGCCTCGAGCACCTTATTGCTTTTATAAAACGGTTACCACACAATAAAAATATTAAAGTTTCATGAAGTAAAACCACTAAAAGCCTTCCTTCTGCTCGAAAAAAATAAAAAATAAATAGTCCCTGACCGTGAACAGCAACAACATGTGTAATATGCATGAAAGCTCAAATAAAAACAACAGTGTTGTGGTCATAGATGTTGTGTTTTATCATGAATAAAGCACAGCTATTGACCAATCAGAATCAAGGACTGGTAATAAGAACACTTAACTGTGAATGTCAAAGTCTCAGGCTTTTGTTTAGTTCTGGTCTAAAGGTGATTTTTAGTGGATGTGTGATGTCAGTTTAACCTTAAGGTGTCCTAGAGTAATCATCGGTGTAGTTGATCACATTAAAGGGATAGTTAGTAGTCATTAATTATTCACCATCATGTTGTTCCAAACCCATAGTTCCAAATCTGAGAGCTTTATCCCTCCATTGACAGCCTACGCAACTACCATTTTCAAGGTCCAGAAAGGTAGTAAAAACATTATTAACATAATCCATGTGACTCCAGTGATTTAACCTCAATTTTTATCAGTGGTTTCTTTGTGCAAAAAAAAACATAATTTAACACTTTAATTCCAAAACATGAATCTCCAATACGCGTTCACACAACAACATCGACAACATGGTGCTCTCGTGAATGCATGTTGAAGATTCATATTATATAAACAAAGTGGTAAATTTATAATAATTAATGCCAGAATTTTTATTTTTGGGTGAAATATTCCTTTAACTATGAATATGATCCACTAATGTCTGGCAAACACAACGTTTCCGGATAGATAGTCTATATCTATTGTTTTATGTTGTGAGATTAAACAATTTAAAAACGAGGTTCATAAAATTTAAATTTCTGAATTTAGTTGGGCTTAAAATCAAACATGTTCAGATAGTGTAAGTGTCAGGGGATTGTGAAAAGGAAAATAGCCTAATTAAAAAAAAATGTTGGCATAGGTAGGACATCCTTATTTATCACTGTCATTGACCCACATACATAGGCTACTGTATATAAAGAAACATTTTATTTTGAGACAAAATGGCAGACCAAATAGGTATTTTTAAATGAAACCCTTGATATGCGACGTGTTATTATACATATAATTATTGTAGGATGATTACCTGGATAGACCCAGTGATGGTAGAATGATTACCATGAAGACCAGCAGTAAAAAGCATTTGTGCATAGTGACCTGATTCTCACCGGACCTGAGAGAGACACACAATAAATATAGAATAAATACATGAGATCAACCAATAGCAAACCCCAACCATCCAATCAATTCCCCATGGACAAAATCAAATCCCGCCCTACATTTTTTCTTTTTCGAGAAGCCATTTCACACAGATATATATCACAACAGGGAATAAAATATTATTGCAACTTCTGTTTCATGTCAACTTTAAATAAATAGATTTTCATCTTTTTACATGATTATACCATTCTATAATTTTCCATTATCACACCAGTTCCTGGTTAAAGTCCACATAAAACCACATTCTGACAGTCTAATGTGACCCATTTCAGAGTAAAAATGTAAATGAATTTTGTAAATACTGTTAAATATATGTTGACTTTCATGTCGAGTGTATATTAATCATTAAAAGTGTTTGCACTGTAAATACAACAGGTAGACAAATGTTTTGCTGCAAGTACTGCAGCTGCACAATACAGAGTGTTTGATCCACGTGAACTATAATGTGACTCTGTGAAAGACGCCGCCAGTCTGCATATGATTATTCCCGTGTTGTGATCACTATGACAACAAGCCTGGAGAGGCAAGTAGAGAGTGCAAGAGAGAGGGACACCATGTAAACGTGTTGTGCATGGGTGGGTGGGAGACTGAGACTGGGTTGGGGGTTGTTTTGCAGTTATGCAATATGTTTGTGCGCTGATATGAACATGTATTTGCAACGCAGCTTAAATCTATTGCATAAACAACTACCAACAGCGCAAACTTACCCTGGTCATTGGGACAACACCATATTTTTGTCAAGCAACACCTTACCTCAATTTCTCATTACCATAATAAAGGAAAATTCCATTGTTACTAATCATATATTAGTTTTCTTAACACTCTGGTGCTGTTCGGTTTCACGTTTTTTTTTTTTTGTGTTTTGTTTTTTTGAGACTTGGTAAAGGTTTTGTCTCTTGCTAAGTGACACACACACACACACACACACACACAAACAGGGGGATTTTCTTTTAAGGTCTTTTTTCATAATATAACTTTAAATATGCATTTTTAATTATTTTTTGAGTTATATATATAAAACAAGCCAAGAGGGGACCTCTTACTCTGACCAATGGAGTGAACTGTCTGTGAAGTCTGTCTTCACTATGTAACTTGTATATATACACACACACAAAATCATCAACATGATTCGAAAAGGTTGAATGGTTCAGAAAAAAGACCCACTTGTATTGTTCAAGGTCAGAAATGTCCGCATTGGAAATGAATGAAAATCAAATTTCATCTAGTGGAAACTTTTGGTACTGCGCCCACACAACACCTAAAAGCTCATTTTTTGATATATCAACCTCAAATTTGGAACACAACTTTTTTTAGATTTATGACTTTGTTTTTTCTCACAAAGAAAAACATGTTTTAGAAAATATATATTTCATATAAAATTTAAAAATAGTATTTTTTGGGCATTTTCATAATAAACTTAAATTTACTTTACTTTTTCTTTTTCACATAATAATCAGGAATAGAGGAATAATCTGCCAAGTGTCTTCTTTAAAAAGAGACCTAACTTAAGTCTGTGCTCCAAAGCATTCAAGATTTATTTATTATTTTTAAAGTCTATGCTCAAAATGCTAAACAGGTAATAAATGGATCATAACTATTCCATAAATATAATTTAGTACAATAAAATCCTCTAAAAATAGAAAATATAAAAAAAAAACATTATTGAACTAAAATATTGTACATTGATTTCATTTTTAAAAAACAAACACAAATGTGAACAGTACCTGAACTACCTAAATATTTTAATATATTGTGGTATTTGGTGTATATTATGGAAATTTAAATGATACAAATTAATATAAAAAAATTATATAAAAAAATACAATACTAAGCAAAAGTCTGGGACCAGTAAATTTTTTTAAAATAAGCTAAAGTAAATTACAATGTTAACAATAAATGGCTGCAAGAAATGTATCTTTGTCATCACAAGAATAAATACATTTTTTAAATATTTTTAAAAAGGTCAGTTATTGAAAATTGTAGCAATATTTTACAATATTACTATTTTTTACTGTATTTTGATCAAATAAATGCAGCATTGGTGAGTATATGAGACTTCTTTCAAAAATAATAAAAAAACTGAATGGTAGTGTATCATCCAAATGCATTATAAGTTGTTTTAACATCCGACAGGGAACATATATAACTGTGTTAATAAGCAATCATTTCCTTTTAATTCAGTAAAATCAGTCATTTGAATGAGCACTGGAGTAAAAAGACCTCCCTGCTGTAGCTTTCTCATATATATACACAGTTTAAAGTCAGACGGCGGAAACGGCATCATACCTGGTCCAGTGGTACTCAAAGAAAGATGAATAGTACACAATGAAGGGCAGGAGAATGGAAAAGGCCCACAGGAGCAGGGTGGGGAAGAACTGGGTAATTACTGGGTTCTAGACAGTAGAAGACAGTAAAAGATCAAATTCAAAACATCCAACTTCCGAAAACAACACAAAAAGGACCTTTCAGTTTTATTTTATATTCTAATGTGGCGTAATACAGCCGTACGGTTATAAAACTTCTTTGATGGTCACTGACCCTTAAGCTTTCAACAGGCCGAGTGACGTTGAACTTGTCCATAGTGTTTACGATGATAGCAGGGGTTGTGAGAAAGAAGAGCAAGAGGAAGAGCAGAATGTTGAGCAGGACGCAGCGGAGCCACCAGCGAGAACCGCACACTGACAGATTTTCCCTGGAAGAACACAGGCACCAATCAACAAGACAAGGTCTGAACAACAGTTGCACGACTGAGAGTGTGTGCTCGCCAAGTGTTCAGCTGCTGTTACATAAATGGGAAGGTTTGTGCTGGAAAAGCTGGTTAGCTGGACTCCCAGTCTGACAGAGCGGGTATTCAGCTGGTTTAGTTGTAGGTCTTCCAGCTCAAAACCCTTTCAGAACCAGCAACAGTGCCCCAAACCCCCCTGAAACCAGTTAATACCAGTTAAAGGTTGGGACAGGGACACAAGATTGGTTCATTTATGATGTTCTATGGGATAGTCTACGCTTCATACTCTTAAAGTCTGATATAATAGTTTACAATAATGTATATATTTTTTTAATTTAAACAACCTAAATTTATTTATTAGTTTATTTGATAGGGACCATGTATTGTCGTAGGATAATACACCATGTAAATATGCCAGAATTAGTAAAAACATACTACTTTTTATCTGCAGGACCTGAAAACCAACAAAAAACCAACAGTCATTCACTATAACAACAATACACATGGATAAGAATATACATTGATATTACAAACAACGCATAAATAAAAATATAAAAAAAAATACATCATTCTCCACTATACTACATTTAATTTAACAATGAAAGTTTGTGGCTGATAAATATAGCAAGTAAATGTATAGAAAATCTAAATTATAATAAAAAAGTCTATATACGTGTTCATATTTGATATGCCTGGCTTTTATGGCTCATATAGTATGATATAAGAGAATATGAAGCTCAAAGGGGGAAAAACACCTAAAAAATGTTTATATGGTCAAAGAGTACAATGAAATAATTCTAGCTTGTAATGTAAATCATTGAGATCTTTACAACATTATAGCAGACTACTTATGCACACTGTATATAAATATCAGTTTTCTTAGCCAGATGAGAGAATTAAATGCTTAGTTTACGTTACAATGATTATTGAGAGATGAACAAATAAATGTTCCTCTCAAAACTATCACATTTGATACTTACATGTTATCATGATTTTTCTAAAGAATGATGTATGGATAATCAAGAAGTAAATTACTTCTTCAGACCAGTAAGTGTTCATCTTACGTTTACTTTTTAAAAATCAGTAAAGATTTCAGAGAAAAAGACACTTATCACGACCTGAAGGGAGATGTTTTCCAAGAGACTTTTATCAATCAGATGCAAGAAGGCATGCAGTAGATTGTGTACAACAGGTTTTTTAGCAAAGTTTTGATCATGTCTAAATAATTTAAAATATGATACAGTAGGCTTTAAAGAGTTAAAACGATTGTTCACGAAAACTGAAATTTATGACATTAGAAAGGTTCATTTCGTTCCAAACCTTCATGACTTTACTTCCTCTGCAGAACACAAAATAAGACATTTTGAAAACTGTTTCTGGCCATGTAAAAAAAAAAGTCAAAAGTCTTCAAAACAACACTGAACCTCATTTACTTTGATTGCATTAACATTAAAACAAAATCATGTATTATTATTTTACTTCCGCAAAGTAAAACTCACACACTCTTTTTTGATTTTTGGTAAACTGAACTTAATTGACTATGTTTTCCAGTTAATTTCCAATGTATTTAAATAGAAAAAACATATATAGAGATATAAAGTTCTCTTATTTGGGAAATAAGTAAAACCCAAATAAACCCATGCAAAAAAGGAACAAAATATAATGAGTTCAGATTTTTTTACAGTCCAGGTTTGGAATAACATGAGGATGTAAATGATGACAGAATTTTAATTTTTAGGTGAACTACCCGTTTAAGTAAAAGCAAGGCACATGAAAGGCATAAAAATGAGAATGAGGTTTACATAAAGTGGAAACAAATACCTTTAGAAAGTAATCGCTATAATAATCCAAAATTGCAAAAGCATTTACTCTATAAATGCAGTGCTACAAAACATTGCACTCATGGGCTACACTGAAATGGAAAACATTCACACTTCAATAAATTGTTTTAATAAGAAGCAAACATGCTACAACATTAGGGCTTGTATCCATAAAAAAGAAAGTCTTGAATTCAGACAAACGCACACACACACACATACGTCCAGTCAAGCAGAAAGACGGACTGACACTGTCCCCCCCACACACACACCCACACACACTAACACTCACTCAATATATGATTCTCAACACATATTATGTAAGAGATATAATGGCTTTCACAGTGGCTGTCTAGGCACACACTCAGATTGAGACTTAATTAATCCAATTTCATCTCTCAAATCCAAGTGTAATGGCCTGGAACAAAGCATGTCATGAAAAATATATATGACTCCAACTTTGCAGATCACAGTTAAAATAACCGTCTACTTAAAAAAACGTTAAATAATACATCACATAAAACATTGTAAATCTTGACCATTTCATAAAAGCGTTTGCTCATTGTGGTTATTTCTATATTTTTTCCTATTTCAAGATATAGATGTGGCTATGGTGTCGACTTACCAGATGATGTCATTAGGGGCAGGGGCATAAGAAACACCCCACTGATGGGACCGCACCACTGTGGTAATGCTGGACTGCTGGGGTCTGTGGCGGCAGCGAGCTCGGCTGTAGTCTTTCACAATACTGCAGAAACATAAGCACAGAGGCTTATAGATTTAAACAATAAGGTATGAGAGAACATGTGAATATATATATTTTTCAAATGTAGTCTACTCAGCAGAGTACCAAATTACTATATTTTGGTTATCATCATACTGTATTGAACAATCAGAAGCCAGCACCAGAATTTAGTGTCGTATAAACTTATATATAAAGCTGTTTATTGTAGTGTACTAAATAAAAGCTGTTCGAAGTTGCAAGGGTTTGGTAATAAAGAGTTTGATGTACAAGAGTTTCTTGATTTATTCTTTTTGTAAGGGACAGTATTAATAATGAGCATGGGATCTATACTATTAAATCTATACTTCAAAATTATGTATTTTTATATAACTAACAGAACTACTCTGAAAGAAATCAAACTAATTTCCTGTCATACAATACAGCACCAAACTGCCCACATTTTAGTTTGTCAGTTGTTTAATTAGTTAATTGTTAGATGAAAAGCTAACTCAGAAACTCTCAGAAAAAACAGCTGTCACTGGGACAGTACCCTTTCAAGGCACTAATATGCACTCTTTAGGGGTAAAGTATGATGGCAGAATGAGCTCAACCCTCTGCAACTGAAGGAAACACAAGCACATATAAAAAACACCAGCAAATTAAGACAAAACCTTTATTAGTTTGATGACAACATGTGATGCAAATACTCCAAACAACATAACCAGATACAGAAACACACTGAAAATACTCACAACATAACCAGATACAGAGATACTCTGAAAATATGCACAAAGCAACCGAAAACAGAAACACTCTGCAATATATATATATATATATATATATATATATATATATATATATATATATATATATATATATATATATATATATATATATATATATATATATATTTGTATTTGCAGTGTTTCTGTATTTGTTTGCATTGTGAATATTTGCAGAGTTTCTGTATTTGGTTGAGTTGTGAGTATTTGCACTGTTTCTGTATTTGGTTGCGTTGTGAGTATTTGCAGTGTTTCTGTATCTGGTTGAGTTGTGAGTATTTGCAATGTTTCTGAATCTGGATGCATTGTGAATATTTGCAGTGTTTCTGTATTTGGTTGCTTTGTGAATATTTGCAGTGTTTCTGTATATGGTTGAGTTGTGAGTATTTGCAGTGTTTCTGTATCTGGTTGCGTTGTGAATATTTGCAGTGTTTCTGTATTTGGTTGCATTGTGAATATTTGCAGTGTTTCTGTATATGGTTGAGTTGTGAGTATTTGCAATGTTTCTGGATCTGGTTGATTTGTGAGTATTTGCAATGTTTCTGAATCTGGTTGCGTTGTGAGTATTTACAGTGTTTCTGTATTTGGTTGAGTTGTGAGTATTTGCAATGTTTCTGAATCTGGTTGCGTTGTGAGTATTTATAGTGTTTCTGTATTTGTTTGAGATGTGAGTATTTGCAATGTTTCTGAATCTGGTTGCGTTGTGAGTATTTATAGTGTTTCTGTATTTGTTTGAGATGTGAGTATTTGCAATGTTTCTGAATCTGGTTGCGTTGTGAGTATTTGCAGTGTTTCTGGATCTGGTTGAGTTGTGAGTATTTGCACTGTGTCTGTATTTGGTTGCGTTGTGAGTATTTACAGTGTTTCTGTATTTGGTTGAGTTGTGAGTATTTGCAATGTTTCTGAATCTGGTTGCGTTGTGAGTATTTATAGTGTTTCTGTATTTGGTTGAGTTGTGAGTATTTGCAGTGTTTCTGAATCTGGTTGCGTTGTGAGTATTTGCACTGTTTCTGTATTGGTTGCGTTGTGAGTATTTATAGTGTTTCTGAATCTGGTTGCGTTGTGAGTATTTGCAGTGTTTCTGGATCTGGTTGAGTTGTGAGTATTTGCAATGTTTCTGAATCTGGTTGCGTTGTGAGTATTTGCAGTGTTTCTGGATCTGGTTGAGTTGTGAGTATTTGCACTGTTTCTGTATTTGGTTGCGTTGTGAGTATTTACAGTGTTTCTGTATTTGGTTGAGTTGTGAATATTTGCAGTGTTTCTGTATCTGGTTGCGTTGTGAGTATTTGCAGTGTTTCTGGATCTGGTTGAGTTGTGAGTATTTGCAGTGTTTCTGTATTTGGTTGCGTTGTGAGTATTTATAGTGTTTCTGTATTTGGTTGCGTTGTGAGTATTTATAGTGTTTCTGAATCTGGTTGCGTTGTGAGTATTTGCACTGTTTCTGTATTGGTTGCGTTGTGAGTATTTGCAGTGTTTCTGGATCTGTTTGAGTTGTGAGTATTTGCAGTGTTTCTGGATCTGTTTGAGTTGTGAGTATTTGCAGTGTTTCTGGATCTGTTTGAGTTGTGAGTATTTGCAATGGTTCTGTATCTGGTTGCATTGTGAGTATTTGCAGTGTTTCTGTATTTGTTTGATTGTGCTTATTTGCAGTGTTTCTGTATCTGGTTGAGTTGTGAGTATTTGCAATGTTTCTGAATCTGGTTGCGTTGAGAGTATTTGCAGCACATGTGTTGTCAAACTGATGAAGACGTTTATTTAAACACGTTTTGCAGGTGTTTTTTCTCTAGTTGCAACACGTTGAGCTCTTTCGGCCACTGTAGTAATGGGTACAAACTAAGGTCCTTTAAAAGAGTACTGCACCAGTGAAAGCTTTTTTTTTGAGGGTGTACCTGCATGTCATCACTATTATAAGTCATCATTAACTGACATCAAATAACCATGTACATGCTCTATAACACTTTACTACATCTCATAATGCTTAAAAAGTCATACGTTTGAATGTTAAAATTAGTTAACAGTTAGAAGAAGGAATGTGATTTTTATTCTGTATATATGTTTCATACAGTATATGTTCCACATGGACCCCTGGACTACCTTTAGGGAACCTGAGGGCTCTATGAGACTAAATGAAATGAAATACATTGTTTTCTGATAGCTACAGTAGAGTCTAGTGGTTCAGCTGCCAGGAGATCTGCTTCATGTTGATGTTAAATGTTTTAAAATAAAAATACTTTTATATTCTTAAAATCTAGGTATTCATTACAGGACCTCTTGACGGATGATGCAGATTCTCAATAATCAGCCATTTACCCCCAACACTTACACTGCAGTCATCCTCTCATCTCTGAAGGTAACAAAGGCAATGCCCAGCCTCTTCATAGAGATCCGGTTCTTCTCTGCATTAAACTCATCGGTCAGTTTCTCCTCCAGCTCACTGTAGTACTGCTCTGCATCCACCTGATGAGAGGACAATCACAATAGACATGAGAAGAAGAGTATCAAATCTCCTCACAGAGCAGTTCATGACAGTCAGTTGGTGTGTGGTGGTCTCCAGTGGCCAACATGAAGAGGTGCAGCACCAGTCACATGACTATTATATATGTAGATGTACAAATATATCCATTCTGACTATAATGAGTGCGTGAGGGAAATTTACCTGTTCAAAGCCACATATATCACAGCAGAAGATCTGTGCACAGGGGTGCATCTTTATCAAGATCCTGCCTTCCTTCTGAGCTTTGGTTGTGAAGTACAGCCTTCCTTTCATTGCTTTTCGCCTGTACAGGATATAGTTTTAAGGCCCGTTCACACAAAGAAAGATAACATCCACACCAAAGCATGAAATGATTGTTTATTCTAAGCACGCTGCAATTGCGAGCATAAGTCGTCTGTCACTTTAAATGCTTGAGCTCATTAAAGTCTGTTTGGTTGTCATAGTTTTTATTATTCATCAGCTGGAAAGAATCATTCTGACAGCGATTGCAATAATATCGTGGTGTGAACGCTGCTGTTCTTTTATATTCAGAAAGATTTATAGAAATATATCTTTACCATTATCGTTATCGTCCTTGGTGTGAATGTGCCTTTAATATGGTTAAATATTTGCGAGACTCAGCTCTTAGACATTCAGGAGATGTGAGAATGCGAATGACCTTTCAGAGTCCAGCTTCATTAGTTTTTGTACGTCAAAGCAGAACCGGATGTCTGTAACGGTGCAGCTGGGGTAGGCTTCACTGTTGGGAGATAGAACAGACGTTGCCTTTTACACTGAGTAAAAAATGAATGCCATCAGTTGTGTTGACATCTAATCTCCAATATGCTGAAGTATGGAGATTAAGTAATAGTTGAAATTCTGTGGATAACCGCTTTGTGCCCTTCACTCACTGCAGGTGTTTGGTGATCAGGCCGGGATCAGAGATTTCTCTTGGAATTGACGTTATCATCAGAGTTCTGGCCACCTGCAATAATAAATCAAAAATGAGAGCTGGAAGTGTATTTCATGAAGCAAATCTTGGTGATTGCAAGACGGCAAAAGAACAGTGTTGCTTTTTTGCTTTTTTGGTAGGAACATGATCAATTATGCCTTCTAATGAATCAACTTCACAGGTATGATCATAATGGTAAACGCTATTCGTACAAGTCAATGAAAGATTATAAAACCTTTATTTAATTTCATGTGAAGAGCACATTTTTCACTTAATTCACATAATCGTTATGCAAATATATATGTGCATTTATAATTTAATTAATAAAGCATTTATGTTGTAGTATATTTATTATACATTTTTGGGGGGATAAAAAAAAATAAAAAATTGTACGGAGCCCCATGCAACATGCAGGAACAAATAAATATATTTATAAACATATATACGAATTGTACACTCGTGCCCACAACTTACTCAGCATGCTTTACTAATTCCTTCCCTTGTCTAAAGTAAATCACATGCACGATATACAGTAATAATCAATTCCCTCGATTTACTAAATCATGGCCACACTGTGAAATAATTTGTTCCCTCCTTTTGGTTTTACGAAAACAAGGGAACAAATTGTAACAGTAGACACAATTTACTAAAACAAGGGAATGAATTACTAAATCATGGGAACTAATTCTTTCATTTGTAGCCACGGTTTAACTAAAACGAGAGAACGAATTCTTCATTCGGTGCCACAATTTATATACTTGTCCGCATGTCATGTGCAGGGCTCCGAGAAATAGTGTCCAGACCTATTTTTTACAGTCTATGGTCCAGACAGGGCGATTTTCATTAATGTATTACCGTAAAGAGAATTTAATGAAAATTAATGAGAGTAATGGGAAATACAAAAGTTAAACATCTGAAGGCACTGCTGAAGTAAGTATTGAGGCGTCATAAAAATAATGTCACAATGCCAAAAATGCAAATGTATGTAAAAACAGACTTCCAGAAAAATACAATACAATTTGAATTATTCATTATTTATAATTAATGACATTTCTCTTTAAATTTAAGAGGAAATAAGGACGTTTGATTTTATGTAATTCCCTGAAAACGCAGAAGCATTTAAATGAAATACAAAAATGAGATGCAATAACACGTATGCACACAATACAATCTTGTGTTCACAGACCTTCTCGTCCTCTTTGTATTTCTGTTGTGAGGAGTGATGGGCCATGCACAGGACGGTGATCACAAAATACAGCAGGGCAAAGATACTGTGCAACCACAGAAATGTGTTCCTAAAGCAAGAAGAAGAGAGTTACTAAGATCATGCCAACATCTTCATAAATCTGTACATTCACTATAAGGTAATGCATTTATATGTACATCCATTACAATAGACAAACTTACTGCGCAGGGACATTAACCACTGTTGTTCGGCCGAAATTTTGTGGACTATCTCCTGAAAAACATAATAAACAAGTCATGTTAAAACACCAGTGTCAAAAATACAACTCTAAAAGTAATTTGAGGCCTGTGAATGTGGAATAAAGAAACTCTCTACACCCAAATCTCTATGCATTGGGTTTGGTTGCTAGGACAGATTGGTGAATGTGTTGCTTTATTTCACAAATACTGTTGCATAGAGATAACCGTCAGCATTAAAACCCCCAACTTCTTGTAACCAGCCGGCCCTGAAGCTGCACCACAAACTGGTCAACCACACATCCACATTTAACGCTTTTAGAAGGCCACAGTAAACTTCTGCCACCGAGGTCGCATGAAAAGATTATTGCAGGTCTGAGAACAACAAGAGGTAAAGCTGGTGGCTTTTTACAATGTTCTTCTTGTGGCGTGGACAGTCAAGGCCTTTCCCAGATTTAACTTGGCCCTTCTAACCCTCTATCGTGCCACCCAACCATCTTCAAACACTGTAGGGTGGTCTGAATGATGCTTTTACACATGTCCACTAATAGAGGGTTAAGACGGAGCCTTTCTACATCTTCAAGAGTTTTCCCAGGCCTTTCCGAAAGTCATTCATCGGCAGGCCCACCAGGAATCTGCATCCGCAGCAGATTTCCTGCCATACACAAAGTTTTTTTTTTTTTACATTTCCCCCAGTTTCCTCCAAATCAGTACAAAACAAATGTTCACTACTGTTGAAAGGTTTGATTTTTTTGGTGTTTTTAATGTTTAAGATTTTTAATGAAGTCTCTTGTGCTCACCAAGTCTGCTTTTATTTATTTTTTTATACAGTAAAAACTGTGAAAAAATATTACAATTTTAAACAACTGATTCCTATTTGAATATATTTTAAAATGTAATTTATTCCTGTGATGCAAAGCTGAAATTTGAGGATTTTGAACACTGGATTTAAGGATTCTTTGATGAGTAGAAAGTGTAAAATAACAGCATTTATTTTAATAGAAATCTGTTAAAATGTCTTAAAAACTACTACTTTTGATAAATTTAATGTATCTTTTAAGTATTTTTTTGGTAACACTTTATTTTGATGGTCCCTTTTGAACATTCTGTTGACTATAAGTAACTTTGCAACTAGTCAACTAACTCATTTGAGTATTACTAGACTGTCTGCTTAATATCTGCTAACTCTTTATTGTGTCAGTCCTCCAACAGACTTTCTACTGACTATAAGTAACTTTGCAACTACATGTCAACTTATTCTAACGCTAAATACTCTACTAACACACTAATGAGGGGTTGTAGACACGTAGGTGCAACGTTACTTATAGTCAACAGAATGTGTTAAAGGGACCATCAAAATAAAGTGAATCCATGTTTTTGGTATATATATATATATACAGTATATATATACATTTATTTTTTTTCACTGGTACTCTATTCCGAACAAAATCAACATTTTAAAAGCACCACAGATCAATTTTTTTTACACTCTAGAAATGAACCTAACCTATGTACTGTATGTCATTAAGGTTTTGAGAACGTATTTTAACATTACGTATTTTAAGATTACACATCTTTACATTTTATTTTCCTTTTTGAAAGTCCTTTAGATCAATGTCAGAGCATGGCATCATGCATTTAACAGTCATTTCAGGTCAAACAGAAACTCTAACACTAACAATCTGTCAAAACTGATTCATGAGATTGTTCTAAACTGGAGTCTGTTTTTGGGTGCATGCACACTGATGAATTAAGTAATGCTTTATTCAAGTATACTGCCTTTTCCTGGATACCAAACGTGTTGTGTCTGTTGTCATGAATCCTTTATGGCTGAGCAATGCTAGAGCAAATAGTAACCAAGCATTTGAGGATCTGGTGGAGGTACCGAGGAGGTTCCCGGAGAGGTTGACGGGCAAGATGATGGTGAGCGACAGCAAACACACCACCGTCAAGAGAACGATAATGTGGCGCTGGAATGACAGGTACGTGATCGCGTCAATGCCACATTTACTGCGGATCTCCTCGTCCCTGTGGGAAAAGAATAGGGACAAAAAAGCTTCATTAAAATATATATTTTTTTAAATTAATTAGGCAAACATGGCAACGACATCATTCATGACAACATTTCTTATCCCATACATTAATTTATACAAAAATACATTTAAAAAATGCACTACCTACACTCTCAGAAAAAAAGGTACAAAAGCTGTCACTGGGGCTGTACCTTTTCAAAAGGTAAACTTTTGTCCATTTCAGGTGCTAATATGTACATTTTAGGTGCTAATACTGTATGTACATTTTAGCTTGCCAATATTTACATTTCAGGTGCTAATATGTACATTGTAGGTGCTAATATGTACATTTTAGGTGGTAATATGTATATTTTAGGTGCCAATATGTACATTCTAGGCACTAATATGTAAATTTTAGGTGCTAATATGTACCATTAAGGTACCAATATGCAGCCTTTAGGTACAAAAGTGTAGCTTTTGAAAGGGTACAGCCCCAGTGACAGCTTTTGTACCTTTTTTTTTTCTGAGAGTGTAGATTCAGTTTTTTATCTTCTGAATTAAATATTATTTTAAAAAGTCTTCTTTTTTTTAGAAATTAAGAAAGAAAAAAAAGAAAGCCAAGAAATTAAGGGGAAAAAAACATTTTTAAAGGCTTTGGCATAATTGTCTGTTGTCTAAAACTCGTTTATCAAAATTAACAAATCTTTTTTCGTGTCATTTGGTTCATTCAACGAACGAAATGAACGAGTTGACTCGAGTTCGAACAGGAGAGTCACGAACGCGCATCACAGAACAGAGCAAGGCGACCATTTGAGTTTATAAAACTTAAACTCTGTTTTTTTTTTTTTTTAAATGAGCGATCGTTTCGCTTGATAAGACCCTTATTCATCGTCTGAAATCGTTTAAAGCCCTTTGAACAGTTTGCAGTTTGCACTGAAACTGTCTTTTGGACCTTGAACCGTTTGGTTCCCATTGAAGTGCATTATATGGAGAAAAAATCCCAGAAAATGTTTTCATCAAAAACCTTAATTTCTTTTCGACTGAAGAAAGAAAGACATGGACATCTTGGATGACATGGGGGTGAGTAAATTATCAGCAAAAGTTTTTTAAAAAGTGAACTACTCCTTTAATCGTAGACACTCTTACATGTCAATGACCCATGTAAGTTCTCTAATATCCCAACCTACATTATAACCCCTTGGTTTTGCCGGCACTTTAGTCAACTAGTTTAACTAAAATGACAAAGACTGACTTTGTTAGAGTTTTCAGTGTTTCCAATGAATGATTGGCTTCAGTCAACAATATTCAGTGTGTGTAGCAGTCTTTTTAAAAGACCACACAAATACATAAAGGCGTTGAGGGCTATTATGATTACAAGGAGCCATCATTCACACAAAAACACACAGCCTCGCCTCACACGGAGTGAGGAAACTCTCAGCATGGCCTCTCGGTCTCCGGGGAGAGATCAAGAAACTTTTAAAGGAACCAGCTAAATGTGGCACCAACATGCCATCCGGCTCGTCCAAATAACATCTCGGCAACCTTGGAGACAGACTAGCAGCTGGTTTACGCTTCTGAAAGGCTTTTGAGCGTGTCCAGGCGTTGGTAAAGCGCCCGGTCCACCTTCACCCTGTGTTTTCCCTTCTTAATGAGATATAACATGAGCAAACAGGATGCTGGTTGATGACATCACCACTTTCTCGCACACTTACTTCATGTGGGACAGAGATGTGAGCCAGGAACAGAAGCCCTATAAAGAGAGGGAGGGAAGACAACGGTGTCATAAAAAGGTCTGGCATATAAAAACACACACAGCGCGTCTGGCTAGCTTAGCATCTGTCAGAATCATTTGCTCTTTAACTGAACATGGATAGCGTAACAAGTGGAAAAGGCCATGCAATATATCTTTAACGTGCCTGTGATGTCTTGAACGGTCATTGCACATAAAACGAAAGGAGACAGAGTGAGGTCAGAATTTAAACGGACAGATAGGGTGCGTAAAAGAAAATAGGGTCTAAGTGCACAGGCTATTTTATATGACATCAGCTCTGGGGCGACGCTTCGTAACAGTAATCCACGTCGACAGATTGAACTTCATGTGTGCCTCTTTATGTCTTCACGTATCAGCAGTTTGCATCAACATGAAGACGACGGTGACTTTAAAAGGGTCATGACATGGATATTTATTATTATTTTAATATGTTCCGTAATGTTCACTTAAATAATTGTTTTATATTATAAAAACAACAAAGCAAAACAAAAACAAAACACATTTATATATACCCTTTGTCTGAAATGATCAGTTTTTTAGGGGTGGCTCCTTTAAGGCTTGTGAGTAAACGGCCACTGTTATGATTGGCTAACATAACAGCATAGGAAACAATATCAGTAGGACACGAGTATGTTTTTTGAAAAAAAAAATAAAAAATCATATTAAACCATCATTTACAGACAAAGGTTAATGAAATCATTTACTTATGGTTTGTGATGCAGCTGCTGTCAGATTCAATGGTTCATCTTTCAACAAAAGATTCTCTCCATTACATTGTGTGATTGGTACACAAAGACCGCATATATGTCAAAAGATCGAGCCAAATTTGATTTCTCATGTCATGACACCTTTAAAAAAACTCTATCTATTAATTTTACTCGTTTCTAGGTTTCTCGTTTCATTGATAACGAAGTGCAGGCCTTGTGATGTGAGACGAGAGGGATTCTGCACCTCCAAATGTAGTAAATTCAAACGAAGATCCTGATCAAGCATTTCTTAAATGTGTGTGAGGCTTTTTTCCTCACCGTGTCCTTGGTCTCCGAGTCTGATGGGCTGGATTCTGATGGGGTTTTCTCCTTCTCACTTTGTTCTCCATAGAATAATGATGTCAAGCTACAGAACAAAGACGAACAATAAAATGGACGGGTAATAATTTTTCACAAAATACTCTTAAGAAAACCTCACATACTGTTAGAAATGTGGAAATTATTCCCATGTTGAATTATATATAGACCAGGGCCAGTTATGACACTTTTTATTCAATTTTTTTTCAAGATGGGTATATTTTGTTTCTTATAAATATTACAAAAATGTAAGCCTCTCATACCTTAAACTCTTGGCAACAAAAAAAGCTACAGTACATTTTCACAATCGTTAGTTAAACACACATAATAACATATTGTTTAAAATTTGAGTTCTATATAAATTCAAAAGCAATACAAGATATCTGTATTTCAAATGCAAAACATTATATTGGCCAGCAAAAATGTACTGTAACTGAATTCTAATAATTAATAAATAGACATTTATCCTGAGAATACAGTCGAACTTTTCAGGTAAAATCTACTTTCATTACAAAGTAAAGAAGATAAAATAAAGAAAGAAGTAGTAGACGCATGCTTGAATCTTATTGCGGTTTTATACTCGTTTAAAAAAAAAGATAATTTAATTTCAGTTTTTCTGATATTTGCTTTAAAATAAGGTCCCATTAGTTAACGTTAGTTATTGCATAAACTAATATTAACTAAATATTTGCCACAGTATGTATTAATTAATAAAAATATGGTTACAATTTTTTTAAGTTGTCTTGGTTACAGTGTAATAATAATACAATGTATGTCCTGAGTATCGGCAATATCAATAAACAACATATAATTACTATGGGGAGTTTAATTAGGTTTAGGGTTTGGTTTTCGGTTAGTTGCATGTAATTATGCATAACTGTAAGTACATGTAATATGTGTAATAAAAATAAAAAAAATGCACTGTAAAATAAAGTTTTACAAAAAATACAATTGTTAGTTCAGGTCCATGAAATCATATTAACAGATACAACTTTTGATTTAGATAATCTATTAATAAATGTTAAAATTACATTAACTAAGATTAATACATGCATTAGAATTATTTTTCTTTTTTATAGTTCATGTTAAATAATGCTTAACAAATGTTCACAAATGCAACCTTACTGTAAAATGTTACCAACATGGTTTTAAAGAAATAAGTCTTTGATAACCACAGATAAACCAAGCATTAACTGAACGTTTTGACTGAATAACTGAGGTATAAGAACTCTGAAATCTTCCCATGTGATAATTAAACCTTGTATTATCTATATATCATGTCAGTCAGGTACAGTATTTTCCAGCCTCAATGCCTGTTCCGAAATTACTCAAGTATAATTAGCCTCAAGATCAGAAAATAGTGAACATTTCAGCCCATCAAGTGAAACTCTAGTGCGCACAAATGTAAAAATATTATTACTGTGAGAGCCGGCGCTTTCTCTGTGGGCTGATGCAATACTTTGCAAATATACACACTGAAAATCACCGGCACATTCGTACATGCTGATGCAGAATAAAGCAACACTGCCAAACCTTTAGAGTTATGATTTATATTTCACACACTGCTCCCACAGGGACACTGTGTGTGTGTGTGTGAGCTGAAATGTTTTAACGAACATGCTGTACAGGTTTATCACAAATATGAGCAAAAATTCAATGGTATTCTAAAAGAAAAAGAGTAAATGACCATATAAACACTTTGAATATTATATCATAGTGTTGAGACTGCATTAGTTAAGATCTCTAATGACTTATTATCAGCTGCTGACTCGGGACTTATTCTGCCCGACTTGAGTGTTGCATTTGATACTATTTCGCACAGGATTCTGTTAGACAGACTAGAGTCTAATTGGATCTTTGGTTCCCCCTCCGGTCTTATCTTACAGGTCAAACTCAATTTGTACAGCTGAAGCAGTTTCGATCAAATCCTTCTTATCTCACAACTGGTGTTCCACAGGGCTCCGTCTTGGGCCCTCTCTTATTTATCATTTATCTTCAAACTCTTGGAAATATATATATATATAAATGTGGGATTCAATTCCACTGCTATGCCAATGACACCCACCTTTACCTGTCCTCCAAACAAACTTATATCCTATCAGATTGCTTAGCTACACTGTAAAAATGAATATGCTTTATCTAATCAAAAAAATTGTGGCAACAGATTACAAGCAATAATATTAATTGCATTTAACAAATTATAATTGAGTAATAATTAATCAAATCAATTCCTTAAAAGCTGACCATTTAAAATGAGTAAAACTTACAACAACAACCAAAAAAAAAACTAATTTTTTTTTCATCATTATGATGATCGGTGTTTGTTTTAGGTTGGTTTTAAAATTACGGTTTTCTCCTTCAGTGATTCTGCTTGTTAACATCAGGCGTCTTCAATGTTGGCAATATAAAATAAATAGTTCTGTTAGTGAGATATTTTTGTGATTTTTTTTTTTTTTTGTGTAAACTTTACTCATTTTAAATGGTTAACTTTTAAGGAATAATTTGATTAATTATTACTCAATTCTAATTTGTTAAATTTAATTAATGATATTGCTTGTAATCTGTTGCCACAATTCTATTGATTAGATAAAGCATATTAATTTTTACAGTGTAATATTAAAGCTTGGTTTACATCCAGTCTTCTCAAACTTAAAAATAGTAAAACTCAAAATATACTGCTCAAAAAATTAAAGGGAACACTTAAACAACACTTAAAAAGTAAAAACAAGAAAAAAGTATTTAATAAGATTATTTCATTCATTCAGATCTATGATGGTGTCTTTGAGTGTCATGTTAGGTGCCTATAAATAAAATCTATATTAATAATAATATCATGTCAAATAATATAATGTCCTAAGTAACCAGCAGGTGGCGCCAGGATCTCACACTGACCTGCTAAGCATTCAGTTCACTCAACCACCACACAAAGTTGTTCAATTATTTACATCTTTAATGCATTCAGCAAACAGTCAACAGTTATGAGAAGATACCTGTCATTTTCCATCAGAAGAGCCAGGCGGCCGTAGTCCCACGCTGCCTTCCTCAAACAGGAGAAGATTAAAAGCAGGAACTGCAATAAAAATAAACCAAACCTCAGTGATATCGGCATACTGTTCATATCATGTTCAAGATATGAGTGACCTAAATAAAAACTGCTAGTAAATTACATGCACAGTGAACAATATCTGATGCTCATGCATTTTAAAAGATATGATACATTCCAGAATATGGCCAGAAGGCATTGTGCCACTTTAAATGTGTGCCAAAAAGCTATTGGTATAAACAGATTAAGAAGCATTTGTGTAAGTCGACCCTTGCACTCACTAGACCCCTGAGCAGCAGTAATAATTAGCCATTTCTTTGGCCAGATAGAAACGAGGTGTGTGGTTGTCTTGGAAACTAACAGGCTGTGCGGCCTGCATGCACACTTGTGTTCATAATGACTCCGGGAAGAACAGTCAGTCAATAAAAAAAGACAACAGAAACGCTGACTACTGGGAAGATACTAGTCTCTATTTAGCTTCCTATGTTGCTTAACTTATCCTAAACTTAAAAGGTGAAGAGTGTTATTTTTTCCTCACTAGCATCACCAAAAATAACAGCAAACACTCCCTATGTTTATAATTTAATCCTGAGCGATCAACTCAAGTGTGCTGTATATGTTTAAAAGTTTGGGGTCAGTGAGTTAAAAAAAATACAAAGATGCATTGAATTGATCAAAAGTGACAGTAAATACTTTTTCATTGTCACAAAAAAAATTATTTCAATTTAAATGCTATACTTAAAACTTTCTATTTATCAAAGAATCCTCAAGTTTCCTCAACACAACGCAATTTCAAGTTAACTGGGATAATAATAAGAACTGTTTCTTAAGCACCAAATCAGAACATCAAATAAATGCAGTCTTAGCAGATGTGCTTTTTTTCAAATGAATTAAAGTGTGTTAACTTTTGAGAATATGCGTCTTGTTTCAACTAATTTAGACATTAGGACTTTTTACATAGTGACATTATTTTTACGACAAATTCCCCTCCCAAATTCTCATTAATAAAAATAATCCAATATTTGTTTTTTCACATGGGAAGATTTCATGTTTTTTTTTTTGTCTTACGCGGAGTTTGCGTTGGGGTTTGGAATGAACTACAAGCCAGTCTCTTTGAATCAATCTTCTACTTTTGTGGAAAGTTGACTTAAGTTGTGTCGCTAGAGTTGTCTTCGCTGATACGGAGAATGGCGGCAAAACATAAACAGACATAGCCAGGCGAGCGTGAACACGCATGACGTCACGCCCGGTCTCATTAATTTTACTGTACAGGATTATAGAGGCAATCGCAGTGATCAGAGAAGGGCTCATTCAGCCCATCAGGCAATTGTTTAAGCATGTATGGGTTAGAAAAACGGCTATTTTTACATGAAATGTTGTGCAATGCTCCTATAATGCCAAACAAGGGTTTGTGCTGACGTAAGCTGTTAGTATATCTGGCCCTAAATGTCATGCAGTTGTAGCAAAACAACGAAATATGTTAGCAGGAATGTTGTACCAGCCACACAACGACGTTGATGGCGAGGACAGTGGGGACTCCTCCAAAGGGCAGGCCCTGCAGGACACTGCTGCGAGAGTGAGAGCGATAACATCTCACTGCTGTGCTGTTCTCCTCCATCAGTGAGCCCAGGGAACTCCTGACGTCCAGCTCCTCTAAAGGACCGCCACCAGCTGCAGGCCAGGACTCAAACACCGGCTGAGACGACCCCAACAGGTCAGAGCGCACCGCCATGGCTCACGAAGCCCTTCAAACTGTCAAAGCATCACTGAGGAGAGACGACAGGGAACAAGCAACATTAAAGACACAAGCAATATTTTATAAGATAGTAACTGTGAATGTATTATAGTGGCCAATGATGATGTCAACTACTCATTCATATGGAAAACATACGAAATTAGTCAATCAGGAAACATTTGTTAGCTGAAATGGAGCAAAATAAGTTTAAAAAAAATAAGTAGAAGTACTAAAATTTCTAAAACAAGAACTGAAATAAAGCTAAATAGAAGTGTCTAGATTCAAAATGAAAACTAACTGAGAATTAAAATATTAATAAACAGCATTATATAGCCTATCAATCTGATCTCTGACTTCTGATTGCAGACTTTGGTATCTTGGCGAATCAGGGCACAGATTAAGACATCGTTGATTACTCCCAGTGTTGGGAAAGTTCACTTTCTACATGTACTTGTTCAAAGTTCAATTCACACATATTAAAATGAACTAGTTCAGTTCATAGTTCATACTTCAAAAAATGAACTAGTTCATTTATAGTTCTTTCTTTCCATATGTTAGGAGCTCTCTTTTTTTATTATTATTGCCCCAGCCCATATACAACCACAGACAATAATTATTTTATCGACGGGCAGTTTCCACAGAAATGTAAGATTTTTCCCATCCTCACCGACCTCGCCATAAAATCCGTTTAAATGATCATACGACGACTACTCGCTCACTGCTATGTCGACGGCATTTTAATACATTAATTATAATGTATTTACTTAGTGATTTTTTTAAGACACAACTTCTGAAGAAGACAGTAATTGGATTTCCTCAAATTTTTCTGTTTAATTCTGACATTGATGTTGATCTTCATCTTTACAGAGTGCCCTGAGCAGTTAAACCTTGTGCAAAAAGCTGGTACTAACTATGGGGCAATTTGAACAAACATTTCTAAACCTTTGAACAAACACTGGGACAGCTTGAAGAACCATTTTCATTCAGTTTAACAACCTTTATGAATATTGCCCTGAAGCGCATTAACAGGAACACACAAACAGGGTCAACGCTCATTGCTTTGTTTGTTGATATTACAGATAATGTTGTGCCCTAAACTGATGATTCCCATAGTAACAAAACCATCTCCAACTCACACATAGACTAAGCCATGTCACATCAGTCACTTAATCCATATAAAATCACTTTTAGAAACTACATCATCCTCAAGTCATGCAGACAATTTGACTCTTGCAAATCGAATCGACTAAAATGAAAAGCTTTCAAACAAACTATAATTTATGTTGTTTTTTCATTCTACATTGTTGAAATATACATGCACTCTTAGAAGAAAAGGTTCTATTTAGAACCTTAAAAGGTTCTATCAGTGCTACGTATTTGGAACCCCTAAAAGGTTCTATACACTCTTAAAAAAAGGGTTCCTCTGGGTTCTATATAGAACCCTGGGGGTTCCATACTTGGCCAATAGAACCTTTTACCAAAAAAAAAATGGTTCTATATAGAACCATTTTGGAGTTCCATATATGAAGCGGGGGATGGAACCATTTCTGGTTCTAAATAGAACTATTTCTTCTAAGAGTGTGGCTTAAAGTTAGTTATAATGCTGTCATATCCTGTAGTTTGTAGTGTCAATCAAATGGCAATTTGCACTGAAAATGACCTGAAGGCTTAGAAATATATAACATTATATTACATATAAATAATATTTAAATTGACTAAGTTAAGTTATTATTTTTTTTAATTTAAATAGTTTTACAGTCTTTAAAATACCAGATATCAGTCATCAAGTAAGAACAACTAGCCAGCTTTACAGTATAAAACTACTGGTTTCTAAATCGGTCACGCAAGCTATCAGTATGAGTTAAAGCTTGCTTTTGATGAGAAAAACCTTGTTGATAGAAAATAATGTCACATCCCCCATAAATGACTAATTTACTACTGTCAGCACAAATAAATAACCAATAGGTTTCTGCACGGTTGCTGACAAAGACGAGCTCTTCCAGTCGGACAGACGGTGCATAAACGGCTCTTTTGCGTAGTACAGTCTGACTCTCCTCTCGCCATAGGGTAGGAGAGAAAAACCAACAGCCATTAGTCACAGGTTAAGAAATTATGATGATGAGTCAGCAGTTTCCTCCTCTAAACACTGAGTGTCCACCAGTACACACACACACATGGTATACTATAATATACTACACTAACACATAAGCAATAAGTTCTAACTCCCCCCCAAAAAAATGACATTTCCTTTACAGCTACAACACAAGATTGAAGAATTAAGGTACAATGTTCATTCATTTATAAGTGTAAATTACATGATGTAAACAGTGAGATCTAATGGGAGACAAACTCATTCCTGAAAAAGTGAAGTGTCATCTCAATCTGTAAGGTGTTTTGTAGTTTACTTGAAAAGACTGAGGATGAGTAAAAGAAACACATTTGCATCTACAGTCCCATTGTTGTGAGGGTGAGCAGCTGGAGATGCTAAGAGCTAAAGCCACCTGAGCTCCTGAGGACACGCTGAAAACATGGCACAAAGACACACCTCTCATGTGGCAGAGAATCACTGGCTAGAAATCCAACATGAGAAGAACATTTCTGCCAAGTGTCCAGTACAAACAGATCCTTTACAGCTGCACACTGAATACTTAACACATGCTGGAGTTTGAAAATAGGTTGGGTTGTCACGTGACCTGGATGCAAAAGAATAGGCCAAAAAAACAAAACAAAAAAACAGTCCTACAATTCAGTGGCCATTATTGTAACCCCTCTCCGTTTTGCACTTTGGACCAATGTAGTCAGGGTACATTTTTATATGAGACTGGGATAGAAAATAGCACAATGGGGCACATCTATTGAGGATCGTTTTTTTTTTTTTTTTTTCTTATTTCTTCAGAACTATATTCCCAATTAAGGCAAAGCATATTATAATATATTTATCTCATAAAAATATTTTGTGCCACCTCAATTTGTTAAATAGAAAAACTTCACAAAAAGCTGTTTTGATCATGTTCACAAAAGGTCTACCAACTGTGTTCTTTAAAGGTGTAGTTCACTTTTCAAAAAACTTCTGCTGATAATTTACTCATCCCATGTCATCCAAGATGTCCATGTATTTCTTTCTTCAGTCAAAAAGAAATTAAGGTTTTTGATGAAAACATTCCAGGATTTTTCTCCATATAATGCACTTCAATGGGAACCAAACGGTTCAAGGTCCAAAACTGCAAACTGTTCAAAGGGCTTTAAATGATTCCAGACGACGAATAAGGGTCTTATCTATGGAATATGGAAGCTTGTTTCCGCCACTGAATAAAAAAATAAAATAAATAATTGCGACTTTTTATCTCACAATTCGGACTTTTTTTCTCACAATTGCGAGATAAAAAGTCCGAATTGCGTGATATAAAGTCGCAATTGCGAGTTATAAAGTCAGAATTGCGAGATATAAAGTCAGAATTGCGTGATATAAAGTCGCAATTGCGAGATAAAAAGTCAGAATTGCGAGATATAAAGTCGCAATTGCGAGTTATAAAGTCAGAATTGCGAGATAAAAAGTCAGAATTGCGTGATATAAAGTCGCAATTGCGAGTTATAAAGTCAGAATTGCGAGACATAAAGTCAGAATTGCGTGATATAAAGTCGCAATTGCGAGTTATAAAGTCAGAATTGCATGATATAAAGTCAGAATTGTGAGATTTAAACTATTCTGATGGGGGAAAAAAAATTGGCCTAATAAGTCGCAATTGCGAGTTTATATCTCACAATTCTGAGAAAAGATGTCAGAATTTCGACATATAAACTCGCAATTATGTGTTATAAAGTCAGAATTGCGAGATGTAAACTCGCAATTGTGAGAAAAAAAGTCACACTTCTGTCTTTTTTTCTCAGAATTGCGACTTTAGATCACACAATTCTGACTTTATATCTCGCAATTCTGACTTTATATCTCGCAATTCTGACTTTATAACACACAATTCTGACTTTATAACTCGCAATTGCGACTTTATATCACGCAATTCTGAGAAATAAAGTCAGAATTGTGAGATATAAACTCGCAATTGTGAGAAAAAAAGTCAGAATTGTGAGAAAAAAAGTCAGAATTGTAAGATAAAAAGTCACAATTCTTTATTATATTTTTTATTCAATGGCGGAAACAAGCTTCCATAATGGAAGCTTGTTTCCGCCACTGAATAAAAAAATATAATAAATAATTGTGACTTTTTATCTTACAATTCTGACTTTATATCTCGCAATTCTGACTTTATATCTCGCAATTCTGACTTTATATCTCGCACTTGCGACTTTATATCACGCAATTCTGACTTTATATCTCGCAATTGCGACTTTATATCACGCAATTCTGACTTTATATCTCACAATTCTGACTTTCCATCTCGCAATTCTGAGAAATAATGTCAGAATTGCGAGAAGTAAACTCACAATTGTGAGAAAAAAAGTCGCAATTACCTTTTATATTTTTCATTCAATGGCGGAAACAAGCTTCCATAGAAGCGAAACGATCACTCATTTAATAAATAAATAACAAAGTTTAAGTTTTATAAGCTCAAATGGTCGCATTGCTCTGTACTGCGATGCACGTTCGTGACTCTCCTGTTCGAACTCGTGAACAAATCTTTTTCCGAGTCATTTGGTTCATTCAACGAACGAATTGACTCGGAAAAAGATTTGTTCATTCGTTCAAGATGTTCTTTGGGCCTGGAATTCAATATTAGATTGTCCTGAACTCTGAACCACAAAAAACTTCAGTGCATGTTTGCAGAGTAAAAGCATTTGTCAGCTTAAGCTCCATTACCTGCTTGAGCAAGCACATGATCTTGAGTATGAAAGGCGGAGAATGACTTGAGACAGCAAAAGGCAAGACAGGAATAACACTGTGAACTCTAATCCACCCGCTTAATGAAACTTGTCAAATCATAAGGATAAAGACAAAAGAGTATTATGTCCCCTTGAAACAACTAACAATTACTTTAATGAAACAATATCAGAGTCTGGTCGCTCTACCGCGGAGATCACTGAGTCATATTTCAACATGCTTTTATCCTCACAGTGCTTGTTGCTTGCATGTTTTACTGCAAAGTCACTGAATCTAGGTTACATTCCTTCAAAATCAGCTCTCAGATCCTCAGGGCTCATGAATACAAATAAGTCACAGCGTCACATTCGTTTTGCATTTCACTTGATGCATTTTGGAAGTATTTATCCATCCAAAATAGAGAGGTGGAGGATATTGCTATAACAACTTGTGCTTAAAAATTCAAAAAAGGACATTCTACAAATAGTTTCAAATGGAATTTCTAAAATAGTTCAAGAGATGTAATTTCCCTAAATATTATGGATTTGATTTGATTTATTAGACAGTTAAAAAAAAATGCATACAAGATGCCATCACAGTGGCATTGCACATTTATAAGAACTGTTGAGGATAACACATGAAAGTTACAAACTTATTTACATAGTGGATGTAATATTTAACATCCAAAAATCCATACATACATAGCTTTCTTTCTTTACTAATAGAGTCGCACCACATGACATTTTATAACCTCTGATTCTTTAAAATTATCAGGGTCTGCAGACAGTCCTCTCTCTGATATTTTCGTCTGTATATTCCTGCATCTTATTTGAACCACATTGATTCTGTGGGAAACAATTATATTTGTATTTCTGTCATGACATCTCTCAGAGTGTTTTGCATTGTAATGGATATGACGGTTGAAATGTTTTGTCTACGCTGCTGCTGTTATAGAGCAAGTACAGGACTTGCTACTGCCAATACACACACACACACAACACGCTGCTGTGCGCATGACGTGCTGCTGCTGGACAATATAGCATACATAAATCACCCGTGGCAGATTTACTGTATACAGGTGGAGTTCAATGAGAAATAGCTTTGCTAATGCCAGTACAGTAACATGTTCCTGTGCAGCATACAGTCTTTAAATTGAACAACACGACTCAAAGTCCAATACAAACAGGTCATTTCCGTTCACTCCAAATTACACACATTTGAATTTTCAAAAGCATATTTCAATAAAAATATGAAATTCATTGTGTCATAGACGAAATAATTTAGGAGATTTTACATGACTGATTCGGGTAGATTGCATTAAAGAAATCGAGCCTTAAAAATTGCTTAAAATATCAACTTGGTACCATCATTTTTTTTAAGTGGATATGCTAAAAATCCTTGCTAGGCAGGAAATATTGCATTACTTTTCCCATTTCCCCCGATCAAACTTCAGACAGGAATCCCTGCCTTGATTTGCTGTGACTGAACGAATGGATTAGCACCAGAATATCCAAGGAGCATCCGGCCAAGATGAGAGAAGCCCTCCTCTAGAGATCCCACCACCCACAACTGACATTCTCATCTTTCAGTCGGTAATCCAGAGATCTTAAAGACCATAGTCCTCGGGTAGATTTGGTGGCATAATGAATCCGCAAAGATCTGTGAGATGACAATTAAATATGCTAATTAGAATAGAACAATTTTAAATATGTACTGAGGAATAAGAGTGACAGAAATAGTTTTTCGCATGTTGATAAGCGGTCGCTAGGGTGTTCTGGGTGGTTGCTAGGGTGCTTATTGGTGGTTTCCACTGTGTTCCTGTCCACACTGTGTGTTATAGCACAAATGCTGTTGAGCATCAAAGTTTAAAGTCGTGTTACAATTCACAGGGTCCCCACGCAGTTTCACAGCTCCCTACAAACTCAGCAGGGGTTGTCTGGAGAAGTTCACTTCACTTGATTATATCTGTTCATTTGGAATGCCCTGCTACATCAAACATGATGACACTTGAATCACACAGATTAGAGGTGTCCAATACGATGACAATTTATACAGTATATTTCTGTTATGACAACTCTCAGAGAGATTGACAAGATAATAGATATATGGAGCTAATGTATTTGGTCTTGGGCTGCCAATACATTCATAGACATGCTGCTGTACGCATGTAGAGCATGCTGCTGTTGCACATAAAACATATGAAATAACAAGGGGTGGGAATCTCTAAGCACCTCACGATTCGATTTGATTCGATTACGATTCAGAGGGCTGCGATTCGATCCTAAATCGATTATCTGAATCTTAGCCTACTTTGCTTTAAAAGTAGGCTACAAAGTAGTGACTAGGGTTGGGTATCGAGAATCAAGTATCGATTGGAACCTGGACTAACTTTCCGTTTTTCCCGGAATCGTTTAAAAGTTAAAATTTTGATTCCTAGTTTCGATATTCACAGTCCGCCGAGCGGAAGAAGAAACCGCTGAACAACACCAACGAAGAAAGTGTTGGCATAACCGCGCGAGTCGAACATGAGTAGCTTACGTCGGCGGTCCAAAGTGTGGCTTCACTTTTCTAAAAATAACGAAATCTCGGCAAAATGCAATTTGTGACAAAAGGAGTATTTGTGACAGAAGGAGTATTTGTGACAGAAGGAGTATTTCCTTCAGAAAGGCCGTTGGTTAGCAAGGTTAGCTAAACTTTTTTGACCCTGCCTCTTAAAAGAATCGGAATTGAGAATCGTTAGGAACCGGAATCGAAACAAGGAATCGGAATCGTTCAAATTCAAATGATACCCAACCCTAGTAGTGACCCATAAAGAATTAACATACAATACATTTTATTAACATTGCAATGAACCAAAAGGCTCCTTTCCCCGTTTCATTTTATAAGCCAAAATATTTCCACACGTCAGCTTTTATGAGCGTGTTGCTGTTCGGATTTTGCGCTCAGCCATCGCGTCTCTGTTATGTTGTGTGCACGTCACACACGGTCCGGCCACTGCACTTCCGCGCTTCCGGCCGCCAAAAAGCAGACTATTGAGAATGAGGAGTCACGTGCCTAATTGGGCGGGGTCTGAGCCGGTCGGCCATGATGGTAGGTGACGCTATCGGTTACCAGGGTTTTTATCGTTTTTTAACGCAGCAGTTACTTCCAGGCATGGTAAAACAGTGCGTATTGCGAGAAACTCCTCTACTACCGAGCTAAAAACACACGTAATCAATACTGTTTTGTCGTGGGAATCCTACCAACATGGCGGAAAGGGGAGGGGCACTGTAAAATGACGTCAACTCCTCGTTCTCAATCTGACGGTTTTAGAAGATTATCAACCAGAAACTAAAAAACAGATCCAGCCTCTATGTGAGATCGGCTTTTATTTACCCAAACCTGCAGCCACATCAGGCGTGTTCAAGAGACTAGGCGTGTTTGGGACTGGGATTTGAAGTTTAACGTTATCTAAAAAAATTGTATTTATTTTTTTTGAAAATCGATTTTGACATTTGTGAAACGATTCAGAATCGTCCGCGTCCGCATCTCGATGCATCTAAGAATCGATTCCCCCCCACCCTTGTGCTATGTAGATAACGATGTGATCGCTAACAAATTGAGTTAAGGACCTATCAGCCTGCGCCCTCTAGAGTTTAATGACCAAACTTGTATAACTTGTATATTAAAAAGGACATAATTTTCATAGACATTAGCCTAATGCATGTAAACTCGCGCTCGGTCGTATGTATTTTCTCGTTATTTCATATGACTCCATAAAATGAAAAGGTTTTTAATGACATCTGTGCATCATTAAATATAGCCTAAGCGAAGGTTTGACTAATTCCTTTTAACTCTAATTAAATAATATAAAAGTCAGGTAGAAGAAGAATCATCAAATGTAACAATTTATTATGTTAGGTAAATGTATCATCAGTTCAAAGATTATCAATACAAAGCTTTAAATGTTCTGGAATAAAAAAGAAGACGAACCCGACATTAGGTCTCACGGGCTCATCTGAAGTACAGAAAATGCCCTGATCTTTATTTGCATTTCATTATATAGCCAGACCTAATTTCATATGCAAACATGAGTTCACAGTGACGCAACAATAAATATGGATCTCGTCTAAAAGTAGTGTTTTCCTACGCAAACATGCTAATTATGATTTCTCATCGTTGTACAGAAGTGCTTCTATCTTTTTGGTTAAAGTTTGAATGATGCACATTTTATATGGACTTTCTTCTTCCATAAACTGTAAACTATGCAGTGATGATTATTGTATGTGCTTTATGTTCTATTGAGATCTATTCTTGACAGAAAGGATGTGAGTCATAAATGCTGTAATGCGACATCTAAGCAGCAATCTGGCTTCTCACTCACTCTCTTACACACACACGCGCGCGCGCGCAAGCCAATATTAAAGATAAAGTGTGTAATTTTATGATGGTACATTACTTTCTTCTTGCACAACTCCATGTAAGCCATATTTCAGTTAGTTAAAGGTATCATGCATTGGTGTGGATACTATATAGTTTTGCTATAGTTATCTTTAGGTTTTTACACATAATATTTTTTTTTCTCAAAATCAATATTTTCAATTACTCAAATCAATCTCTATTTTTATTTCTAAGTTGATTTAAGTTAATTTTTAAGTATTTTTAAGTTTAAGTTGGCATGAAACTGAAGTTGCTTTAGTCTTTTCTTTCCTATTGTGACGTATATCTGAGGGAAACTGCATCTCGAACGGTTTGGTTTTGTCAATGTTCTTATGAATATTACTTCAAGGTCATTAGCTTTAATAAGTAACCATTGAGGTATGATAACTGGCTCGGATGGTTTATACTATCTCAATCATATATTCTAACCTCTGTCTGATAGCAAGGACACTACTATTTCTTACACTGTGTGAAGGCCTCGGGTGCCAGTATCTTTTTGCGTATGCATGTGTGGGTGTTAGAACGAGACAATATTGCACCAAAGATAATATTAGAAACAAACGCATATGACGTCCTTACACTAAAAACATTGCAATGATGACAAAGTACTGACAAATAGTGGCACAAACTGTCTACATGCCAGCTGTTGGATGTTTCTATGAACGTCACGTCATCTATGGAAGACGAAGCGCTCCATCTAACCATATCCTACCACTACCTATGAGAACTTCCTATAGCTCACACTCCAGCCTCTGCACACTTTGTGTACTGCAGCGGGATGTATCAACTTTCAATCTCAGCCAAGTGCACCATCAAATATTCATGCCTGTGCTGCCTGGAGATGCCAGATACACATTTTACTAAGGGTTATTTGTTGTGTTTTCTCAGGAATGCATTACAGGCTTTTGATCACTGAACCACTGGAGAGAAAGCAGCAGTCAGAAAACGACTAAGCAACATCTCTACAACCTCTGCAAAAGCACCTTATGAAGTAATCACACCTGCTGGCTAAAATTAAGGGTTTGGCACAATTCCCAACAGCTGTTTTCGCTGAAGTATTTATTTGTCTGACTCTGCTCACATCTGCCCCTTCCCTCACATTGTATCAATGAGGTAATTTTTGGTTCATATTTGTCACTGATGAAGACTAAAAGTCAGAACTGGAGACGATAGTGCATTGCTGTTGAGACCATTAGTAAGATTGCTATCATGGCTTGCTCAAATGTTCTTAAAGCTGATAAATATCATAAGATGACACTGAAACCAATCAGAGATGGCAATCAAATTGTCTAATGCACTCTATAGACCATTTCACAAGATGTAAACAACACTGGTCCAGAAGCACTTCCTGTTTCAGTTTTTTAACACTACATAAAAGCTGGGATAAAATACAACCAACAGAACATTTAAAACTGAATCAAAAAGTTAAACAAACATCTTTAAGATGTTTTCTTTACATGTGAAATAAAGAAAACAGTTACAAACTGAAACAGGAAGTGCTTCTGGACCAGTGTTGTTTACATCTTGTGAAATGGTCTATAGCTCTGCTAACTTGACTAACAACATAAACTTATGTTAAAAAAACAAAACAAATTATGAATGTTTTATGGAGGTGGCAGAAATGCATGGTTGCATTCAAAAACGTAGGCATCTGACTTGTTGCCTCGCTGCCTTATCAGGCATTGACTTTGTAGGCAGTGTAACGATTAATGATCTAAGCAGAACAGAGAGACGTTTGGTGATAACTAAGCAAATATTTCATTACTACAATAGCCATTTCTGGCTGGAAAAGACATCAGAAGTGGAAAACATTGGTCAAAAACTGACCACGTTCATATATGACGGTTTGACCTAAAAATATCAAAATTGAAAATACTGCGGAGACAAAGACACCTACATCTTGGATGCCCTTGAGGTAAGCTAAAACATATCAAAAATTGATTTCAAAGTGAACTATCCCTTTAAAATTTCTGAAATATTGGATTGTTTTAGCATACTTTTTTTGGCCACACACTTTAGAGCTCCATTTAGTATTCAATTGAGTCACAGCGCTACTGAATTCTTTCTAAATTATCTTATGGGTTTGCAAAGACATGAAGGCGAGTGAAATTCTACAATTATTTTACAGTTTTTCATCCTACACTTACTTGGACAACATTTCAGTCATATCTGAATCGAAATCAACTTGAAATGATGATCAATGAGATACTTTACCAATTGGAGAATCTCTGCTGAGATCTTCATGATACCTTACACATAATAAATCTACATTAAATGGCTGCTCTTTACTTTATTAAATTACATTGAAGCAATGCAAATAATGTTAAAAAGCATATTAACTTGATGAGACTTTAATGTACTTGGTTTAAAAAAAAAATATTAAAATGAACATTAAAAAAATAGTATAGTATATGAAGAGTTCAGATGCAAAAGCCTCTAAATGCCATTTGAAATTTTCTTCTAAACTGACCATTTTTATCAAGCTTGTATATTTAAGTTCAGTAATTTCACTTAAATGACAATTAATAGGTAATTATCATTGCCATTTAAGTGAAATCACTGAACTTAAATATACAAGCTTGATAAAAATGATCATTTTAGAAGAAAATTTCAAATGGCACTTAGAGGCTTTTGCATCTGAACTCTTCATATGTCTGTTGATAAAGTAAGGTAATGCTGATTCATATGCTTTAATCCGGAAAACCATGCAAATTGCAAACATCAATTATTTGGAACATGAAAACCATACACCACTGTGTGTGAGAGCCAGAAGTTCACCCATCCGGTGCAACTCAAGCAAAAACCAATTCAAGCAAGGTGCCACTAATATCTCTCCTTTAATGAGAGTAGTAAGGACCAAGAGCTGAAAGAGACATCAGCCAACAGCAGATGTTTCAAATGATGATTTATTCATGATCCAATTATGAGCTTCAACAGCATTCTGTCATAAGTGCAGTGACATTTCGACTACTATTAATTGCTTTATACAGTCAGTTTGGTAATCATGCATCGCAGAATATCATTCCAAGATGCTCCATAACTGTGTCTTATCCTTGATAGATGGACACTGGCCATCGGTGAAGACTGAAGACAGCAAATGTCAGGCATTTATCTTTTTTTTTTTTATAGATTATTCTTTCCGAAAGTGTGACAATTCTTTCAAATACACCATTGAGGATTAGAATCTTATTTCAGCTTGATATAAATTGTGATGGTTGCGCTTTTATCTCTGGGATGAGATAGATGCCCTGTTGTTGTACAAAAAATGATCTGATAAAAGATCTGATTTACACCGACGACTGATCTTATCACTTGGTCAACTAGCTTTATCATCTTCGTTTTGGTAAACAGCATGCTTACACTAGCCAAGCAGGGACCAAATCTTTCAGCATTGAAGATTACTAAGAAAAGCAACATACCAGTATTAGCATTAGCATTGTTAGCCCACCCTAAACAGAGCACACACTTCCCTCTTCACAACAGCAGCAAACCCTAAAATTCTGCCCTAACAGAAGCCATTATAAGATCCCAGTAACTCATACACAGTCAAAAACACATAACACAACTTACTACTTTTATTATTCCCCTCCAGGCTCATGCAAAGCATGCTGGGTACCGAAAACCCCATTGACAACAATGTTACGATATGCATGTAAAAAGGACTATTCATGAATTCTTTGCTAAAAAAAAAATTCTAAATCTGTGCGTTGTAACCATAGAGGTTGTAACATTGCTTTCATAACAATTCACACATAATTCACATTCTCATTTGGATAGTTTAATGCATATTTAATGTATTTTTTTTCAATGAACTGCTTTTAATCACAATGATTATTCTTATCAGAGTCTCACATTACTTTTTTTTTTAAATGATAAAACAGCATAAATTAAAAGAGGTGCATAACAAATATTACCATGATGTCTAAATCTAATAAATGTCCACCTAAAACATTTGTAATTAAACTAGGGCTGTCAAACGATTAATCGCATCCAAAATAAAAGTTTGTGTTTACATAATATATGTGGGTGCACTGTGTATAATTATTTTGTATATATATATAAATACACACACATGCTTGTGTATTTAAGAAAACAAAATCTTATTTATACATAAAATATTTATATTTATTACATATAATATAAATGATATACAGTATAAATCTATGTACAGTATATAAATTAAAATATTTCTTAAATATATACAAGCATGTGTGTGTATTTATATATATATAATTATACACAGTGCACCCACATATGTTATGTAAACACAAAGTTTTATTTTGGATGCAATTAATCGTTTGACAGCCCTAAATTAAACATTTAAATAATTATATTTAATAACAATTCTAGAAAAATAGGCAAAATAGGCTTCATTCAATTTTATTTAAGCAATATATGCACACACACATATATGCATACATACATACAGGGTGATTAATACATATATGATTAATATACTGTGTGTGTGTATATATATATATATATATATATATATATATATATATATATAATCTTAAATAAAATGAATTCTATTGTTGTTCTATTGTCACAATAAGAAACACAATATTGTTTCATCTTGTGTGTTTGTTGACATGTTCATGACAGGTTCGATATTCACCCTCTAACAGTTCAAGTAATAGAATAATAGCCTACTTTTTGATTCTCAAATGAAAGATTAGAGACCACCATTCTAATTGTGAAAGTTATTATGCATCATCGCGGCTTCTTGGCAACAGCGTGGAGAAATCTATCCGCCCCCATCCTCTTATTTGTAACGCGCAGCTTTGACTTGTTCCCCATTCAATGCATTATCCAGACATTAAACTCCCCACTGTCAGCATGTGTGCACTCATACAACCATTACCAACAGCAGAACAGAACTTTAAGAAGATAATACTACAAGAGCCCACAATAAATGCACAACGTGCGCACTCCCATGTCACAATAAAACAGCGGGGAGCACGAGACGGTAAACAAACAAGCCAAAAAAAAAAAAAACCTAGTGCCATCACCCATCACAATGCCCATTTAACCTCGAACGGTTCAATTATTTATGTATCACCCCTCCTCTATGTTTAGCACCCATGCATTGGTCTCTGCTGCAATAGCGTTTTGCATACAATTGCTACAGCTGTTAAAAACGTCCACTTTTAAACCCCGTTGAAGTTCCGAAATAATCATGGAATCGTTGGTTGAATAATTGAATAATACGATATAACTGAGAACAGTTCATCGCAAGCGATGTGAATATAACAATAGTGCGGCTTACCTTTGAAACACCTCCTGTGGTTTATGTCCGGTTAGATGCTTCAGTGTGTCTGCATCAGCACCAGCACAGTGAGCACACACGGGGAGCGCCCTTCTTAGGGACCGTCTGTGAAGGGACACGCCATCAACACACACGAAAACTGAAGGCTCGTGCGAACTATAAAGTTTTGATTGTTTTTCTGGGGATCACAGGTGTGAGCTTGTTAGCATGGCTCACATCATAGAATGCTAACTTAATAACTTAATATCTGACTAAAACAATAAAGAGAACATGTAAGGGATAGTTTACCGAAAAATTAAAATTCTGCCATTATTTACTTACTCACATCACATGTTGTATGAGTTTCTTTCTTCTGCTGAACACAAAAGAAGATATTTGGAAATATGTGGGTAACCAAACAGTTGATGTCACCCATAGTAGAACGAACCAATGGTGCCCCAAAACTGTTTGGTTACAGCATTCTTCAAAATATCTTCCTTTAAAGGTTGTGTTCATCAGAACAAATACATATACAGGTTTGGAACTACTTGAGGGTGAGTAAATGTGTTAATTTTTTTGGTGAACTATCTCTTTAAATAAACGTATCTGCTAAAAATTAAGCGTTGGATTGCACTGCCATCTGCTGGAGAAAGTTGTACGTGCGTGTCGTCCATCGATAACAATGAGTCGAGGTGGGGGAAACAGTATGATTCGGCGGTATACATGTACAACAGGGATATAAAATCACAAAGCAATATAAAATAATAAATAAACATATACCCATCACACAAGTGTGTAGCTATAACGTTACAAGTCTGATTGTCTTTTAGTGAAGCTGGATGATGATGTTGTAGGCTACCCACACCAACAGGCGGCGTGCTAAACCACTGAGAGGCATTGCGAAGAGATGCGTGCTCCGTGTTACAGAATGATAACTGATTTAGTAACGTTATTTCTGAATGAATTACATGTGGTTTATCTCCTAGCACGAGGGTGAGGGATGAGCTCGAGCTCCAGTGCTGCTGATCCATCAGCTCCTCCTCTGGTCTAACCGGCGTCAGGTAACCGAGCAATATCCTCATCCAGCTCTATAATATGCGTTTCAATAGGCTAGCATTATGTGTCGGGCCTCATAGTTCCTTCCTCTATTCATTACAAACCATGTCTATACGTTAGTTGGTATTAGAATTTAGTATTAGACAATCCTTCACATCACATCCTTCTCTCGCGCATTTCATGATCACTAATAAAAACATATGCTATGCCTAAACCTTATATTTACACCCTATAGGATGTATGTAAATGATGTGCTGTGTAACAAATAGTAGAGTTTAGTTCCGTTGATAAAATCGTTTAGTGTCCGTTCTTCTATTAGCTTATCTGTGCATATTTAATACTTTAGCATAGTTAAATGTGCAGAGACTTTTAAGTAGTCTGTAGATTTAGGCTATTTATTGCTTATTAAAAAAGTGTAGACACTGTGGCTGTCAACATTGCTTATTAGGAATCAGATTTAGCAACTTGGGCTCATCCAATGGTGTGAGTTAGGGGCGGGGCTATCTTTTTTCCGACCAATGGAAGACCGGGGAGTAATATATAAAAATATATATATTTCCAATTATTTATTTAAATTATTTATTTATTATTATTTATTTATATTAAGTCCGATTTTTTCCGGCCACACATGAAGACAGGATAAAGTATTTCAGTTAAGTTCGTTTGGACTTACTTGATAATTGATGGCAAAATATCTTAACATTATCTTCACACTATCTATTTTTTTTAAAACTGCTCCTGTTCCAAAGTTTACAGTTTCTTTCATATTTATAGGGATGCACTACTGATACCAAATCCAAGATAAAATATATGATTTTATCATCTTCAGCTGACTATTTTGTTTTATTAATTTAACAGGCATGTTGTTCAGGATGGTGAAACTCAGACTACTCAACACGATTGCTCCTGCATACTTCTACACGGCAACCGTGGTCACGTTCGCCCTCTACTTCCTCCTCTTCATGCCCACTGTATTCCAAAGGCAAGATGTGATGTTAAATCCAACCATGCTGACCCACACTGCCGTCTTTCTATTCTTCATGGGGAACGCGCTGGGTAATTACACAATGACTATATGGTACCCATCTGAGAGTGCCAACGAAACAGTTATTCCAGTCTGTTCACCCGACTGCCCAGACAGAATTGACGCACACTACCTCCTGAATGGACGCCACTTCTGTAAAGTGTGTAAGAAAGTGATTCTAAAACGGGACCACCACTGCTTTTTCACAGGAAACTGTATTGGTAATAGGAATATGCGCTACTTTATTATGTTCAGCATCTATACGTCCTGCTGTTGTCTCTATTCATTGGTAATTGGGGTGGCGTATCTTACGATGGAGTACTCCATTTCCTTTGAGAACCCACTGACATTCCTCTCTCTTCTGCCACTCTCGACGGGTTACTTCTTCCTTGGTAAGTGCAATGCTGGGTTCAGACAGAGAATGTCTAATTGAAGAGAATTGGCACTGGCTGGTTACTTCCGGTTTCTGGACTGGCTGCAGTAACACGTCTCTGTCCATGCGGGGGCGCTTCACCCCCAGAAATCCACTTTTCTCAGGATGTATTTTTTTGTCAAGTAATTTTAAAGTTGCATTCAAACGGGAGAGCTAAGATAATACACTCAGCTGAAAATTGCATTTTTAAGTTCACTATCTGTTCTAAAAATCTAAATAAATGCGAATTTATTTAAATTTATTCATAAAAAAAATGCGGACGAACAATGGGCTCTATGCACGGCGTTATTTCCGGTGAAGGATTAAAGTCCCCGTGAACCGGAAGTTGCAAACGATTTTTCTCCAGTGCTGTGACGTATTTCCAAGTGAAACGGAATATTGAACAGAGGGCAGGGTTTTACTCTAGCGCTCCTCCTCTCCATCTCTCGCTCATAGCAAACTAACGGTTTGAGGGGAGTGGTTAAGCGTTTCCCCACCCAAACTGTGAAACCTACGTCATCAGAAAAAGAAACCGTTCCAGACCGGAAGTAACTTTTCAGATTTTGATTAAAGATTACTAAGGTAAAATATTTTTTTTAATATTTCACTTGCACGGATTAATTGTTCACCACAAGATTAGTAATATGCGCTAACAAAGTAAATAGGTTCAATTTTGATTTCACGGGGACTTTAAGGATGCTCGATAACTTCCGCCGATCATAGAGTCCAATGCAATACCGAGAATTTATATTGAATTTTATACTCCATGGTTATACTAAAGAAACGTTAGTCACAAAAACAGATAAAACAGACACCCCTCGTTGTGTTTATGCTTCTTTTTAAAATTATATTAAATAAACATAACTATATATAAAATTACATCTAAACGTATGTACGTTTCGTTTCAAAGACGGGAGGACAGTAAATATTGAAGACTCTCCCATAATCCCGTTTTCTCCGGTTTTCCTCCGCTTTAATCTACACAACCGGAAATGAACGAGCATCCTAACGTCAAATGCGGAACTTATGCGTGCATATAGCCCATTATAGTGGAGGCACTTCGCAACCCGTTGAACACTGGAATTAGCATTAAGCTAACACACCGCTTTTGTAGTTTGTTTATGCTCTTGTTCCCGGAAGTCAGCCGCTAGTTCCCTCCCCTTCCGGTCGACCATCATGGTACCTTATTTCAGAAAAATATTAAATGGTAGTCAATGGCGAGAGACAACAAATATTTTGATCTCGCCCTGAATTACACATATGATGTTTGTCAATTTAAAAGATACATTTTAAAGTCAAGAAAGTCGCAGTTTGATGTAAAACTGTTGAGATAAGACTGTGAAAATACAATACAATTACAAAGACTACAAACCCCAAAGGCGCATATTTTCTCTCAATGAATGAAGCTAATGGTGCGTTCTATTATTCATCCGTCTCGGAGATCCGATTCGGACGACAGACGTTGCCTAGCAACACGCCCCCTTTCCTCGGATTTCTCCTCTCGGACGTCGGACAACCGTGAGGACACCGAGAAAGAATTCCGTTTCGGAATTCAAGATGGCTGCGCCCTGTGACTTGTAAGAATGAATTGTTTTTGAACCGCTTTGGTATTTTAAATGACGGTTATAATCACTCGTATTACTGCGTCCCCTGTAGGTATGGGAATCGGTTGTTGTGAGTGCAATTACTGACGTTGCTAGCGTTGCTAACAGAAGATTAACATGAAAAACATTAATAAAGTGAACATTTTCAAGTTCAAATGGCTGCGTTTTAATAAGGTGTAGTCATAATATTTTTTCGTTTTAATGTAAGTGCCTGGTACTCGGTCAGTGCAACCATTATAACAGCTTTCCGGGTGGCGTCCATTTTTTTCTCCGACTCGGACGCGTAAAACAAATAGAACGCTTGAAGTGTGGACGTGACGTCAAATCCGAGATCCGAGACGGTTCGTTGGGTATAATAGAACGCACCATAACTTCACTGAAGCGAACGTCTGTCATTGTTTCGATAGTCTTGCGTTATAATCGTAACATTAGGAGTGTTTTGTACCAGACTGCACACACACGAGCAATGGATCTCGCTCGTTGTTTCGCTTCCCGGGAGATGTAGTTCATTGAGCGATTTTCACATAAAACTAAATGTTACTCTTCTGTTTTATGACAAACTGCGACTTTCTTGACTTTAATAAAATAATTTTTTTAATTGACAAACATCATATGCGTAATTTAATGCACAGTTCAGACGGAATAAAAAGACAAGTTGTCTCTCGACATTGACTACCATACATATTTTTTCCAAAATAAAATAAGGTCCCATGACCCGGAAGCGGAGGGGAGGAACTTAGCGATGATTGGTCGGACATATTTCTTGTCCACACCACACTACGAATTTAAGAGTCACAATCGTATAATCTGACACAGCTAACTATCGTAACAAAACAAAAATATCATGTAGCCTGAATCTGGCATAATCCAGCCTGGCTTTCTTGATTTTTCTCAAGGATAAGACAACTTTTTTTTTTTTTTTTCAGGTTTGATTTCAGGTCTCCAGTTCTTTCTTGTTGTAATGCTGTACATCTGGCTGGGTATCGGACTAGTGAGTGCCGGCTTCTGTTGTCAACAGCTTCTACTAGTAGCCCGAGGGCAGACCTGGTGTGAGCTGCAAAAAGGGTATCTGTCAGAGAGTCGGGGGACCTGGCGTGCCAACCTGACCGATGTTTTTGGTTCCCGTTGGGCTGTGGGCCTTTTCCTGCCAGTTCAGACTGTTGAGAGCGTACCTGGGAATTGGCAGGTCTACCATGACCACAAACATGACTGAAAACCCTATCAGTGTGTTTATCATAATTGGACCTGTGTGGACCAGATATTATATGTGATAAGGGCTTCAGTTCATGTGACTTGTATAAGCCTGTGCAATTGACCTACCTTTTTAGTGGATTTCTGTCATCACCATGCAAATTAGGAGAACATTATGTCACTAAGATGTGGTAACCCCCATATCTATCCATCAGCACTATCCTGAAACTTAATTTGAGCCCTAGAGCAACGGTAACCTCAGAGAAGGAGGCCAGGATTGAAGGATGGATTTACAAAACAACACACACTAGGTAATCAGCACACTGTTACACAAGTGGCCTGCTAAATTGTGGGTGACTTTTAGTTTAGTTAGTAAAATTTCCAAACAGGTAATGCATTGTGGGAAATGTTCTTCCACCCTGGTCCACGTTAATATGACAAAATATTAGGGGTGTAACAATATCCTACGTCACAAATTAATATATCGCCACAGTATCGTTGATAGTGACAATATGTATTATGTGTAGTTCACCCAAAATTTCAATTTCTGTGTGAGGAAATAATTCAAGTTTACAGAGTTTTAGTGTGAGTACTACATTAAACTATTATATATAATGATGAATATAATGTATAATAATGCAATGGGGGAATATTTGTGGGTCCACATATCTTATTAACATAAACACCAGTAAAAAGTGGCCTACATTATTTTAAATATATGTAGTCAGTGAAAGAGTGCAATAATATTAATCTAAAATAGTTCTGTATTTTCAGTTTCAGAATCATGAATATTTTTATTCTGATGTCACCATTGTCCTTTGCATTGTGTTACCAGCACCAAGTCCACAATGTAATAACGAATTTAGCATTTTAAACAACAGTACATTTTTTGTTAACCTTTTACCACATCGCAATAATATCCAGTATCGAATCATTACATGAGAGTATCGTTACACCCCTACAAAATAAATACTAAAAATAAACATACCAAGTCACCACCCTTCACAAGTTACAATACCTGTCCTGTATTCAGCAAGGATGCATTAAACTCAAAAGTGACAGTAAATACATTAAAAATATTAAAAATAACCTTTGCTGTTCTTTTGAACTGTATATTAATCAAATAGTTTCCACAAAAATATTAAGCAGCACAACTATTTTAAAAAAATCAGTTTAAATTGTAATAATATTTTACAATATTAACGTTTAAGGTATTTTAGATCAAATAAATTCAGGCATAGTCTTAAAAAAAATCAGCAATGGTCTTCTTTAAGAGATTTCTTAAAAATAAAAAATAAACGAATCTAACTTTTAAACAGTAGTGTACACTCATGCTAAAAAAAAAAGGGGGGGGGGGAGCCTAAAATGATCAAAGCACTAAGAAGCACTAAGCTTAACCACAAATTACTGATCGGGAATTAAGCAAAAGCACTCCTTTAAAGTCATGTGCAAAGGCAGAATGATGCTTTGGCATGTTACGGGAAGTTTGATTCAGATTTGGTTCTGCATAGTGATGTGGAGTGATGAATCACAATAAAACAAGAGTTGCATGAAGATGCACCAGAGTGGTGTCTTTGAAGATCTGGTAAGAAATACTGTAAATAAATGCATCTCTACAGTAAAGCATGGAGGAAGATGTGTCTTTTTACTGCTGGTATTCACTTTTTACTGCTGGTATTGAAACCTATAGTGAATATTTGGTCTCACATTAAACTTCGGAGACATTTAAAGTACTCATGCACTGTTTAAAGCCATTAGCACACTGACTCAGCTTCCTGTAAAAAGCCTTCTGCAAGTTTAGTCACATGGCTTAAACATTTAAAGAAAACAAAGGGAAAGTCTATCCTGTACTAAATTTCTTCATCTATTTACATTATTTGTGCAATTCTTGCTAATTTCCACACCTGTGATTTGTGGTTAAAATGGTCAAATGTGCATTTTAATTCCACTTCTATTCGAGATTTGAATTTCTGCAATCTAAATTCAATTCAAACTAATTTGAGATACTGAACTGGAATTAATGTATCGATTTCTGAATGCACTCGCTGATTATCACGATTTTTGTTTGTGAATGATTAAAATGTCTCCACAATCTGCTTTTGTTGGGAAATTGTAGTATTGTGCTATCTGTCCAAATATTGTGTAGCCTACAACACAGCGTACATTCACATCAAATGTTAAACACGGTTTGGGTTACGCTCACCACCACGAAAGTTTATCATTTGCATGCGTTATTAAGTCTTGCCTGTTCTGACATAAATAAGCTTTTCTGAGCACGTAAAACTTCGAAAAGCCTGTCACACAGCACGCGAGAACTGAACTAAGTTTTCTTTCCCGTCTTAACCTGCCAAATACATGCGAGGTTTACATAAACACAGTTGTTTATATCTTTAGTGAAAGTAAATTATGATTATGCATGCGTTTCATTATATTGGATCTGTGCATTACAGCAGCCTAAAAAACACTACCGTCTGTCATTAATGTCATCAAAATACAGAGAAAATCCCTCACTACTCTTGACTGAATAACGTCAGTAAGAATCATTGTATATTAAATTTACAGTGAAGTCTATGTAGTGTTTTATTCATTTTTGAACGCCACTGTTACAGTAAATGCACCTATTATATTCAATTTGTCCTATTATTTGTAATTTTCATCTTTGTTCCTATTATTAACAAAGAATAAAACAATAATAAGATATTGGTTGTATCTGTTATGATGGTGCAAGGAGATGAACCCAAAAGCAGACAGAGTGCAATGAACACAAGGTATATTGGTACAAAAACAGGAAAACAAAACCCTCGAGGGGGCGAAACACGGACGGGACAAAGACTCAGGCTGACAAGACTAGACTATGACTGCACAACCAACAGACCAACCAAACCTTCTAGTAAATGCTCACAATGACAAGACTTTCCATAAGGTACTCACATGTATTAGCAATGAACCGACACAGGACAGCAAACACGAGGGGATTAGGGAGACTAATGATAACAGGTGACATAGTTAAAGCAATAATGACAAAAAACGAGACTAACAAGGGGCGGGGTTAGGTAACGAGACAACACAAGCACATGGCCCTGTCATGATCCTAAGACAATCAAGGACACTAGGGCAGAATCATGACAGTATCGCCCGTACTTTGGCCTAAATGGTCTGTTTTTCTTTTATTTCTTTTTTATACATTAAAAGGCTAAAAAAATATAATAGGGAAATTAGTTTGGATGAACTGCTCTTAAAAACCAAAATGAAAAGGAATCGTGATAAGATTGTGGAGCGTGATCCTGTCTGAAGAAAAACATTAGTTAGAAAGATAATTATAAAACCTTTATTTTATTACACTTTTTTTTGAGTTTGGTGCTATATTAAAATGTTATTTACATTTCCCCTTGACAATGCTAAAAACAATTGTGGTGATTTACAGCAAGCAATAGATGTGTGTATGTTTTTGCTGTGTTCCCTTATCCAACACGGTCAAATTAATTAGTAATAATGGAGGGTCACACTGTTCTGTAACTGAAACCCTCTTATAAAACAGCAATCCACTATTAAGTTTCATGTCAGTGTTTAAATTATTATAAGTGCTTCGCTCTCAGTCCTGTGATGTTTTGAAACATGGTCCTCGATGTCTATCTAGACTGGATTAGTTGTCTGTTTGGCTTAGTTGTTCAGAAACAGGAGTTTATTGTTTATTTCCATTGCCAATTGCACTATCAATGCTAAGATTATATATATATATATATATTCATTTTTCTACTACCTAGTTAGCAGTTATACTCTTGTGAATTAATACATCTGTATTTGATGCATGGAAAATATGAAATACAATAATGAATCTATACATTTTCTGTGATTTATTTATTTATTTTTCAAGAAAAATATATATCTCATAATTCTGAGATAATTAATAATTATCGTTAATTCAGAAAAACAGAGCAAAAACTTTTTTCCCATGAAAAATGAATAATTAGATTTAGTTTCCTTAAATAAATGCAATATGCTTCTGTAATATATTTATATAAAACTATTAAATATTACTATATAATATTAAACAATTTAATAGTTTCAGAGATCTTCAATCTTTAACTTCTATCTTAAAACACATTACAACATGATTTACTGAACAAATCATTGTTCAAACTTCAAACTTGTTCAAACCAGTGCATAAATTGAAATTTATTTAAAATGCCTTTATTTTTTAAGGCACATAAAAAGTCAAATGATTTCAACACAACACTAATACTAAGACTATTGCATAGATTTCTACAGCAAAAAAAAAATAAAATAATAATAAAATTGTGTAATATCGGCTTCTGATAAATCAACAACTTGTTTATAGAGTACAATACATCCCAGCTCACTCATTACCCTAGTACCTGCTTTCCCAAACACAAACAATCTGTATGCATGCAGTATAACAGATTGCTACAGGAAGAGAATTTGCCCATTCACACCCCAACTGAAAGAAAAATCACACTCTCTCTATGCAAACGTCCCACTTAAGAATTCATCACAATGCATTACAAATAATAACCATTCAAATACACCCAGCACAAATGGTTATTAGTCCTCTTACTCTTTATTCGCATTGATAACCGTAACAAAACATTTACTAGGAGATGAAAACACATTAAACACATACAAATCATGTTTATTACAAAGACATTATACAAATCCTCAAATAGTCACGAGGACGAATCAGAATTTCACATTTTTAACTGAATTAAAAAAATATTATTGTGCACTTAAGTATAATCTCTTAAAGATAAAACACACAAATATGTGTAATTTCCCAAAGGCATTTATTAGATAATAAATGTTTTATTTTCCATTTTTGTCATTAGGAGCAGAAAATATTTGTACTTTCCAGTTCCGGCGTTCCAAGGCCTCCATTCCAAATAGTAACCAATTAGAATAAAATATGGTTAATCGCTTTGTTTTTAAACTCAGAGTATAGCATTATTTCACTATCAAATGAATCACTTTATTCAGTAAAAAATGCAGTTACCTAAGCATTGTATTTACATACTTTAGACAAAACCGCAGGTGTAAGGATGACTGATATCGGACAGATAGCATATGATGTGATAACTAAATCTCCAAAGTCTCAAATCTTTGACATTTCCAACTGAATCTACAAAGAGAAGCTGAACATTTCCAAAGCTTCTGAGGTCTAAGCAAAAATATGGTTATTCCATAATCCTGCAGCAGTTACTGCTACTACACAATGCAACCCGGATCCTCGTCCGCATCCTTTAGAGAGTCCAGCGGTGATTCCATGGGCGTCTCGTCACTGTTTCTAGAGTTCTGGAGGATGAGCTGTAATCTGGTCCAGACTTTGGGGTCTCCACTATATATGGCCTCCAAGAAGAGGTCAGTCTGAGCCTGCAGACTCTGAAGTTGGGCCTGGGAACGTTTGTTCTGCCGAATAAGTTCCTTTGTGCGCAGCGTGATGCCCAGCAGGCCTGACCGATTCAGAATATTATACGTGTTGCAGAAGCGTTTGCGTTTGCTGGAACTTGGAGAGAAGTCATCTGACATATTCTCCCCATCACTGCCCTGGGCGACTGAAGAATTGGGACACGTCTGAGGGAATGAAGCGAGGAGGGAGTGAAATGGTGAAGTGGTGGTATGGGGCTCCTGAAGGTCAGAAAGCCTGGATGAGGGGTTTTCCACACCCATGTCTCCCAAAGAAGCAATGTTAGGGTCTACTCCATATCCCGTGCATGTCTCAGAATCATCCTGCTTCAAAGAGCAACCGTGGAAAGGTTTTTCATCATAACAGCGTCGTTGATGTCTACCACTGTGACTGTGGTTTGCCCTCTTATGGACGGCACTGGGACCCTGGTCGACTGTAGACCCTTGTGGAGGGTGTGGGACAAAGGTGTTTTGCATGGGAACATGCTTTCTGGAAAGTTTCTGCTTGTCAGAGCTCTGGCTGCTACCGTCACTGGTGGGTATGACTGGCTGTAGGAAAAGCAGCTGAGACTGAGGAACCACATCCAATGAAGTGTTTAAGCTCCATGGTTTTAACGCAGGGGCCACAGAGTTTGGCTGAAACAAGAATCATCAAGGAACAATTTTTTAAAACAGATACTCTTTAGTTCTCATCCACAATAACAGGTGGGTCAATAGGTACGTTTCCACTGCCGGGCCAGAGCTAACAGCGAGCCGAGCCGAGCCAGTGGCCTCAAGCACCGGGCTTGCGTTTCCACTGCCGGGCCAGTAGCCCCGCCCCTAACATGCCTTTCTGGATCAAACGACATACAACCCAACCCATTTCAGCGGGTATTATGAATGTATTTATTTTTGAAGTTAGGAAGATAGCATGTATATTAACTGCAGTAGTGTTCCGATTGTCTCGCGAGTCGCCAATACAATACAATACTGCACTCGCAACTTCTTAATATTTTCCTGAACTTGAAGGGTTGCTAAATGAATGCTTAGCTTAGAAAGTTCAGCATCGATGTATTTTAAAAAGTCCTCGTTTCTTCACACGCGTCACATTGACGTTGTACCCTTTCTTCTGCCCAAATGCTCAGAAGAGCTTTGGTCTTTTGCTTTGGCGATTCTCCATTTCGAGCAGCCATTATTTTGCGCGATATAAAAAAAGTGAAATGTCCATCTTGCTTCAGATCATAATATTCCATAACACCGATAAACTCCGCCTTTTACTTTGAGAACGCCTCTAGCCCGAGCTGGCCCGCTTTTCGACGGGCCAGAAATCCTGAGTAAGCCCCGATCAAGCCCCGGAAGTGACCGTGGAAACGCGACTGGCCCTGGCCCAGCAGTGGAAACACGGCTAATGATGTGTCTTATTCATTTGTTCAATGATTGTACAAGCAAGAAGCAAAGTTTGACCCTTATAACGTACCATGGACAAATGTCCATATTTAATTAGCCGCAAGTGGCACCAATAAAATAATTTGTTGTGAAATGAATCACCTTGTATAAATATGTCACATTTAACTAAACCAATTTCTGAAAGGGTGTGAAAACTTGCCTTAGAGAATAAGTCAAATGAATGTTTTTATATCATTGATTTTGAAACTTTTTAAATGTACATTATTAGAACTTTCACATTTTTCTTACTTGCCTACTTTAACTGGCCGCATTACCTTGAGTAATTCAAAGTACATGAAAACATGGCATTCACAGACTAGTTTCAATGATTACAGACATCTCTGATCATATTCAGCTTTTTCTTGGTGATTTTTCGTGAGGCAAAGATGTTGAGCAGCAAGCACTGGAAAGTATTCAATCACAATGTAAAGAGCTGTAACTATCAGCATATTAACTACAGGGTTGACCGAAACAATACTATAACTCAAACACAGATGTTTCAAGAAAAGCAACTATGGAATTAACAGAATTGTATGAGTGTGTAATACCTGCTTGAGGACAAGGTTGTTCATTACGATCATGCGAGAGACGCCAGGAATGAAAGGCACCCGAGAAGCTGTCGGCATGTTTTGAGATGCAGTACTGGTTGGTCCCCCGTCTTCAAAGTCTGTCTGGTCCAAAGCACTGTAATATCCTGAGCTGGCATCTATGGTGGGAAAATAGTGTTAAGAGTAATACCTAGTAATTATGTGCAGTTATACACCTATAACAAGCTAATTATGAACAACATTTTATAAAATGGAGTTAAATTGCATATGATGACACCACTGCATTTGAGAAAGACAAGTGGAGCACTATATTTGGATTTTTAAACCATAATACACAGAAAAACTAGGGCTGTGAAATCGACTTTCTCCTGTAACCTGAGATTGTGTTTGTTTGTTTGTTTTTAACATTTTCATGGCGTGACAAATGTATGGTAAACTATATTAGGTTTTTAAAATCTATTTTTGAATAAATCATTCAATTTTAAATGTATAATTATATACCGGAGTCCCACACATAACGTGGGAAAACAATATGCATATAGTGGCCACGAATTTGCAGTTTGTTCCCATCATGACTTACTAATACGTCAGCACATTTTACTAATTCGTTCCCTCGCTTTAAGAAAATCATGCGCACAATATAATCATTTGTTCCCTCGTTTTACTAAATCGTGGCCACATTGTAATAATAAATAGTTCCCTTGTTTTGGTTAAATCCAAACGAGAGCGAATTAGTAAATTGTGGGAATGAATTCTTAATTTGTGGCCTTGATTTAACTAAAATGAGTGAACAAATTCTTAATTCGAGGCCACGATATATTCTGTATAGGCCTATATATTTGGTCAAACTTTTTTCAATATTTCTGTCCGACTGTTAACTGAATATAAAAGGTTGCTCATAGAGTTAAACCCAGCACAGTCTAATAAAACAAGCTTCAGGGGTATAGGATTTGGATGAAGAGAACATGTTGGTGGATCTTCTCCTAATAATAAAAACTTGAATGTCATCCTGGAGTGGCCTATTTGGCAACGGGTATAAACAATCTTGGGTTACACTTTATTTTAAGGTGTCCGTGTTACAGTGCAACTATACATTTAAGCTTTTGGTAATGATAACTAGCTACATGCACTTACTATAGGGTTAGGATTATGTTAATATATAAAAATGACAATATATTTAAAAATAAATGACAAACCTGAATCTTTGTCCATCTCATTGGAGGCTTTCCGTTTGTTGCCCATGTTGGATCTTCTCTGGTGGTCCAATTCGTTTGATTTCAGTCCATCTGTACAGCCCTGATCCAGGCAGTGACTGAGAGAAGGACAGAGCCATGGATTAAAAATAAAGGAAAGTCAAAACCCTGAAATATGATAGTCTAGTGTAACATGAGCACATTAATGACTCGAATCAATGAAATACACCTCCAAACTGACTTAATATATGGTTTATTCGTGCAAAATCCCTTTATCTTGAATTAGTAAATAGTAAATAAACAGCTGATGAATTAATAACAAGCAGTTACTGAAAGAGAGACATACAACAACAGCTATTAAAGCACCGCAGAAATAACACAATACATATCAACATCCTAAAATATAGCTTTAAAATAACAACAGCACCTTATTTATTTCTTAGTTTAGATCTAGAAGAACATACGAACAGAGTTTAGATACGTAGTTACTGCAGCACTTGACACACGATGCCAAACACGAGACTCTCCTAATAAACACACACACGTCAACAAAATAAAACGCACGTTTTTTAATACTTACCAAGATAAATTCTCTTCTCTGGTTATGGTTTGTGTGTGAAATGACGCTTGACGACTGGCGAGTTCAAACTAAGCTTATATTTCTGTTGTTGTGGGAACCAGACTGTCCAGAGTGCAACGTGAGTTTACAAACGTAGCTCCGCCTTCACGGCTGACTTAAATGGCTGTTACCAGGGGAACAGCCTATTCGCCACCTACTTGACTCCGCCTTTAATTTGCATATCGCCTTCTGATTGGTGCAGAGTTGAACCCTTGCGACTGTAAACGTGACTGTGAAATGTGGTGTGCATTTCTCACACGGTGAAATCTGCACTGCAGCGTCAAGAGTGAATCTAGCACGCGTTGCAGCGTCATCATCCTCCTATCCAGCCCATCATTTTTGAAAAATAAAAAATGTTGTGCAAATAATGGAAGCCACGTAATAAAAACATAGGTATTGTGATTTTTCACGCAGTTCAAACGTCAGTGACATCCAAATAAGTTTGCGTATCATAAAGTTTGTAAATAAATAAATATTGTGTGGATGTGTTTATTGTTATTATTATTTGCCACGGGTAAAACTGTAATTTCTTAAGAATTATTAAGTGTTCTTTCTTTTTGAATGGTAATTGCAAGTGTACTCTTGGCTGGCCCTGATTTCACTAACATTACCTTCACCTGAAACCTGATCTTAAACACAAATGTAACTAAAGGGCATGGCCTTTGGCACACGTGCAACATCAACAGAATTGCCCACCAACAGATTCAGAAATGCCTCTAGGGTAACTCACAAACTCCAACTTCAAGAAGTCAGAACCGCCTATTCATTGCCAAATGTATTGCATTAAAGTGTAAATGCATCAAATCAATCTAAATTTGGTTACTGGCTACATGAAAAGAACCTAATAAACGGATCAAGCATTCTAGAAATCTTTTATAATAATAATAATAATAATAATAATATTGGCTTGGCTTTATTGGTGGTTTTATTGAATTTAGTGACTTTAATGCAGAATGTGGGACAAGAACAGATCTGTTTACCCTTTAAATGAGCACTTGTATGCTTTACTGTATACAGCCTAACTGAGATTTTATAATATGGAGCAGATATTATTGAACTGTGACTTTACAAATCCTACATTTAAACAATTTTAAACTACATTTCCCAACCACAACTTCCATTCACGATCAGATAATCAGATAAAGTAATATGCTCGGTATTTTGTCCCAAACCCAGAGCATTTTGGCCCAAACCCTTGGTTAGTAACCAGGGTGAGTTGCATAAACTGCTAAAACTAGTCTTACAAGTTAGTCTTATAATTTTTTTTTCTTCAAAACTCTTCATAACTTCGTAAATAAAATAAAAAAATTTCATAAATAAAAAAACATTTCTTTAGTCAAAATGACACACACATTTAGACATACACACCAAATATTTCACAAAACATTTTTAATGATAATCAGAAATAAACAAAAGTCACTCTATTCTGAAAGTTACTCTTAGATTTGTATAATATTAATACATATTAACAGTATTTTATGAAAAACACACAACATTTTTATACATTGGGAATGAAATAGCCCTTTGGTGAAAAATCTTGCATTTATATTTAGGGCCCTACGCTCAGTCAGCAGCATAGATTATTAATGCCATATTAATGCCTCTTTGGTTCGATTCCGGCACTTTACAGACCCGAGTCTAAAGTGTGGGAAATTCAGTAATTTTCACAATAATAAAAATACACCAACATTCACTCGTATCGTGATGAACGTCTGTCTCGGTTCCTGTTGACTGGCCCTTTCAGAGCAAAGTCTTTGTCCTTACACAGTGCACACATCAAATATGTTACTATTACCATAACTGAAAAACTATAATGATTTATGTTATTCCGGGATGACTTTCAGATCAGTATTATGAACACGTTGTGAATGTACGCACTGTAATTATTTTACTATTACCACTAGAGGTCAGTATGTCAATCCACTTATTTGATGCTCAGGTCGAGGACTAAACCACCAGAGAAGCTTTAAAAAGAAAGCACTACATATGAAAACATCACCTAACCACGTTTTCACCTGTAAAGTGTAATATAGGCATAGTTGTGATAAGAATATCTTTGGCATTGTTTGTTCTGTGGTTCCTCCTGGATTTATTAACAAACACACAATGGCTCTTTTAATATATTGATTAATGGAACACAAACAGTTGTACTTCAGTGGATTTCAATAAATAAGAGTTGGAAAAGCTGGCTGCTAAACCAGTTCCCCTACTATTACTATACTACTTCTACTGCTACTAATGTTATTAATATAACACAATAAAATAATCTTATTATATTATAATAATAGAAGTCCTCAGGGTTTAAGTCAGTCTCAGATTTTAGGTTTGTTTTCTTCTTTAGAGACTAGCACAACAGGAGTTTCCTGTATAGATCACTGCAGACACAAGCCCCGTCACCATGACAACTGCGCATCTGGGATCGTGGGATGCGGAGCAGTGGCGGTATCCATGAGTGAATGATGATGATGGTGAGGGTCGCACAGAAGGGGGAGGGTGCGCGTGATTGGCTGGCATCTCGGCAAGACAGCGTTTACCTACGGGGAGGCTGACACCTGTGTGTGTGTGTGTGTGTGTGTGAGAGAGAGAGAGAGAGAGCACATATCACTGTAAGTGGGCTGCTTACACTCAGAAAACAATACACTCTTTGTCCTTGTGATCTTCAAATACATAAAAAAAACCTGGTCGTATCAAAATGTCACTGAAATGTGGAGACATCATTTAAGCTTTGATTTAGAATGTAATAAGATGATTTTATTCATGTGGTAATGTCTGAAATTACTGGCTTTAAAGTCACATTGAAATTTTAAATGGTATATTGCAGGATTATAAACAGAGCTCTCAAGTTTTAAAGACAGGCAAGAGTGACATCCCCAACCCGTGTGATAACGAAAATATGACTAGGTCTAGAATACTTGTTTGAATCATTTTTCGAGTCATTTGATTCATTCAACTAAAAAAAGATTCCTTCATTTTGATGAACGAGTTCGAACAGGAGAGTCACGAACGCGCATCACAGAACAGAACAAGGCGAGCATTTGTGCTTATAAAACTTAAACTTTTTAAATTATAGAATTTATTTATTTATTTTTACTTAATCAATTAAGTAAATTATGAAGAACTTGAAAATATATGGGGCCTTTGTAAGATTATTGTGGATAATTGGGTTAGGATAAAAGGTTTGGAAATACTGCCTTTTCACTGGGAAAAAAAATCCAATGGGAAATCGTTGATGTTGATAAAATATATGTATATTTAGATTTTATTAAATACAGGAAAATATAGTTCAAAATATATGTTAAGTGTATTATGCACTTTATGCTTATCTATGCTTATTATAATATTACATTGTTAGCTTAGCTACAAGCTAATGTAAAACTATCAATATTTAACTTACCTGTCACAGTCTTTCACTCTCTGTTTCTCCTTCCTTTTTCTCCCTCTATTTCTGGGTTTCCATCTACAAAAACATGAATAATCACTGTAATCCAACGTGTCAGTGTAATAGCATAAGTGTAGTACGACTTCTTACCTGTCTTGTTTTGTTGAAGGTTTTCTTAGTCTTGATCACAATGTAAGAGAAATCATGCAGAGATAAAAAGAAAAGCAGGGGGACTATTACAAACACACATTTCGTACATGGTCCATTGAATTCATCCAGAAAAACACATTCACAATTTCAACATTTATGTTCGATATTCAATTATGTTCAATAATCTATAATAACAATAAGCAGCTGTATCTCAAAATAGCTGTATGCAAAACATACGGTTACATAAAGCTGAATTGATCTTTTCCTTACCTACATTCACAGGCTTTGTGCTCCACAAAGGTCATCTCCACATATTCCTGGCCCTGCTCTGCTGGCTTAATCTTTAATAACTGAAAAAGTCAAAATATTAATATCCGTCGCAACTGTGTGCCTGACACAGACAAAATAATGTCTCCTACAGATATAGATCAGATATTACAGAAAAAGTAAACAATGCCAAAGTTACCTCCAACAATCAAGGCCATTTTTATATATTTAGGTCATTCACTCGCCACTTTATTAGGTACACCTGTTTAACTGCTTGATCTAATCAGCCAATCACATGGCAGCAACTCATTAGGCATGTAGAAATGGTCAGGATGTTCACACTGAGCATCATAATGGGGAAGAAATGGGATATAAGGCCCCGTTCACACAACAAGTCTTAATGCTCAATTCTGATTTTTTGCTCAGATCCCATTTTTGGTTTTGGCTGTTCACATTACCTTTTAAAATGTGACCTATATCTGATTCTAATGTGAACTGTTTGCATGTTTCAAACTAACCCGCATGTGCAAAAGAACAACAATGACATCATACGCAGGCCACTGTTGCACTAATGTTCGTGTGGTTATGGAGGAAGTAAGCATTCACGCTTTTATTTCTAAATGTCTGTGTAATGGAAGCCGAAAAATTAATGAGCAGGTGGTGATGATGAGGAGAAGAATGAAGAGAAAGAAAGCAAAATTGGCTATTTATTAATTAGCCCATCTATTAATTAGGACTAACACCACACTCTCCCTCCATTGACTCGTTCCATCATTGTTCTCCATATGTATTCAAGTTTTTAATGTTACTGTCTGTGTCTGTTGTGTCTAGTGCTTACTCGCCGGCGCATAATTGTGTCAAATGTCAGATGTAGATTGACGTCAGAGTCACATTAAATCTGCCTTTGTTGAACACACTGCGGACACATTGAAAAAAATCAGATCTGTGTCCGATTTAGGATTACATATGAATGTGGTCTAAATCTGATTTAAAAAGATCAGATCTGAGCCAGATTTGAGTGTTCACACTATCTCTGAAGAAGTCTAACCTGGTCACTTGACCCCCAAAAAATCAGATTCAAGCCACTTTTGTCTGCAGTGTGAACGGGGCCTAAGTGAGTTTGAAGGTGGCATGGTTGTTGACGCCAGACGGGCTGGTTTGAGTATTTCAGAAACTGATGATCTACTGGGATTTTCACACTTAACAATCTCTAGAGTTTACAGAGAATGATCAGAAAAAGAGGAAATATTCAATGAACTCTGTGGGTGAAAATGCTCAAATCATCTCAAACTGGTTTCTTGAACATGTCAATGAGTTCATTAAACTCAAACAGCCTCCACAGTCACCAGATCTCAACCCAATAGAGCATCTTTGGGATGTGACATCATGGATGTGCAACCGACAAATCTGATTCTCTCATGTCAATATGGACCAAAATCTCTGAGGAATGTTTCCAGCACCTTGTTGAATCTGTGCCATGAAGAATTAAGGCAGTTCTGAAGGCAAAATCTAGCATGGTGTACCCAATAAAGTGGCCAGCGAGTGTATATTATTTAGAGGAATCAAATGTTTAAGTACATTGCGGAAGCCAGTTTTCTCGCCAAAGTAAAAATAAAAGTAATTTTTAGAGAAATGTGAAAATAAAAAACAATTGTGAGATATAATGTCACAATTACAATCAGATCTGTTGCGCTTCTTTTGAATCCGTAAGTATTGTTGTTCTTACCTGCATAGTGATGTTAGATGTGAGTGTAGGGTGACACTCCAGGTTCTCATCTCCACAGCAACCAGCGCAGCGGACCAATGGCACGCAGGCAGGGCTGAAGATGTGCTCCACCTCCCCAGGGTACTCCTGAACCACTTCCACCAGCTTCTCTATAGTGCGGCAGAAGCTTTTTCCCCAAACCTCCTGAAAGAGCATCACTGCGGCAGACACACAGACATGAGACACGTTTAAAAGAGTGCTCGAACACACAAGAAGCAGTCACTGAGCAAACTATGATTAGGTCAGATAAGAACGTTTCACATAATCCATAATTAATCAATAATAAAGTATCTCATTCGACTAAAATATAGTTACTAAAATCTGAACTTCTCAATCTGGAAGGCAAATATACAATCCACTTCACAAGGAAAATATATACAGTACACAACCCACATTTATATATGCAGAAATGTACAATGAAATAGAAATGTTTGATTTACAAAATATCAGGGAAAAGAAAAATCTCAGCAGTGTGTGTGTGTCCTGTTTTTCATTTATCAGGATTTCTTAAAAGAGAATGTCCTGAGAAATGGCTCTTTATTACAAATTTTGACTTTTTATTGCCATATCACTCCCACTACTCTTACATCTGAAATAGAGGCTATAAATATTTATTTGACAGTAAATTTGTTTAAAAAACTGCCAAAAAAGGCTCTAGTAAATAAATAACACATGGCAAATAAAAGGACTTGAGTCAAGTACAATGCCCCCTTTTACAGTTCCTGAAAAATATACATTTTTCATCTGTGTCTGATCCTCATAACCAACACAAATATGTTAAACAGAGATTTTTTTTAACTAGACACTCTTTTTATATGAGAAGAAATGTTTTAAACGATTGCATAATACTTCCATGTTTGATGGATTTGATTGACCTCTGATGCAATCAGAGCCTCTATTGAGCCTCTGATGCAATCTGTGATAAAGTAGGTTTACGATCTGTTTAATTCATGTAATTAAAATTAAAGATGAATTAAAACCAAAATTAATAATGAAATAATCCCATTATGGGAACCCATAAACAGTTCTATATATGAAGCACCTGACAGAACCCTTTAAGGTCATATATTGAACCTTTTCTTCTAAGAGCGTATCATCTAAACAAATTATGTAGAAATGTAGCAAGTTAAACAAGTATATCTGATGTATATATATTTGATGTTTTAAGTTATGAGCTGATTCTCTTACCTTTAGCAGTGCTGTTAACATTTCCTAAGGAAGAACTCTGCAAAAAAATGTACAAAAAGACAGAGATTATTGATACTCTATAAAGGTTATGATAATATATCAATATCAATATATAGTTTTTTCGAGAACATGTCATTTCGAGAACAGATTGCCCAAAAATGGTTTAATCTTCAGGTAAAGTTGAAATACAATTTAATTACAATCAATAATGTTGAGACTGAAAAAGCTTATAAAATGCACATTTCCGGTCCTTGATTCTGATTGGTTTAGCTGCATTGGGAGCCGTTGTAAATTACTCAACAATCACACACCTGTGACCTCATTATATCACTATTACTGTGTTGCTGTGGTTCCAGTATTAGGTATTTCAGCATATAACTGTTTGTTATTTATGTAATAAAGTATGAGTGACCCCTGTTGGCATCATGTTGGCATCCTTCACCTTTAATGGTGAGACCAGGCCCTGGTATATGTGCTAAAAGTTTTATAAAACTTTCTATATATATATATATATATATGAAGTATAGGTTTCTTTACTAAGAAAGAACCCTTTTGGCACAAAGGTTCTTTATAGGCTATTATATTACATTATTGTGCAACATTTTGTAGTTGTAATTAAATGATTGTTTATTAAACTGTTGTAGTAACTTAATAATCATGCTGATTTTTGGAGGAGAAAAACTAAAATGGCACTCTTCGTGTGATATTGATTAACTACATAAAATGATATAAATATATACATTTTCTAACCACCAGATCTTGAATTTTGTGATTATTCACATGCATTCATAAATACATTTTAGGGTCTTGATGTTTGTCAATAATATGAAATATTTAATCCGGAAAGGTCAAAACAAATGATAATAATGAACCCAAAAGGTTCCATATAGAACCTTTTACCTGGTTACATAGAACCCTAAAGGGTTCTTATTATTGAACCCTTAAAAAGGATTCATAGAATCTTCTAGGGGTTCCAAATACGTAGCGCTGATAGGATGAATATATAACAGCTCCGCCAAAAAATGCCCATTAGCTGCTCTAAATTCCCCGTAAACCACGGCTTCTTGGCGCCACCATTGCATTTAGAAACCAGCAATAATTCCCTGTTGGTCCAGGCTGGTAATGTTGGTTAGTTACAGCTGGTATAGTACTAGTCTAGACATGCTTTTCTCATGCAAATCTGAGCTGGTGTATCTGGTATCTTCCCATGCTGGTGACAAGCATGAAAAATGATGCTGGTGATCAGAAATGCTGGACTTACATGACAGGGCCTTCAAACACAGCCCCCTCTGGTGGCAGGAAACAATAATGCATGTTTCCCCTTCTGTGTTTTTACAGGGAAAGTCTCTCTAATGTGTGCCAGGACAAGAAGCTGAGCCGTATCATATTCTTGTTAGTGTGTGTCTGCATGTTCAAGTTGGAAATCTGCTTCCTAAGGTATAAGATTTAGCTATTTATTTTTCCCATTAGTCCATCTCCCTCTGCGGTTATTTTCAATTGAGCCTATGATAAACAGCGTGGCTTTTTTTTTCTATCAAGCCAGAAAAATGTAGGAATTGGTGTGGTTTTGAGTCAGTGCCTTGAGGGAAACAGCATGCGATACTTAAAAACAGATACTTTAAAACACTATAAAGTCTCCAAAACTTTTCTCAACCAAATATGATGAAATTGCAAGTGTTTATGCTTCAAGTAGTCAACTTGAAAAGGGAAGTTGTCAATGTAACAACAGACAATTCTGAAATTTGACTTATCTCAAGTTCAATCCAAGTTCATTTCAATGCTATATTTTAAATAGTAATCACTTATTGCAACATGCTTATTGTGTGTTTTTTTTTTTACTGTAAAATATATTTTATACAGGCTCTTTGCAACTTTGTATTTTAGCCCATATAAATGAGAAAAACTAGAGTTATAATTAGGCAATAAAAAGCATCTGGACACTTCACAGAGTTATTCACAGAGTTTAAAGGCCTATCGGTCAAAGCTTTCCGTACCACGGCAATAGTTGTGAAAGTGAAAGTGAAATCCTGCGGGGTCAATGTGATTACTACTGTGTTTGCGAGGGAATTTACTGAGATATTTACAGTAAAGAGTAAGTACGTCCATTAACCCTGTAAAACACAGTTGGGAGTGCAGAACTTTCAGCATCCTGTTCCCTATTAAAAACTTTAAGCTTTAACAGCTTAAAGGACCATTTATACAGAACGCAATTTTTGTTATTGAAAATGCGAGATGCAGAGCAGTGGAGATGCTCACGTGATTATTTACGTGAGACACGCTTGAAATACGCCCGTCTAGCATAATTACATATAAAACAATGGAAAAGCAGCGCAATGCAATGCAAAAATGCAAAAAATCCAAGCAACCCAGCTATTGGAACATTTTAAAATTGGCTTAATGGATTTTTCATAATGTTAGCACAAAATCAGTATAAATCGGTCATGGAACGTTTTTTTCCGTCTGGCATTTTATAAATGTGACTTTTTTGAGAATGTTCAGTGAACAAAAGTAATGTTCCTGTCACAGTCTTGTCATGTTTAGTTTTTCTAGTCAAAAGCTGTGTTCGAAATCGAACAAAGATGTTGATCCAGGAACAAGTTGTATACTTGGTGAAATCACATTTACTCATAAAGAATTAGTTCACTTAAAAATGAAAATTCTGTCATCATTTATTCATCCTCAATTTGTTTCAAATCTGTATGAATTTATTTCTTCTGTGGAAATAAACCAAACATATGATGGACCCCATTGACTTTGTAGGAAAAAATTACAATTAAAGTCAATGGGGTCCATCAAATGTTCGATTACAGACATTCTTCAAAATATTTTCTTTTGTGTTCCACAGAAGATAGAAATTCATACAGGTTTGAAACAACTTGAAGATGAGTAAATCATGACATTTTGCTTTTTAAGTGAACTATCCCTTTAAAGGATTAGTTCACTTTTGAAAAAACTTTTGCTGATAATTTACTCACCCCCATGTCATCCAAGATGTCCATGTCTTTCTTTCCTCAGTCGAAAAGAAATTTAGGTTTTTGATGAAAACATTCCAGGATTTTTCTCCATATAATGCACTTCAATGGGAACCGGATGGTTCAGGTCCAAAAGACAGTTAATAACAGTTACAGATGCAGCTTCAAATGTCTTTAAACGACACCAGACGATGAATAAGGGTCTTATTATGCGAAACGATCGGTTATTTCAAAGCTTATTCCAAAAATGTAACTTTTCTAAGGACAAATGCTAGCCTTGCTCTATTCTGTGAGGCGCGTTTGTAACGTCACGTAATACGTAATTACGTGCAAAAGGTCACGGGCGGCGTAGCCGGAAGTACAGAATCAAAATCGTCCGTCATCGTTGTTTTACCTTTTAATTCCTTTTTTGTAAACGGTGTTTGAGCTAGTTTGCACGTTCAACCTATGCGTTCAACTTGTAAACACTCTGACTCTGTACTTCTGGCTACGTCGCCCGTGACCTTTTGAACGTAATTACGTATTACGTGACGTTGCAAACGCACCTCACAGAATGGAGAAAGGCTAGCATTTGTCCTTAGAAAAGTTACATTTTTGGAATAAGCTTTGAAATAACCGATCGTTTCGCATGATAAGACCCTTATTCATCGTCTGGTGTCGTTTAAAGACATTTGAAGCTGCATCTGAAACAGTTATTAACTGTCTTTTGGACCTGAACCATCCGGTTCCCATTGAAGTGCATTATATGGAGAAAAATCCTGGAATGTTTTCATCAAAAACCTAAATTTCTTTTCGACTGAGGAAAGAAAGACATGGACATCTTGGATGACATGGGGGTGAGTAAATTATCAGCAAAAGTTTTTTCAAAAGTGAACTAATCTTTTAATTTGTGTGTACAATAGAGACTACACAGTTAATACAGATAACATGATTTTACATTTACATATATTAATTTAGCTGACGCTTTTTATCCAAAGTGACTTACAATTGCTATATATGTCAGAGGTTGCACGCCTCTGAAGCCATTACACTCTTTGAAGAAATGGTTCTATTTAGAACCAGAAATGGTTCCATCCCCCGCTTCATATATGGAACTCCAAAATGGTTCTATATAGAACCATTTTTTTGGTAAAAGGTTCTATTGGCCAAGTATGGAACCCCGGGGTTCTATATAGAACCCAGAGGAACCCTTTTTTAAGAGTGTATAGAACCTTTTAGGGGTTCCAAATACGTAGCGCTGATAGAACCTTTTCTTCTAAGAGTGTAGGGGTTAAGTGTCTTGCTCAGTCTCACAGTGGATTCGAACCCGGGGTCTCTTACTTTTATCCACTGCACCATCACCACCATTCTCCAATAAGCACATGAAAATATGTGTTGAAACCAAGCATTCCTCAGTCATTATATGGAACTATTTTTAAGTATTGAATGAAATATAAATGTTGCTCTTGACTTTGTTCCATCTTATATATTAATGATATAATGTTTTACACTGAGCCCGATATAGTGTATTCTGGGATTTCCTGGATAAAGCCTTAATTAATTAAGCTTATATATCATAAGGTGGCTGTCTACTCTGGAATATGCGCATGTTGCCTTAACTGCTGTCTAGTTAGGCAGTGCGAGTTCAGTGACAGCGAGGGATAAAGGCAGGTCTATTCACAGACGGGTCTTTCAGACATGAGAAGGCAGGCTCTTGGCATCTCCATGCTCCTTTGGTCCTGAACAGAAGAGCAAGGTTCACAAAAACTTGGCACATTGACTCAGCTATGCGAGGGACCTCACGTAGCACCTCTTTCACCGCATGTGCGTGTGTGTGTGTGTGTAACCAGACGGGCTGCATGAAAGTAAAGTACTCATGAAGGTCCTACACTGGTCATAAATACTGAATGGGAATGTTATAGAGAACATCTCCTGTGACACCACCGGGAACGTACATAAGATCAATGCTTAAAGGTATAGTGTGTAATTTTGGAACCATTAGCAACCCCGAACGCTATTGGTTGAGCTAAGGACATTTCAATCTCTTGTTTCTTTCATTAGTTAGTAAATCATGAAGCTAATGAACAGTGTGATTAATATTTACTGTTCTATTGCATTACATTTGCCACTCTCAGTATTTTTATTAAGTGGTCATTTTTCTGTGCTCAATTGTAACTTGTCACCATTATGGTTTTATGTGTGGTAAGTGTTGACATCCGCGTGTGTAATAGTTTAATGTATTCTTGGTTTGTTCAGAATAATTTGATGAGGCCATGTCAGCGCCGAGGGCCATTATTAAAGTTGCTGACAGGACAGACTGCCCTGAAAACACTGTGGTGTGGGAGGATAAAGACTCACTCTGAATGCTAACTCTATTGGAATAAGTAAAAAAAAATAAAAAATAAGATGAGTATATGCTAGTTTTAAGTCATATAAGTTAATAAAGTACATTAAACCACCTTTTAATCAATCAACCAATCAATCAGTCTGTCTGTCTGTCTATATACACTCACCTAAAGGATTATTAGGAACACCTAATGCTAGAGGTCAGAGGAGAATGGGCCGACTGATTCAAGCTGATAGAAGAGCAACTTTGCCTGAAATAACCACTCGTTACAACCGAGGTATGCAGCAAAGCATTTGTGAAGCCACAACACACACAACCTTGAGGCGGATGGGCTACAACAGCAGAAGACCCCACCGGGTACCACTCATCTCCACTACAAATAGGAAAAAGAGGCTACAATTTGCAAGAGCTCACCAAAATTGGACAGTTGAAGACTGGAAAAATGTTGCCTGGTCTGATGAGTCTCGAATCAATCAATCAATCAATCAATCAATCAATCTATCAATCTATCTATCAATCTATCAATCTGAACAGACTGATGTGAACTTCAGGGTCTCCTACAAGCAGAAACATCAGGTTTAATAACTCCGATCTTGCGGTCCAGAGGATGCGAGGCAGGAAGCTTCAAGAAAAATAGGAAAGCAAACAAAATGGTAACCAAACATTTCTGCAGACTTTTGGCTCCTCTTAAAAATGTGGATTATGATAGAAACTGAGGGCATTACAAATGCAAAAAGGAAAATGTGAGAGGCTGTTTGGGAAAATGTGCTGGCTCCAGTGATGGAGGCTTACACTGACACACTAGAGGTTCTGATGATGATGTCCTCTGTCACTAACACTGTGAACGGTCTTGTGAGTTTCCAGAAATGAGTCTTCTTACCTTGAATAATTTGACTCATGACTGGTTAAAGAAGTTCAAAATATCTATATGTTAAAATATCCTGCTATCCCAGCTTATTTTGCAGAGACAACTATATATAAACAATCAGTTCGATTTATAAATCATGCAATCGTTTTCTAACTGCGCACAGGTCAGAACCGTCTAGGATAAAGACCCCGTCTCTTAAAAATGAATCCACAGTGACCTGAAGTCATGAAAGAGTATCCTTCCATCCTGTCTTTTCCAATTGATCCAGCAGTGTGGGAGAGGGCTGGCCTTCTTCGACAGGAAGAATCTGAGTAAACTGAAAAAGAGACTTCAAGCAGACACAAAGTCTATGGGAACTTTTACTTCAACATCACAAATTACAACAAAAAATCTATAAAACTGGTGCCAGACTGCACCCCTTTACTGGCAAAACTAAAGTGAAACTGGAATACTTCAATGATGCGTAATAACCACAAGCTTCTTTTATTTTTATTAATAAGAACAGAATCCTGTGATCATGGTTTCATGCAGGCTTTCGCTCGAGGTTACATTAATTCAAACTTCACAGTAAAAGAAGAAGAAAAAAAAGCATTTTCCAGAAGAATTTCTGCTATTTTCACAAATATTACCCAACAAAAACAATACTAATGCTTCTTGCCCAGTGCAAATATGTCAAATCAGAGTCCTGTATTACTCCAGCAAACAGCCGAATTTCAGACCAAATATTTGTGATTCAAATGCTATCCAGCTTTTGTCGCCAATTTGTGAGTTAATATAATATTTTGTTACAAAAAAAAAAAAGATTTTAAATGCCTTTTGTTAGACTTTTAGATCGGTTCTAACATCCTGGCTAAAATATTATTACTTATATAACCATCATGGTAATATTTTATTGAAATTAAAGTGAGCAATAAACCTTGCTGCTTTTTAGACATGGTGGCAAAGAAAAGAAACAAATACTTCATCAAAACTGTTTCAACTTAGCACACTATAATAAACACATTATTACATTACTTCATGCTCAACATATCAATTAACATAATTTTAATGTATTAAATTCCTTTGAACTTAAAATTCATTACTGATCAAAACAGTCTAAATTTATCAAAACATTGTTTTTCAAACAAAGTTTTAAGTCAGTTATATATATATATATATATATATATATATATATATAATAAACTTTTAGAATTTTGAAATTAAAATAAAATGATCAATTAAATGTATGTATGTTTGTAGATAAACATTTTATAGACCGAGTAGTAAGGAAAGGAAAATATAAATGGGGAATATATATAAATATATCAGTTTACTTTCAGGTCAAAATGGACCCCAACACAAAAGATGTAACAATTTAGTTTAAATGGTTATATCTCTTTTATTTTTATTTAAAAATCCTAAAAAAAAAATCATGTATATTTTGACCGTCTTAACACATATGCAAAGTTTAATTTTCGTCTTATTGATTTTAAAAAAATGTTATGCCTCATCCAGGTCAAAACGGACCCATATGCATTAGTTAATTAACATTTCTGTGTTTAGATTATTATTATTCAGATTCTAGTGAGAAAAATCGTGAAGGACAACGCAAACAATATTTCCTTGCTCAAAAACATCTCCACATAAACTCCTTTGAAATTGGCCAACCATAGATAATTGTGCTCATTATTACAGTAAGCCCTGTTGTGGCTATGTAAATGGTAGCAAATTGCCTCCAGATGAGAGATTAAAGCCTACAGAGTGGATGACAGTCCCCTGAGTGCCACTGAAGGAAGGACAGATCCATTTTTCCTGATTGTGATTGCGCCTCGTCCCCAGGGCCATAACCAGGCCCGTACAGGAAAGAGCCAGGGTCCCGTCACCACAACAACTCAAGCTACTAACTGAGCCGTCTGGAAGCATGTGTTAATGAATGCATGAGGGGCTGCCGAATATTTCATGAGGCTTGCATAGTCGATTCATAGGTCAGTAGAAGTTTCTTCATCCTATAGAAAATTCAAGCTAACAAGCCTGAGATTCCCAAATAAAATATTCGCTACAGCTGAATTAATGCACTATATTAATTCATGTATTAAATCTTGTGATACCTGCGTTGATACGAAGCACAATAGTCAGTTTTTTAAAAATATGCCTAAAAAATTCCACTGGTAGTAATGTAGGCATAGAAAATCATTCCTACATACAATTTGTTTATGCATGAACTAAAAACGGTTAAAAAGAAATATTTTTTTAACGTACAGACGACAACTTTGTCAAACTGATCCCCGTTCACAAGGATCTGTGGAAACGATTACAAACGCTGTATTATTTATGCCAGGCCAGTAGATGGCGATGTTACTTTGAAAAGAGACGTCAAACGGCATGCGGATGACGTCACCGTTTTCACAAATTCCTGTTTTTTTGTAGTTTGCACGAAGATGGTTAGCGGTATTGTTTAAAAAAAAAACTTGGACTTTGAAACCTGTTTTCAGAAGTTTGCGTTTACAGGGCCCCAAAACGTTGTTGTCGTGTAAATGAACGAAAAATGCATAAAAAAGTTTTCCGTTTTAGTTGAAATTTATGCCGTGCAAATACCCCCTAAAATGTTATCAAAATATTATATATATACATCAAAATATACAAAAATATGAATGAGGTCACTGAATGTGTCACACCGTTCTGTAAATTTTGCATAAACCTATTATTTCTTTTTTTGCAAGCTGAAATTTCCATATAAATTCCGTATAAGAATAAGTGGAGCTATTTTTAGTTATTAAATATACAACATTATAAAAATGTAATCTAAATTTAAAACAACAAAATAAAATACTGTCTAGCTATAATTATTATTATTAATGTAATTGACTTTAATAATTTATTGATTTAAGGGTTTTACAAATGATTAAAGTATAAATAGTCTATATATATTTATATGGTTTTATTTTTAGTTGTGTTATACATTTTTACATGTACATGTATTTACTAATTGGTATGTATATAATATAAAGGTAAATAGTGGATTTCTCTCGTCTCAGGGGAAAATGAGAGAGTGTTGCACGACCATTCAATAGTATAACTGGGTTTCTAACAATGGAAATCTTAATGTAAATGGGTGGAGTGACCCTTTAAAGGAGCAGTTATCCTCATCATACAGTGACGGCAGTGCTGGAAGGATCAGTGGACAGTGTCGGCTCAGGTGTTCACTGGAACTTGAATAAAAAGCTGCACTCGTGTTCTGGAGGCAGAGGAAGCCTGAGCAGACACAGATGGTCAGACTCAAGTATTATTATGCTGTAAGTGTTGACGGAGAGGAAGCACCTGCGTGAGAGTGCTCATAACACACATGCTGTCGCTCCTGTCACTCTCTCACTCTCATCCCTTAATTGGTGGGGTTTTCCTGACTCATTTCTTCAGCCTTTTTCCTCTGCTGTATGTTTCTATGGTGTGTGCTTTCTGAGTCACATCCTCTCTTCTATTTATCATTACTCTTTTATTTACTTATTTATTTATTTTTGGCTGAGACCATTCTGGAGAATTTGCAATGATCTTGTCTTTTTAAACTTTTGATCTTGACTTGGTGAGCAAAACTGTTTTTCGACAGTGATTGCAAAGCTGAATTTTCAGCATCATTACTCCAGTGTTCAGTGTCACATGATCCTTCAGAAATGATTCTAATATGCTGATTGGGTGCTCAAAAAACATTTATGATTATTGTTTTCATTGTTAAAAACATTGTTGTGCTTCAATAATATTGTTGTGGAAACCAAGATACATTTTTTCCATCTTTAGGTTTAAAAGAACAGCACTTATTTGAGACATAAATCTTTTGTAACATTAAAAATATTGATCAATTAATTGAATGCATCCTTGCTGAATAAAATTATTAATTTCTTTCCAAAATGAATTGCTAGTGTATATATTTATATACAGTGTATAATTAGTTTGTTTTTTGTTTTGTGGACCAAACATAATTAAATTACCAACATAATTCATGGTCACAGCACTTTATATATTGAATAATAAATAAATTCCAAAAAGAAATTGTATAATATAAAGACTCGAACACAAATATTATTTCTGTGAATTTTGTTTTCTTCCTCGCCTATGTTATGCAAAATTGTATCTATATGTAATATATACAATTTAATACATTTATTTGTATCATTTTGCAAATATTTAGAAACTATTCTATGCATTACTATAAATCTATCCATCTATCCGCTCTCTGTTGAGAATTGAGATCACTTAAAAGGACATTGGCTAAGTTAAATAAAAATGCATGACCTTCAATTTTGAAACTTATCCTGCAATATTTATAGAGTTCTCTGCACTCTGACAAATTAATCTGCATATTCCACACAGATTGCTCATAACTTCCATTCCATACTGAAACACTGCCCATCCATTCAGTAGTGATTCAATGAATCTGTTCTCCACATAATTATTGGATCTGGGCAAAATCACAAGTGCACTCAGAAACGTTGCCAACACCATCTTCTGACATGAGATCAGATGACCAAAATATCCAACAAAGCTGGTATGACCCTCACTTTTAAAAACAGACACAGGACATTCACTCTAACCAGAAGCTAGAAACTGTGAATTAACACAAAAGCCTCAAAAATATTCCAGCACCACTATCATGTCTAGAGGGACTGAGGACTAAGGCAAACACGAAGATCACCAGAACATAAAGTTACATGAAGCGAGAAAGACAATGTACATTATGCAATGAGGAAGGAAATGAAAGCTGGTATGTCGCATGACCCCCCAAAAAAGAAAATGTATTAACACTTGGAGGAAAGACTATGGAAGTGCACACTGCAGATGACACCGGAGACAGGAAGGTTAAAAAAAAGACAGGAAAAGAAGAAAATAGATTGGCTGCAATAATAGCAATGAACGAATGAACCTGCACATTCGGTAAAGTAATTAAAGAATATGATGTATAACAATGCATTTATCAGCATCAGTCACACTAACAACAAGGCTAAATACTTCAGCTGGTTTACTAAACATTCAGGGACAACAAAATACAGACTTTCTAAGAATCTGTAATATCCTACTTCTTAACTCTTTCCTCGTCACTGACTGACGTTTCCATCCATCATTTATGACACAACGCTTCCCCGCCATAGACCTTATTCACAGCAGCGCCATCTTTGATTTTTAACAGCAATGAAAGTGAGACTGATAGACTATCTCTTCAGTGGGTTGTACTCATAAACTGTAAAAAATATGGACAAAGCGTCTGTGACGTCACCCATAGACTTTATGAAGAACAGTTTTGAGGCTGTTTATGGGGTGTATGGGCGGCCCCATACTGGAAAATCTTGGGAAATACAAAATACAAAAGTTTCAGAAAGGATACAAAGGTGGTGTTATGTGTTGTGTCAGATCATGGCCGAGACGTAAAATTCACTCGGCGCAGCCCGTTATCAGCTGTCAATCAAAGTTAACCGCCCTTATTTGTCATTCATTTTATATCTAAATACGATCTAAACTAACGAGTTAGAAAAAAATGTACCCCCCTCACAGTTGTCAGGCACGTGGAACATATTGAAGATTACAATATCAACCAGATACAGAAACACCGCAAATACACAAAACTCAACCAAATAAAGAAACATTGCAAATACTCACAACGCATCCAGATACAGAAAGACTGCAAATACTCTCAACTCAACCAAATACAGAAACACTGCAAATACTCACAACTCAACCAAATACAGAAACACTGCAAATACTCACAATCAACCAAATACAGAAACACTGCAGATACTCACAACTCAACCAAATACAGAAACACTGCAAATACTCACAACTCAACCAAATACAGAAACACAGCAAATACTCACAACTCAACCAAATACAAAAACACTGCAAATACTCACAACTCAACCATATACAGAAACACTGCAAATACTCACAACTCAACCAAATACAAAAACACTGCAAATACCCACAACTCAACCAAATACAGAAACACAGCAAATACTCACAATCAACCAAATACAGAAACACTGCAAATACTCACAACTCAATCAGATAAAGAAACACTGCAAATACTCACAACGCAACCAGATACAGAAACACTGCAAATACTCACAACGCAACCAGAGACAGAAACACTGCAAATACTCACAATGCATCCAGATACAGAAACACTGCAAATACTCACAATCAACCAAATACAGAAACACTGCAAATACTCACAACTCAACCAAATACAGAAACACAGCAAATACTCACAATCAACCAAATACAGAAACACTGCAAATACTCTCAACTCAACCAAATACAAAAACACTGCAAATACTCACAACTCAACCATATACAGAAACACTGCAAATACTCACAACTCAACCAAATACAAAACACTGCAAATACTCACAACTCAACCAAATACAGAAACACAGCAAATACTTACAATCAACCAAATACAGAAACACTGCAAATACTCACAACTCAATCAGATAAAGAAACACTGCAAATACTCACAATGCAACCAGATACAGAAACACTGCAAATACTTACAACTCAACCAAATACAGAAACACAGCAAATACTCACAATCAACCAGATACAGAAACACTGCAAATACTTACAACTCAACCAAATACAAAAACACTGCAAATACTCACAACTCAACCAAATACAGAAACACAGCAAATACTCACAATCAACCAAATACAGAAACACTGCAAATACTCACAACTCAATCAGATAAAGAAACACTGCAAATACTCACAATGCAACCAGATACAGAAACACTGCAAATACTTACAACTCAACCAAATACAAAAACACTGCAAATACTCACAACTCAACCAAATACAGAAACACAGCAAATACTCACAATCAACCAAATACAGAAACACTGCAAATACTCACAACTCAATCAGATAAAGAAACACTGCAAATACTCACAATGCAACCAGATACAGAAACACTACAAATACTCACAACTCAACCAAATACAGAAACACTGCAAATACTCACAATGCATCCAGATACAGAAACACTGCAAATACTCACAACTCAACCAAATACAGAAACACAGCAAATACTCACAATCAACCAAATACAGAAACACTGCAAATACTCACAACTCAATCAAATACAAAAACACTGCAAATACTCACAACTCAACCAAATACAGAAACACAGCAAATACTTACAATCAACCAAATACAGAAACACTGCAAATACTCACAACTCAATCAGATAAAGAAACACTGCAAATACTCACAATGCAACCAGATATAGAAACACTGCAAATACTTACAACTCAACCAAATACAGAAACACTGCAAATACTCACAATCAACCAAATACAGAAACACTGCAAATACTCACAACTCAATCAGATAAAGAAACACTGCAAATACTCACAATGCATCCAGATACAGAAACACTGCAAATACTCACAATCAACCAAATACAGAAACACTGCAAATACTCACAATGCATCCAGATACAGAAACACTGCAAATACTCACAACACAACCAAATACAGAAACACTGCAAATACTCACAATGCATCCAGATACAGAAACACTGCAAATACTCACAACTCAACCACATACAGAAACGCAGTGAAAAATGCACAGACCACAGCAGAAATGTTTCAAGGGAACCCCAAAGTGTCGAACCTGACTAGGACATGCTTATTGTTTGTCAATCAGATTTGAATGGTGAGTTTTCTGTTTATTTTAACATCCTATCCTGTACATTGTGAGTATTAGCAGCACATTTCAGTATCTGGTTGTGCTATGAGCATTTGCGGTGCGTTTCTCTGGCACCGTATAAATAGGTGAGGTAGCCCTTTAAACCCTAGCTTCCATCCATTACAGACAAATCATCATGGGTGACACGTAAGCTTATGCTGAGGACAGCATGACACATGGAAGAATTTCTCCCAGTGCCTGACTCAACATATTTCGGGAACACTCCGCCCGACACGAGAGGGCTGGAGAAGACATTTATAAATGGTCTTCACAACCACATGGCCAATATTTACTTTCTCATTCTGTTTGCTTTTCTCCAGAAATGGTTAACAGTGGCAGAGCAGATGAGACAGGCAGGACGGGCGAGGCAGGCAGCACAAAGGAGACATCTCTCCCTAGAGAAGAAAATAAATGCATGGGAGGGAGCTCACATTATTCAGCAGCACAGACTCTGTCCTAGTCCATTGGGAGTAGCATTTCATTCCACCCAGGGGCAAAAGGTGATCTGAATGCATTGCACTGCACCAGTTAGCACTAGATAGCCAGTCTGCTAAGAAACCAGTTTAATAAAGATCCAGTATCAGCATCAAAATAGCTTCAACTAAAAGGTGCTAAGCCCTTGGTCTTATCCAAACAGGACAGTGTCCTCGTGTGTGTGTATATTGGTTAATGATGTATATAATCACAAACTGAAAACTAATGCTTTATATGTATGCACTGGAAGTTGGAATACTGGGATGAGACTTGAGACTTGTTTGGTGTATCGGAAAAAAAAAATTCCATCAAGCTTGCACAAGTAAACCATTTAAAGCTTATTTCATGCTCAGTCCACTGAGTTTAAAATAGGCTTTAAATTATATGCATTCAAGTTCTCTTTATGGAGCTTTTTGAGACTGTAATGTAGAGCATCTGTGCATTCTGGCACTATTGTCTCCAAATAATTGTTTAAAGTGAAAAAATCAATAGCATTCATTTGAGTGCCCACAAAAATGTTGGGTTCTGTAACAACCAAAGCGCTCAAGAGGGCCAGATGTATTATTGTGCAAGAATCTGAAACTTATTTGTTCAGAAAAAATGCTTGTCACAATATATCATTATTAACGATAAAGGTGATAATAAAGGAAATGGAAAAATAATGTTAATACTACACATACTGTATGATAATACTGGTTTACATCCGAAGTCACATACTTCCCTACTAGAAGGGAGTCTCGTAGTAGGCAAAAAGCAGTATGTGAAAAGAGTAGTATGTGCGAATTCACAGTATTTGTAAAAGATGAAAAGTACACGAAGTGTGCAATGGACAATTTACTATGCCATGAGGCCACAGGAGAGGGTTTTTTTGGTCATACTAGCATTTTTAATGGTCACAAAGTAATTACTGATTCAAAAGAAGTATCTACTCAAAGAGTTGGGATTTTGAAAGCCGCCATTGTAAATAATCCAGTGCAACTGGTTGACACAGTAGGTGGGAGTATTGCACCTTTGCACTGTTTTTTAAAGAAAAACGTACTGTAAAAAAGACTCTTCTTCCCCCCACTGTAAAAAAAAATTAAGCCAAAATATCCCAGAAATTGTCTCAACCCAACAAGTCTCAACCACAAGCACAGCTGTCAATCATGATGTTACACCCACTTTTTATAGAATAATATAACTAACTAAAACCAAACTGGAAAAATGAGCCCTTGAACATGTCTGTGTGATAAGAACTACCCAAAATGACAGAAACCATCTTTGGAAATAAATTATTTGAAGTATAATTGGATTTTTTAGTTTGGTCCACATCCCATTCGATTACATGGAGAGGTTGGCGTTTATGACCTGTACTGCAGCCAGGGGGCGATCAAAATGCTTTGGCCTCACTTTTTAGGACTCTTTTGGCTGATGATAACTTTATTGTTTTTTCAAAATTTCTATTGATGTAATATTTTTTTGGGAATTCCTTTGGTTACGGAACTCAAGTAAGGAAAAATCTGTTGCTGTGACGGCCCATGAAATAAACACAACATGCTATTACCTGCTACAGCGCCTCATGTGGTTTGTCTGGAATTTAATTTCAGTATTACACATTGTGTATGAAATCAAACTTCTTTCAACTATTGTATTCACATCATGCAGTCATCTCCCATGTAATACCCATCCTGAACTGATATATGCTGTCCGTATTTTAACCTGTCACACAAACACTAAAATTTCCCTGAGTTTTCCTCAAGTTCAAAGAAACCATCTGTGAAATGATTGTCCAACATTGGGAATGATACAGCAACTCTCTTCCTTATACAAGTGATCATTACAAGATTGCTTCAAACAGATCCTCCAGAAACAGAGAACAGGACATGAACACATTGTATAAAAGCAATGTGAATATCCATTCATTTCCAAAAACAACACAGTCAATGCCTTAAAGGCAGGTGGAAAAGTATTAGTCTCAAGGACAAACTTATGCAGGTTTTAAGAAAACCTTTTCCGTGCATGTGCTTTTCACATGGCATTTTTATTTCAATGAAATGAATGAACTATATTTTATTTTCGATAATGTTTGTTTATTTTGTATTTTTAGGGAATTGTATGGAACTAAATTGAATTTATGCAGTTATAATCCATTTTTTCACTTTTTGATCTTTCCAACCTAAACTGTCATAAATATGCAATGCTTTAGGAGCACAGACGTAAGTTTGGTCTCTTAAAGAAAACACTCGGCAGATTATTGCTGAGGGGAAAAAAATGTTTTTAAAAGTGAACTTAAATTTTATAGAATTGTTTATTGTTATGAAAACTGCACAAAAATACTATTTTTAGTTTTTATATGAAGTTCATATTTTCCAAAACATGTTTTACTCTAAAACTGCAAGAAACTCAAAGCCATAAATCTAAACAAGTTTTGTTTCAAAATTAAGGTTGATATATTTAAAAAATGAGCTTTCAGTGCGCTTTTGTTTGGGCGCAGTTTCCATTAAATTAGTTTCCCAATCATTTCCAATGCGGTAATTTTTTGACCATGAAAAATACAAGTGTGACTATTTTTTTCAGGACCATCATGTCCATGATTTGTGTGTGTGTGTGTGTGTGTGTGTGTGTGTTTGTGTTCACATAGCAAGTGCAAAACCTTTACCAAGTTTTGTACCATCCCATTGAAGTAAAAAATTTATACAGTATAAAAAACAACACAACAAAGAATTTTGTAGACAAAAATTACCGAAGAGCACCAGAGAGTTAGGGGCCAATAAAATGTAATTTCACAAGTTCACGCTTAGATATAGTTAGAAAATATGTGTATCAGGCGTGCTGTCCAAGGAGAGGTCTCTGAGCTCAGAATTTGGCCCAAACCCAGAGCACTCTCCCCTTAATCCCTGTCTGGGATCGCAATAATGGAAAGTGAGGAGTTGGGGTGGAGGAGGTAACAGAGGTAAGTCGGCTCTACATAAGCTGATTGTTTCGATTTTATGAACATGCTCCTCCTGAACTTTGTTAATTAAACAATATGTGGTTTAACCATCAAGCTATCAACCATCAAAGTAGTAGCAAAAGGCTCTTTACAGCTTGAATAAATTGACATCACATATTAATTTTAAAAAGGTTGAAAAAAAATGGTGCCATGTCAAATAAATGATGCTTTGTGAAGCATTTAAATGGAAAGACGTGCATTAATTTAGAGGAAGTGCTAAATATTTTACAAGTGCTTAACCTTCCCTTTAAAAAAAGATCACCATCAATAGCAACTGCAGGTGTTTCCCCAATGGTGAACGTCATTTCCCCAAGTATAACATGTTCCTGGATCAACGTCTTTGTTGATCCTGGAACAATCAGATTTAAAGTTTACAGTTTATGTCAAGATTATGCTTACATCCAGGGTTAGGAGTTTCTACATCACTATTATTCACCTATCATTTTATATTTTTGGGATTATAAGTTATAAGACAAAATTTTTGACTGGAATGTTGCTCCAGGATCAACAAAATATGTTGACCAGGAACATGTCTTACTTAGCAAAGTCACGGTGACTGTTTGGGAACTTCCTGTAACTCCTGATATAACTAAGTTTTGACGCAAGCAGAAGAGAGAGGGACAAGAGAAGACAGAGACACACCCACACCTGGTGCACGGCCAGTGATACACTCTTAGAAGAAAAGATTCTATATAGAACCTTAAAAGGTTCTATCGGTGCTACGTATTTGGAACCCCTAAAAGGTTCTATACACTCTTTAAAAAAGGGTTCCTCTGGGTTCTATATAGAACCCTGGGGTTCTGTACTTGGCCAATAGAACCTTTTACCAAAAAAAAAAAAAATGGTTCTATATAGAACCATTTTGGAGTTCCATATATGAAGCGGGGGATGGAACCATTTCTTCTAAGAGTGTATGAGAGACGCCATTAGTGTTTTTGGGAAAAATGAATGGAGGCGTATAAGTCATTTGTGAGGTCCGGAAGAAGTGTGTGGTTTTTGGTTTTACTACACCTGATAAACTTTGTTTTAACCTGCCAGATTAATATGGATGACAAAAGAACATACACTCTGCTCGTCACTGCTCATTTTAGGCTTCTGTAACTAGACAATACTAGATTTGCAGCAAACATTCCCTTCTCTACCATTCTCTGAAATGATGAACATGATCTGAAAGATTGATAATCAGATGAAAGCTTCAGTTGTAGTGTGGATGTAGGTTAGACAGACATTTTAATCTGCTTTGACACAAAGCACTACTTCAGTACCGTACCGGTAATAAAAACTGTCAAACATTAGGTTGAGGGCCTTCCATGAAGTGTGGTGATGAACCGTGTTTGGCTATTTAAACTACACACATTACTAACAGGTGCATAAGCCCATTTGTGCATGTCCTCGAACACATTTGTTCAATGAGAATGAATGAATGGATAAGAAAGTTGAGGTAGACTCTCCTGCCAACATTTCTCCTTACAGCCAAGACTTGAATTAGCCATCTCGCATAACGCAAGGTGTGATATTTTACCTTGAGATGTGGGACAATTATCTTTTTATTCAACATTGTGAAACTAGTTTCGAATATAGACATCTTAGTAGTTAAAAGGGATAGTTCACCCAGAAATTAAAATTCAGTCATCATTTACTCACCCAAACCTGTATGAGTTTCTGTCTTCTGTTGAACTAAAAATAAGTTTTTATTTATTCATACACAACTGTTTGGTTACCTACATTCTTCAAAATATCTTCTTTTCTGTTTGACAGAAGAAAGAAATTCATAAAGGAACAACATGAAGGTATAAGTAGCCTATTTTTATTTTGGGGGTGAACTATCCCTTTAAGAGCACATGCTAGTTCTGACGACTAATTAGTCTCTCATTATCTTTGAAAACAATAGAAAGCCTATACAAATATGGTCTGACTGTCTAATTTGATGATTTTGTCATCCATTCATCATAGCCTACTAAGTAAGGCGAGTCAGAGCGTCACACACACGCCTGTGGGTTAGTTAGAGAGGGGTGATGCAGTTCGTCACGTTTCGTTTCATGACTCAACGCTTTCTCTTGCAGCACTTCAAAAAGGGATCAAGTTATAAAAACAGCCGTCTGCGAGGCTTTACTGGCAGCCGTGTCAAAAGTAAACTGACTAATTCATTCAGTCAGGTTTTTCATGACTGTCAGCTGCACGTAGACACGTTCAAATCCTCCTGATCCTCTTTTTAATTCATTCATACTTTAGAAAGGAATCTATCAATTGAGTAGGCCTATCTCTGTTCTGGGCACGTAAGCTAACAACCTTACATTAACGGAGCGTCTAAACATACAAGTTTATATTCTCACACCATAAGGGCAATTCACACTGGACACAGATTCAGATACATCGCAAGGGAATAGAACAGGGTTTTCTTTAACTTTTTGAAGTTGAATTACTTTTAATTAGATATCGAGACCAACAATTAAAAGATGTGCATAATTTTCAAATCGCACGAACTCGATCTTGCGTGATAGGTTATAATAGGGTCTCGCTCCATAGATTAAAATAGGGTTCTTGCAAAGTAGCGTGACACCGCTTGCAGCGTAGCCTATATGGGTTATAATTTATGCAGTTTAAATGTATGCAAATCCTATTATGCTCACCTGTGCAGGTAAAATGTTCATCTGGACCGCAGCAACTATTTGTAACAGTGACGTCAAATAACTCATCTCGAATGCCAGGGAAAGTCTAGTCGTAGAAAAATCCAAACAGTAGTCCATCCAAATAGTAATGTCAATACGGAAATTTCAACATATATTCCACAAACAGTTCTGGATGGCCAGCTCGTGCCTTCCTCGTCGGCAGTAAAGTGTCCTCAGCTTTCTCAAAGCGTCCAATGCGCTAAATATATTAGCAATGATCTTATCTTTTTGGTTTCATAAAAAAAAAAAATAATCAGTGACGATACGTCACTTAATTGCATCCAATCTATATCGCCTCGGGTAGATGTACGCGAATACCAGCGGTAAAATGTTTAAAATAACCCGTGCTTTTTAAAATTATAGTTGGCAGTATTAATCGTCCTCTTGAAATGCAGCATCTGTTTCCTAGTGCTCGCGCATTTCCCAAATAGAGTGGCACACTTCCACATCAGCGCCCTGACTACCTTTCAACAAGTTGATCATTTAAATCTCCTCCTCCTCCTGAAAGCCTTGCTCATGTTCATACTGTCCTCCCACTGCCCTCCCCTCCATGGACTCACATCTCACACTTTATTTCACTTTCCACACTAAATCAGTACTTTTTTTTTCTTAAATATACATGCATGTGTGTGTATTTATATATATATATATATATATATACACAAAATAAATATACACAGTGCACCCACATATATTATGTAAACACAACCTTTTATTTTGAATGCGATTACCAATATATATATATATATATATATATATATATATATATTAGGGCTGTCAAAAGATTAATTGCATTCAAAATAAAAGTTTGTGATAACATAATATATGTGGGTGCACTGTGTATAATTATTTTATAAATATAAATACACACACACACATGCATGTATATTTAAAAAAATATATTATTTATATATAAAATATTTATATTTAATATAAATTACATATAAATCTATAAATATTTCTTAAATATATACAAGCATGTGTGTGTATTTATATTTATAAAATAATTATACACAGTGCACCCACATATACTATGTAAACACAAATTATGTATCATTATTATATATATGTATAACAGTTTTTTACATGTTGTACTTTTTTTTCGGCACAAAGGCACCGATATTCCACCGATATACACTTTCATCAATACTTGAATTCATGTTGTCATAAATCAAAAACACGATAGCATATAGAGGCCAGTTGCGCAGTTTTGAAGTGAGTAAGGGTCCAAGTTAATAACTTATGGCGGTTAAAATCCAACATCAATGTTTTCTAAAGGCTTGTAAACTGCATTTCCCTGTGATACTTTCATGCCACATGTTATCGTGTCCTAGGACAATACACAAACTTTAAAGTATATATGTTGATGTTGGTCCATTCAGCAATAGTTTGCGTAGTCCAAAGTCTCAGAATTCATCTAAAGCAGTATGGGGTCCACAGTCAGTCAGATCAGAAAAAAGCACAAGCTCAGAATAGACACCATGAGAAACAAACAAAATCCTTTGCTGAGTGCACTGTATTATCATAAAGCACTCTCGTACGAAGACATTTGAGACTGTATTATTAGAATAAATCAGACGATGCACGGAGATGTGCTGTTCCATATTCTGTCACTGTGTATGCATGCCTATTTGTGTGTGGTTTAGGGCAATGGGGTGAGCCGTAAGGATTCTTTCCTTACTCGCACAACGTTTATATACAAGTATGTGGTGTTTGCAGTAGGGCTGGAATGCACTGGCTGGAGATTCTTCAGTTTCACTGCATTCTTCACACCATGTTGACTGACAGGGCCTCTATGTGCTATTGTAAAGAGCACGCTTTGGTAGATGGTGTCAGCAAACAGCGAGTTCCGCCGCTGCCTCAGATTACCCATTCTCACAGCTCTTGGGCACCAAGTCAGTGAGTGTTCAGCTCACCTTTTGAACTAATCATGCTATTTAGTATATCTCAACATGCATTTAATCTTTTTTTTAAAAGGGGAAATATATCGAAAAATTTGAGTGGTGCCTGTCCGGTTCAAAACTTGCTGCTGCAATGGAATAGGGTGTTTTAAAGGGTGTGCGATTGCTCGGTTAGTGTGGTTCATTTGAATAAGTGTGAATCCTGCCATCTGAACCCTGGTGTGCACCAAACAAGTGAATTAACTCTGGAATTTTCAAATAAAAACAGGACATGATGTCATGTCAGATGCAAGCCTAAAAAGGACAGAATGATCAAGCGTCATAAGCTTATGATTTGCACAAAACTTTAGCGATATTTTCTAAATGTCGATAAAAAACTATTACGAAATGACGGCGTGTTTTTGATGAAAACATTCCAGCATTTTTCTCCATTTAATGACATGGGGGTGAGTAAATTATCAGCAAAAGTTTTTTCGAAAGTGAACTACTCCTTTAACACGCCTCCAAAGAACGACATCACTCAACCCCACCCCTTTCACCAGCTGACTGAAAAAAAGCTCGCAAAATAAGCATGTCATATTAAGAAATCGTTTGGTCTTTACATACAAACTTTTACAGTGACTGATAGTGATTTATTAATTTGTCAGGAGAAATATTGATTCTACGTTATGTCTTTAGAAAGAATGAGCATTTCTATTCATTTTCCAAGCAATTATGTAATCTGAGGAGGTTTGAACGATCTCTCTCATCTCGATTTACTGGTATTCTTTCAGGCAGAGCAACAGATGGGAGCTCAAGGACAGGAAACAGGAGTTATATGAGTTAACCGGAGTATGTGTCATTTATGACATGCGGATGCATTAGTCGGGTATCAAAAAAGGCACTGGGAAGAGACAGATGAAAGTGAAACCAAATAAATACACGATTATAATCATATAGGGTTTGTCTGCGTTCTTCAAGCAGGTATTTTCCATGTATTTATTATGGCAATGGTTACCATAAGTCGCCTTTAGCGGTGCATAAATATACTTCTGCCTTATGTAATCAGAATCCCCATTGGATCTCAATAGGAAGTTATTTCAAACACTTGCTGGTGTCTAATGTCTTAAATGTTGAGCTTAGTAGCCTGATATGATAACGGAAATGAGGAGCAGTGACTCTCTCCTGTCTTAGGTGAACTTCAAATTTTTTAAGACCACTCCTCAAGCCCCAGTTGGACCAAGTTAGTAAGCGGGTCAAAAACCTCTGGTTGTTGGCACTGAGGAAGCTCAGATGAGGCCCGATCAAGCCCTGGAAGTGACAGAGGAAACGCGACTGTAAAGGGGGAATGCACGATCTACATTAAAGTTATCCATTCATCGTTGTTTAGAAGGTCTAATTTCCTCTGAGGAAGGTTCATTTTACACATGGGAACACTAATCTGAGTCGACTTGATAAACATTGGAACGAAATTACCGCTTAAAGGTATTCGACAATCTCCATTACCGCAATGTGTTTAGGAGATTGTCATTACCGTAGTGGACATCTGGTCAGCAGCACTCATGAATCAACTTCCTGCAATTGACCGGCCTCGGTCCTGTCCACGTCTGCGCTCCGTCTCTCCACCTGTTGTTTCCGACGCAAGCACAAATGGGAGATTGGGAAGCTGTGGAAGTGACCCAGTCTCCAGTAAAACCCCCTCTGCATTGTTGCTGAAAATGGCTTTGATATTATGGCAATAGTTTTGTGTTTGTCCGTGTATCACTTCCTATTTACAAGACTGCGGTGACACTGTTCCTCACGTCTTGAAGGCCGTCAGGTGTCGAGCGGTTTCCTCAGGCATTCCGCTCTATTGTACGGACTTGGGATTTCTGTGTTTATTTAGGAACTTCCCCTCAACACGTGCGAAGTGTCTATTGTCTGACAATGATGCGTCACATCGGATTCGTTTACAGAAACACAATTGCCAAATCTGATCAGGTGCTCATATAAGTCATTTGTCATTTCTATAAAAGTAGCTTTAATTTTAAACTAGAGCAGGTTTGGTCTATCTTCTTTGTATGAGACATATACTATATATTGGATACTGTATGTGCCTCTTTAATAAAGAAAGGAAAGGAGGATGTAAGAACATATCGCCATTTTTAGAACAACACGAGGGCGAGTAGCAAAAGGAAGAAGAAAATATCCCTAAATGAAAGATAAAAAAACGTATCTGCACAACTTAAAACTTTTATTGGTCAAGGATTAGTATTCCCACACACCGATGCCGCCGCAGGACAACCGCTTAATAGTATTTGTTTTGAATGACATTAGCAAATGCAAGAGTCGTACAAAAACATTGTGGTCTTTAAGCGGTCTTCTGCTCTGCTGGTGCAGCACTGTTTATTATTGCAGTGTAATAATATGTCTTCCCTCTACTAATAAGTTTATTCTTCCCTGGGGTGAAATGCAAGTTTTAAAAGGTCTCACACTCACAGTTTTTGGGGAATTTCCATAGATATAAATGATTTTTATACTGTACAAACTGTATATTCTATCACATTACACTGACCCCAAGCCGAAACACACTCATCACAGAAAACTTTCTGCATTTTTACATTATTCAAAAAACATCACTTAGTATGAATTACAAGCTGTTTTCCTCATTGGGACCAAGACTTGTCTCCACGAGGTCAAGGATTTCGGATATTGCCATCTTTATGGGGACATTTTGTTCCCATAATGTACAGTAGGGTTTACCGGGACCACACACACACAAACAGACAAACACACACAGATTCCGGGTAAAATAAAACGTGATTTAACCAGTTGTGACGCTGTTATTATTTTCTTTACTTGTTTAATAAAAAATAAAAAAAACTAAAGAAAAAACACAGAAAAGTGAAGCTCATATTTTTCATTTTGGCCCTTAGACTCCCATTTTAAACGTGTTACTGTAAAAGTGAGTTAAAATTATGGTTACACTATTTTAAGGTGACGTATTGATTTATATTTACTAGAGTTACTTTTAGGCTTAGGATTAGGGTTGGTTACTTGTACTTATGCATAATTTTCTGTTATTATAGTAAAGTTTAGCCCAGAACATCACGTTAAAGGAGTAGTTCACTTTTAAAAAAGTCTTTCTTTCTTCAGTCGAAAAGAAATTAAGGTTTTTAATGAAAACATTCCAGGATTTTCTCCATATAATGGACTTCAATGGGAACCAAACGGTTCAAGGTCCAAATGAGCTTTAAACAACACCAGACGATGAATAAGGGTCTTATCTAGCGAAACGATCGCTCATTTAAAAAATAAATAAAAAAGTTTAAGTTTTATAAGCACAAATGCTCGCCTTGCTCTGTTCTGTGATGAGCGTTTGTGACTCTCCTGTTCGAACTCGTTCATCAAAATGAACAAATCTTTTTTTGAGTCATGACTCGAAGGGTCCTAGACTCCTTGATAAGACCCTTATTCATCGTCTGGTGTTGTTTTAAGCCCTTTGAAGCTGCACTGAAACTCTCATTTGGACCTTGAACCGTTTGGTTCCCATTGAAGTCCATTATATGGAGAAAATCCTGGAATTTTTATCATTAAAAAAAACTTAATTTCTTTTCAATTGAAGAAAGAAAGACATGGACATCTTGGATGACATGGGGGTGAGTAAATTATCAGCAAAAGTTTTTTTTTTTTTAAAGTGAACTACTCCTTTAAGGTTTGCAATCTGTACATGAACATACTTTGTCATTCTACAATTGATGTTGTTGTTTCCGGTCCACTTTAAGCCTTAAGATATAACTTTTCTTCTTCTGAGTGACGAAACCCACAGAAATCCAATCCACAGAATCTCTCCTCACAGGAAGTAGGTCTAATTATTGCAGAAAAACTTCGGTTAATCTTTATCAACACAATGTAAGGTTAAGGGAGGGTTGTCAGACTGAGAGCCTCAGCGTATCCCGTAACAAGAGTTTAAAGTAGGACATGCCAGAGGCGAATGCAAGGTGAAATCCATCCGCTGGAGTTGTGTTTATATGAACCACTGCCAAGCAAAATTATTTCTCCCAGTTTATTTTTGTGTGGGGAAAGACAACTACCTAAATAGTTATTACCACTGCCTCCAGTTGTAGAACATGAACGGGGAGGTGGCGGTCTGTCGTGGGTCTAAGGGAAAAGGGAACGCTGAAGGAACAGGATGATGGGTTTAGTGCTTCGGAAAGTTAATATCTTAAAACAATACACAGCGCAACCGGACAATGAGAATTTGGCAGCGGCGCAACTCCTCACTGTGGCTGATCTGGCTATTAGCGGAGACAAGAGCTCCGGGGCTGTTGTGCACTTGCTGAAACACTGGATTTGATTTCCTCTGATATTGTCTGTTTGTTGCTCCTGTCTCATAATGGACTGGTCTGGTGCCATGTGTCCTCGAGGGCTGGTGAAGAGGACTGGTCCCAAATGGACATGCACCCTTCAGGAACTAGTCCGACTGGTGAACTGGTGCAGAAATGAGTACACAGATTAATGTTAATACTTCACTCTTAGAAGAAAAGGTTCTATCAGCGCTGTGTATTTGGAACCCCTAAAAGGTTCTATACAGAATCCTTTTTAAGGGTTCAATAATAAGAACCCTTTAGGGTTCTTTGTAACCAGGAAAAAGGTTCTATATGGAACCTTTTGGGTTTGTTCGTTATCATTTGTTTTGTCCTTTCCGCATTAAATATTTCATATTATTGACAAACATCAAGACCCTAAAATGTATTTATGAATGCATGTGATTGATCACAAAATTAAAGATATGGGGGTTAGAAAATATATGAAGAGTTCAGATGCAAAAGCCTCTAAGTGCCATTTGAAATTTTCTTCTAGAATGGTCATTTTTATCAAGCTTGTATATTTAAGTTCAGTGATTTCACTTAAATGGCAATGATGATTACCTATTAATTGTTATTTAAGTGAAATTACTGAACTTAAATATACAAGTTTGATAAAAATCATCATTAAAGAAGAACATTTCAAATGGCATTTAGAGGCTTTTGCATCTGAACTCTTCATATATATATATATATATATATATATATATATAATTGTATGTAGTTAATCAATATCACACGAAGAGTGCCATTTCAGTTTTTCTCCTCCAAAAATCAGCATGATTAAAATGTGATATTAAGTAACTACAACAGCTTAATAAACAATCATTTAATTACAACTATAAATGTTGCACAATAATGTAATATAATAATTTTGCCAAAAGGGTTCTTTCTTGTCATTATATAACTTTTTTTTTAGCATAAAAGGTTCTTTGGAGTTGAGTAAAGAACCCTATGCTTCATATATAGAACCCCAATGAACCCTTTTTTCTAAGAGTGTTGAGTGGGTTTGTTGCCCAATTACCAAGCTCAAATTACAGATTTAAAATGCACGTATTTCGGTTTATAAAACTTAAACAACTTCTACAGCTTTCCTGCAGCTCAAACAGTAGAGCTTGCAACACCAAGGTCATGGGTTCGATTCCCAGGGAACGCAAGAACTGATAACAATGTAAATGTGTACCTTGAAATGCAATTTGGATAAAAGCGTCTGTCAAATGCAAAAAATGTAAATGTACTCATGACTGCACAGATTGTGCCCGTCCATGCCTTGACGTACGTCAGTAGGACTTTTCAGTTACTTTGCCCTCAATGTGATGTTTGACTTTCCATGACCGGTTCCCTAATATTGTGTAAACAAATAAACAGAGAAGCTCCAGGATGGCGCGAGCAGGATTGTGAGAATGGAGAGGCCTGACCTGTCTCTTAGAGACCCAATGGTTACAAATGTTAGTACTGGTTATTAAATTTCAGTCTCTTTGCATTTGTTGAAACGTACAACTTGTATCACTTGTATCCTGACTCATGCTGAAAAATTTTACTGGAATGTGTAGAGATTAAATGACAAAAAAGTATCTTATAAATTGCATCATCAAATTGTAGGGGGAAAAAAAGTGTCTATGCTGCAGAAATATTCAATTGTTCTTCCTTGTAGAAGGTTTAGACAAAAGGATTTGTCAAAAATAAATGGCTTTGGTCAATGAACAAATAAAATAGTTAATAAGTTAGTAAGATCATGATTTCATTGTCCGCACTAGTTTTGTTATTTTAATATTTTCTTTATCTGTCTTCTGTATCCCTCATTCTGTGGTAAGGCTACACCAAAGCTACACAGCTTTAGAAAATCCAGCTTTGAGCCGGCTGAATTAGACTCTCTCTGGTGAGACTCAGAAGTCATCTCTGTTCTAGACTCATTATAAAGGACGACAGCCATCTTATCAGAGGAACAGGACATGCCCCAGGGCATCATTACATAACCACACACACCCCAGGTCTCCTTCTGATTCTAGGGAAAACCGAATGTAGCACATCATTGTTCATACACTACTATGGGGGATACTTCAGAATAGCAGTCACTCGTTATTAAATATGATACCTTTATTTATTAAGATTTATTTAATTTAAGCATCTGGTCACTGGGGAAAAAAAAAACTTGTGTGCTAATGTTTGTTTTCATTTACCGTTGAGGTTAATGGTCGGCAAAGTCGAACAAATGTGATTTTCAGAAAGTTTGTGATTGCGCTTCTGGAGGGTTTATGAGACAATAAACAACACGACACATTTAGCAAGCAGGCATAACTAAGAAATGGATGGAAGGGCTGGCGTTCATCTTGCTTAATTACTTCCAAGGAATAGGGGGCTATTTTAGTAAAATGTAGGCCCTATTTAGAAATGCTCCCTTAACCCTCGGTTGTTCGGCCCAAATGGACCCAAAGAATTTAAATAATTTTTTTTTTAAATCACAGCTTCCTCGGAATGGTCCGAAATTTGGTGACTTTGTTGGTATTTGAACACCCAAAAAAATTGGGGACAGGATGTGAATAGTTTAAGTGGTTGTAAAAAAAATAGTCACACTTGGGGTGTTCGGGTCCAAATGGACCCGAATGGAAAATGAATGGGAAATTGGCAAAAATGTGAAAATACTGAGTGTTTTTGTGTGTACAATCTACAAATCAGCCACGATCTTGAAAAAAAGCACACAACAGTGAAGGGGTGAATCTATAAAACATCAAGAGTGCAAAACATCCAGACACACACACACACACACACACACACACACACTTTTATACACAAACACACCAAAAAATTCAGGTTATACATGTGTTTTGCACTTTTAAAATGCTCAGTTTGTCCACCAGATGGCATCCATCTCATTTCAAAAATTGCTTTTATGAGGCCTAGGCTTGACTCTAAAATGAAATACAGCTTTAAAAAAAAAAAAAAAGTTTATATTTTTCTATTATGTTCAATGGGGGGAAATTTTGTCATAATTATTGCATTAATACTAATTATTAAAAAAATATATATTTTTGAAATTCTCTCAAAACACCAAAAAAGAAAAGAAAAAATATTATAAAAAATGAGTAAAAAAAAAAATTATGATTATTTTTAGAAATATGAATCCCGCCCTTTATTTTTTCTATTATGTTCAATGGGGGGAAATTTTGTCATAATTATTGCATTAATACTAATTATTAAAAATATATATTTTTGAAATTCTCTCAAAACACCAAAAAAGAAAAGAAAAAATATTATAAAAAATGAGTAAAAAAAAAAAAAAATTATGATTATTTTTAGAAATATGAATCCCGCCCTTTGGGTCCATTTGGACCCGAACACCCCAAGTGTGACTCTGAAACGAATAACCCCAGAGGGTTAAACCAACTCTACACCACATGAATAAATAAATAATACTAGGAGGAAAACAACACTCCTCTGCTATGAAAAAAAATAAATAAAAAATAAATAAATAAAAATTCGCAGATATGTGACATTAGAGGTGCTTGCTAGGGATTTGAACAAATCCCTTACACCAGAGCTATTCAATTCTGTTCCTGGAGAGTTCAGGTCCAAGTTAAATGCATCAGAACCAGCTAATCAAATCTGAAGGACTCGAACGGCACTGGAAACGGCATAAGGAATAATGGCATTTCAAAGGTACAGCGCATCTCCATAGTACTATAAGATGTTAGACAGCAGCAATGGCAAATACCCCAGCATTGTGAAAGTGACTCTTGCAAGAGTAAGGCAAGCACAACTCTCACAATTTGTTTAGATAATGCGAAAATCTAGTTAATTGTTATTCTGGCATATAAACTTGCATTTGCAAAGACACTAGAAGCATCTTTCAGGCCTGATTAACAATCTGAGAATCTCTAACTGACTGGGCAACCTCATTCAAGGGATCCCAGCATAATCCTCGTTGATTTGGGGGATTTTCCCATACCAGATGAGAAGCAGATGTCTCCATCCCCCATATTCTTCTCTTTATCTCGCTCCATGTCAACTTCCCTCACTTAGTCGATTGTCAACTTGCGTTGACGTCAAAGCACGTCCCTCTCTCTTTCAGTCTCTGGCTGTCCTTTACCCTTTTTCCTTCGTTCACCCCTACACATTTCCCTTCAAGTTCCCCTTTCCCTGCATCTCAGTGCCTCTCTCGCTATCTTGGTCTATCTCAGTCTCTCAGAAACCAGTCCCTCGGCCTCCCCATTCCCTGGGGCACACCGAAGGAACACAAGCATCATGGGAAGACCCAAAGTCCACAGAAACCCCGTCACATGACCAAAGCGCCCGCCTTTCCGTGAGAGACACGCAGGGCTGATGATAAGGTGGACTGTACACTTTATGGACTGCATCCAACAGCTCCTGTACTTTCTCATGGAGCAACAAAAAAACAAGGCAATTCAGTGAAATGGTCTGTTTTGGGCAATTCCCAGTTGACTATACTCTGGCAGACTATACTCTGGTAACTATATTGTTGTTGTTGGAGGTGAACTGTGACATTCTTAAAAGGGGGGTTTGAAAATTTATGTTGGGGTATCTGGTAAGTACTGTAGCGTGTGGGCTATCCCATCTAATGGCCTCTCCAGTTCTCCAAGTGATGATCACTTCTGCAAGTACATTCCTCCACTACCTCAAATTCGGTGTGGACTCTTATGGACAGTAGCTCTGTGGTTCCTTTTGTTGAGGTCTTTGGGCTAACACTCTTGGCAATGTCCTTAGCATAAACTTTTCCTTTTTTCGGTGGGTTTGCTTTTTCAGAGTGGTCACAGGGCTGCTGGACAAGATGTCTGTAAACAAGGGTTTGGTAGAGGGAGCAGGAACTCCCTATGGAGTACTATAACAAAGATGGAGGGAAGTTTTTAGTTTGTGAATGTTTGTGTATAAAGGGATGAGATATCGGTCACAACAGAGAAGCATTATATGGGTGTTTTGTGCTACTTACTGTATGTAGCACTTTCTGCTGGCAAATAAAATCTCTTGATAAGAAGAGAAACACATTCATGATTGGGGAAAGAAATGTAATGCTGTAATTTAGGAATACACTATTGAAAACCCACGGTGGTTCCCTTCAAATCTGATAAATGGGGAAGTGACATGTTTGTTATCCATGCAATAAAGTTCATAAATCAACATGACATCATGACTTTTGCATAAACATACACGCCACTTTCGAGTCAAGTGGCGTGTTATGCATTTTGTGCTATCCGCGTGTATGCGTGTATGTCTACGCCATTAACGTTCGCGTCATTCCGCGTGTCTGTACAAATTTCATAAATGCCATTAACCCTAGTGACGGTTAAGTTTAGGGATGGGGTTGAGCTAAGTCCAATCTTTTTTTTATCTAGGATGGTAAGGGAACAGTCATAAATGCCATTAACCCCCGTGATGGTTAAGTTTAGGGATGGGGTTGAGGTAAGTCATATATTTATATAACGTTAAGTCAACAGCGTTCATAAATAGGGTTGGGTATCGAGAATCGAGTATCGATTGGAACCGAGACTAACTTTTCGTTTTTCCCGGAATCGTTCAAAAGTTAAAATTTCGATTCCTAGTTTCGATATTCACAGTCCACCGAGCGAAAGAAGAAACCGCTGAACAACACCAACGAAGAAGCGTCTACCGGAAGTGTTGGCATAACCACGCGAGTCGAACATGAGTACCTTACGTCGGCGATCCAAAGTGTGGCTTCACTTTTCTAAAAATAAAGAAATCTCGGCAAAATGCAAAATTTGTGACAAAAGGAGTATTTTTACAGAAGGAGTATTTCCTTCAGAAAGGCCGTTGGTTAGCAAGGTTAGCTAAACTTTTTTGACCCTGCCTCTTAAAGGAATCGGAATCGAGAATCGTTAGGAACCGGAATCGAAACAAGGAATCGGAATCAGAATCGTTCAAATTCAAACGATGCCCAACCCTATTCATAAACACACTAAAAAGCGATTATGCGTCTTGATAGCAAGCCAAAAATGGAAATACGAATTGGCGTGTCATACACACGCTACTTCATGAGATCAGTCTGCATAAATAAACAATTGTATGTATGCCTTTGTGTTTGGGAATAATAATCAGATTTATAAAGCTTTCAGCTAATAATAGAGATGTACATTAGAATGACTTGAGAACAAGCTTCGATTCTGTTTGCGGTTCGAATCCCTTGAGTTCACACAGTGGCAAAGATTGGTTGATACAGGGCAAACCAAAGGATAATTCAGTTGGACCTTGAAACCACATCAGTCCCTTACAATGAGCCGAGGGACTGGGATTCGAAACCAGTGCATTGGGAAACTTCTTGGCAGAACATCTGGCTCACATCTGTGTCAAAAAAAGCAAGACAGCATGGACTTGTTCCATGGCAAAAGTGCAGTCAGGACAGGTTCACCTACTTTTTAGATAACAATTGCTCACTGAAAATTGTAAGGTCATGCAGAAGGTCAAGTACTTCATGCAATATTTGATGTGGTTATCTTAAGTAGAACAACACCAGATCTTACTGAGATTGCTAATAAGGGCTTTAGCTTAACTGCTTTTTAATGAACCAGGATGCATTGGCAACGATAAATAGTCAATTTGTAGTAAACCTAAACCCAGTCACCCGTTTTCTCACAGGCTCAGGTGAAGGTACTGAACAAACTGTCCAAAGCAAACACTCAGTGCTACACTTCTGAACCAGTATTAGTAGATGGCACAGTTCCTCTCCTTCATAGCATGATCGTCAGATATGGGAAGGCACATCAGAGGCGACCGATCTGGAAAGAGCGACACTTCCAAGCATGAGGGAAGCTCTTTGAAATCAAGTGAACTTAAGAGCTGCCTGCAGATTATTAAAAAGAAAACCATATCATGTTACTGCTACTTTGTCAGACATTTATTCAGAATCTGATGTTGTAGAAAAAGTTATAAAGTGAGTAACTTCCGATCAGAAGAAAAGAAAGCTTGCTACCAAGAAACAACAAAGCTATGTGTAGCAAACATCACCACATATCTTAACCATCAGAGGTTAAGCCAGCCATAAAATAATCGCAAACAGCTAATCATTTCACAATTTTAGATAAGTTGGCTCAGTAACGTATATGTTTTGTAGCAACAAGACATTTGGCACTAAAATGTGTGTGAACGTACAGAGGGGTAATGAACAAGCGATAAAAATCTATAATAACAGTGTGCGTCAAACACGAAACGGGCATCTGTAAGCTGCTAACAATCTTTACTAGCAAACAATGAACAAGGGCATAATTTGTATTGGGAATGGGATTTTTTGGATTATTTTAATGCACAGACACAATTGTTATTGATTATACTTCTCAAAACCCCTGATTAAAAGTATAACTTGGGTGTGTTAACTCCTCAATATTGAAAAGTGATTGTACAGTTTTCATTCAGGTGTGTTAAAATAGATGAAAAAAATCATAGTGACTTGTGCGGAGACCTGGAAGGTAAAACATCCATAGCACTTTATTTCAGTTGTAGTCTATTAAAAGGCATCTGAAATATTAAACTATATGCAATGTGGTGTTGTCAAAAATATTACTTTGAAATATCTGAAACGCTTCCAAATCTCATTTTCCACAGCTGCGCTTTCTCGCTCTCTCATCTCTCCGACAGCGAGTTACACACAAACCTTCCTCGGTTCATTTTCTCAGGATGAATATTGTTAGTGTTACAGGGCTTGAATTTGGGTGTGCGATTGTGTGTATTGCGCATAATTTGACTCATTCCTGCAGATTTTGTGCTCTCACCCAAAGAGCTCACACATTGACCGCCTCATTACTAAATTGAGTTATTTTTCGCTGATTATTGCACTTAAACAGTCAAATACACACAAAACAATGTCAAAATGCCTTGGTGAGTTTTCATGTAAACAAGGTAAGTTGAGAATCCATGCGTCAGGTCTTAAAGTGACAGCGGCCTAACATTCCTCCTGCCAAATTATGAGATAATAAAAAAAAATATCTATATGGCTGTTTTTCCCCATTGTATCGATTTAAAAAATGTGGACAGTGAAAGTGGCTAGTAACTTTGGAAAACCACTACAAGCCACAGTGGCTGGTGAGAAAAAAATTAATAATGTCAAATATCACTGTTTTAATACTACACTGTAAAAAAATATTGTTGGTTTAACTTAAAAAATTAAGTAACCTGGTTGCCTTAAAATTTGGAAAAAGTGCCTTAAAAACTGGAAAAAGTGTGTTAATACAATGAAGGAGATTGATTTAATCATCAGAAACTCAAAATAATAAGTTATCTGAACTAAATACATTATTTAAGTTGATTTGACAAAAGAAAAAATGTTGTGATAACAAATCTTGAAGATATTTTTTTACAGTGCACTTAGTAAAAACCTTGTTTTGCTGTCCAGGAGGGCTTCCTACAAGAATGGTGATGAAGTATGCAAAAATGAGACTCATAACTTTATCTAGGGGCCAGAATATCAAAAAAAAAATAATATAATTTTGGTTGGGATCTTTTGACTTGGAAATGTAAACCCCTACCTAGCACCCATAACACCATACCAGGCACCTCAAAACATCTTAGCAACCACCCACAACATCCTCATGGCAATGATCACAAGTTTTACATACACTCACATTTCCTTAAAGGGATACTCCACTTTTTTTGGAAATAGGCTCATTTTACAACTCCCTCAGGGTTAAACATTTGGGTTTTACTGTTTTTGAGTCCATACAGCCGATTTTCTGACATTTTGAAGAATATCAGTAACCAGACGGTTTCTGGTCTCATTGACTTCCATAGTATATATTTTGTTCCTACAATGGAAGTCAATGAGACCAGAAACTGTCTGGTTACTGATATTCTTCAAAATATCAGAAAATCGGCTGAATGGGTTGGAAAACGGTAAAACTCAACTGTTTAACTCTGGCGGAGTTGTAAAATGAGCCTATTTTCAAAAAAAGTGGAGTATCCCTTTAAGAAACTGTCTCTATAATGCAGTGTACCACACTGTCAAGAGTATGGTTGCCATCATTGGCACTTTGCCTTATCATGTCCCTTGCAGTCATATCATCACCCTCTATTTTCCACACCTGCAACCTTAATTACTCAATGTATTGTTAGTTACTCAGCTGTAGTTTTAACCTCGGCCTGGAGTAATAGGCAATAGCACTTCACACCTGGAAAGCACAGAGAAGCTTTACATCTCTGGAAGCAATGAACATTGTTGATGTGGGTGAGAGAATGATGTATGAACTGAGGAGATGAGCTGGTCATAACACCACAACTACAAAGATGTCTCATGTCTGCTCCTCTTGTCATGCACATTTACGGCCACGGCTGCTCTTCCCACACTAGCTCTGGTGTCGTGACTGCCTGCATTTCCAGTGCAGAGATAACCCAATAGGTCCCAACAGGCTCACAATCCCCCTTCATGGCCTTCAAATCCAACTTCCATCTTAAGACATTAGTAGTGACAAATGGGACTTCAGCTGGAGCGCTGGCTGCACGCTGGTGGAACTTTGCTCTTCCTTTGCTGTTATCTTTGTGGGATAAACAGTCGGGAGCCGGAGAGTGTGCAGGCACTCAAGGAAATGCCTCCTTAACAAGAACACCGATGTTTGTACATTGTCGCTCTCCTTTTACTCTCTCCCCCACTGATCCAGCTGCTTTTGCTATCCTCTATCTCTTCACCTCCATTCCTCTTCCAGTGCACATCAAATTCTCTTCCTCTCTCGATCTCTCACTCTTTCTCCTCGCAAGGGATTAAAGTGATGATAAGGGGTGGCAATTACATTCTTGCAATCATTAGCTTGATTCTCCCAGCCCGAGGCTAAATTGTCCCTGTGTAGCGGACGTCAGCTGATGCAGGAAATCAACTGCATGAGAATAATAAAGCACGGTAGCTGTTCGCTTACTGTCATGCGGCATGCAGACTCATGAGAAACAAGCGGACAGTTTGGCCTGTTGAACGGACAGATCAGCAGATGTACAATGAACAGCTGGAAAATGTCTTGAACTGTTGCCATGGGAAATTCAGTTATATACAATGAGAAATGTCAAAAGCGTTGCTCAAGGGAGTTTAGCCTTAGTCAGAACGAGCAGGTTTTTACTACATAAAACATTTGTTCTGCTTTTAAATGTTGCTTATTCCATGAAATGCCAAAATCAACCAACAGCAGTGGATATCTTGAAAAGAAAAATTACAAGGATTATATATTCAGCAACATATTTACCCTAATACAAGACCATTAGACTTGCAATTTTCACAGTACGTAGTTCTCAAACTTTTAATGTTGTTCGGCAAACTTCATAGGGGACTTGATACGTTTTCAAATTGATTACATTTAGTTATAATAACAATTCTAATTACGATATTACAGAGCCCCGCACATGACATGCAGAAAAAAATATGTATATCGTGGCCATGAATGAACACTTAATTACCACCACTTACCAATACGTCAGTCGTTTTAAGTAAATTGTGTGCACAATATAAATCGTTCCCTCGTTTTACCAAATCATGGCCACATTGTTTTAGTTAAATCAAAAAGAGGGAACAAAATAGTTCTACACGGCCATGATTTGGTACAACGAGGGAACGATTTATATTTTTTTCATTCCCACGATTTATAAGTCGTGGGAATGAAGTGTTCATATCGATATATACGTATATATTTTTCTGTGCGTCATGTGCGGGGCTCTAATAATTTGTTCAGTTGTTTTTGGTTAAATCAAAAGGAGGCAACAAATTAGTTCAACACAGCCACGACTTAGCAAAACCAGGAAACAAATTCTTAATTTGTGGCCACAATATTCATATTTTTTGTCCACATCATGTGTGGGGCAACGTACAATACTAAACAAAAACACATACAAAAATTACCATTAATCTGACATCATATGCTTAAAAGTTTATTTATTTCTATGACAACGGAAGTACCAGAGGTACTTACTATCAGCTTAAACAGGAAGGCCTTTGAATATAATAATTTGTTACATTTATATAGCGCTTTTTCTATCCGCTTCACATATGGAAGGGGGATCTTATGGAAGGGTGGTTATCTCAACCACCACCAATGTCCATAATCCCCCTGGATGATGCGACGGCAGCCATATTGTGCCAGAACGCCCACCACACACCAGCTTACTGATGGAGTGGAGACAGAGTGATGAATTGACATTGTGTCTACATCCGACGCACATCGGACCCTTTAGCGTCCTAGTGGTCTAACCCTAACCCTACCCATAACCGAAGCGTGTTATGTGGACGCTAAAGGGTGCCATTATATGCGTTGGATTTAGACGCAATGTCAAAAGCGTCACCTATATAACGCCCTAGGATGAGAATGGGTATATAGGGATGATTAGGACGCCATGATGGAGAAAGACGCCAAGGGGCAAATTTGGCCAGGACACCAGGGTTACACCCCTACTCTTTTTCAAAGGACATTCTGGGATTTTTAATAACCACGGAGAGTCAAGACCTCGGTTTAACGTCTCATACGAAGGACAGATGTCTTGTAGTAGTCTTGAAAAAAATATAGTCTTGAAAAAAAGGGGAACTTTGGAGGTTGAGAATTTAGCTAGTGGATAATATTAAAGACGACTAAACATCCTACAGACTTGAATTGAGGACCATATTTAGACATATGAGGGACATTAACTTGGGCCAGTAAGCAACAACCTAGTAACCACCAAAAATACCCCAATCACCTAAAAACCACACATCAATGTGGAAGAACATTTTACCAAAATGATGATCCACTTGGGTAATGATCAGCAGGTCTTCCAGTTGAATTGTTACCCAATCCAAATGATAACCCAATAACTGAGGTGATGTCTGAGCATGTGAAATGAGACCGTTTTTCAAAGAAAAACATTCACTTGTTTTGACTGCCGGAGTTTTGTTTGCATGCAAACTTGTTTCTGGCAAAGCAAAGCAGAAAATCAATCCAGACAGTTTATGGAAACTTCAAACAGATCTTTTCATCTATCAGAGGTCAAGAACCGGGGGATCCAGAAGATGTTGACACTTCTCACTCTTATGAATACTTTAGATCTATTTGGACCATAAAGACATGTTTAACTTTACAGTCATCAATGACTTCCTATCTGGGTTTGGGTCTACACTTATGCAAGTTGGCCAGATTGTGAACTATACTGGAGTCCAGAAGAACTGCACCTTAAACCACATTCAAGTGGACTCGAGTGGATGAGTTCAGACAACAGCCAAACAATCCCAACTCTGACGTCAAACTCAAGTCCGTACCAAAAGGTCCAATTTGAAAGCACCCTTAAAGAGGCTTCCATACAGCTTGCTAACAAGTCCACCTTGTTAGTGACAGCTGACTTGGTCGTGTTTGTCTTAGAAGGCAACTTGCTCTCTATAATTGTAAAGCTTTACCTTTTCATTACTAGGAATAGAGGAAGTAAAGGCGTGCTTGGAAATGACAGCACAGATGCGACTATTCACAAGACGCATTTTTTCAAACCTCTCATCCAAACCAGATGTTTGCTCATCATAAACAAGACAAGGGTAGAGAAGCCAATATTGGCTAATACTGGTTGAATTATTTCCACTCTTAAACTTAAAGCACTGGACTGCTCAGAACGGCGGTCAAATTTGCACTGTCTCTGTTTACAATGAATGACCCTTTGCCCCGCTCAATGCTTGGCCCTTTGTAACAAGATTATCGGTTCCATGTGACCATCTTGTACTTGCTTAGAGGTATGCATCTGTGACCAGCCTATGATAGTGACAAATATGCCAATGCTTGCTAATGTTGTAAGCATGGGCAACATGACATCATGACTTTTGAGTAAACATACCTGTTTCGAGCTATCCGCGGGTGACGGGTAGGTTTAGGGACGGGGTTGGGGTAGGCCATATATTTATATATACAACAATAACGTTAAGTCAACGGTGTTCATAAACACTCTGAAAAGTGATTATGCGTGTTGATAGCACGCCAAAAATGGAAATACGAATTGGCGTGTCATACACACGCAATTTCATGAGAACAGTCTGGCATGGGCCCAACATTGCAAATCAATGTTGATGAAATGGCAGCATTGGTTCATTTTGTGAAGAGTGGTTGTCCAAGCTTTAAAATGACAAAATACCTGAAAAATATAGAGCTTCAGAAAATTTGAAAAGTTGTATGGTCTACTTTTATTATAATCTATTGCTTTTATTAGCATCTATTGCAACTTGACGACTCTTGTCTTTATACTAAAGGGTAGGGTTTAGACAAAAATATAAAGATTACACCAAATTAGGGTAAAAATTCAATTTTTTTTATAACTATTCAAATAAAATCTTAAATGTAATTTATAAGCAAGTATCTTATCTTGTTTTAAGGATATGGCCTGGTTTCACATACAGAGTTTAGATTAAGCCAGGATTAAGCCTTAGTTAAATTAGGACATTTAAGTCAGGTTTTTTTGTCTTAGAAAAAACATTACTGGTGTGCATATTGAAACAAAATGGCATTTTTTTTTTTAAATATGTCAGTGCAAGTTACTTATAGTTAAGACAGCTCAAACATGCATTTTAGACTGGGACTAGATTTAAGCCTTGTCTGTGAAACTGGGCATATATGTTTTAAATAAGACTTTTTTTCAGTGCTTTTTCCAGATGCACATTGGACAGTCTTTTTCATTCAAGCTGCATTCCCCACACTTTTCTCACACACAAGATAAAATTATGGTGTTCAAAGTTTGAGAACTGATTTACACACAGAATTAAATCAAGGCATGACTGTTGGGGAGTTTTAGGTTCATCTGTAGTGTATGTCTGAACTTGAGCTGGGAAAATGTCTAATAATCAAAACTAAGGCTTTAAAGAGCTGACAGATTGCCAACTCGTGTAACTGAGAAACAAATCAACTCATTCCCTCATAACATTGTTCTGGCAACCTGCTGCACATCCTTGGATTTAAACGCACATATGGCACAGGCATCCAATCTGATAAGATCAAATACTAGTGTTCCTCTCAGAGGAACTGTTTAGCTGCTTATTTTAATCAAAATTCCACATTTAAATATAATATATTCTTTCCCCCTATAAATTATAGTGCAAACAATTAATTTTGAACAAGTTTGTGATGACAGTAGATTCAATGTGCATTTTAGATTTTTTTTAAAAAATGGACTGTTCTGATAGGGCCATGATCAATAACATACTGTAGATGGGTTGATTAAACTGCCTTCACCCACAAAAACGATACTAACTTGCATAACTAACTTACTCAAAGTAAAGAAAATTAGACCCAGATCAAACATGGGTCCAATTGCAAAAAAAAAAGAAGAAAAACATTGTTTGCGTCAACCACAAAGGCTGAATTACGCCTGCAGCGAGCATCAAATCGTTTTATGCCTGCATGCAGAGAGCATAAAACTATTGAAATTCAAGACACATTTGGAAAACAATCATGTAAATATTTTGTAATATAGTTAGGCATGTGCAGTCCATAATGATATTATTCAAATTCAACATCTGTAGGACATTTTTTGTGGACATTTGTATCATGAACCATTTTGGTGGATGCCACTTTTTCAAAATCCCAAGTACAAACTGGGTCTTGAAGCAAAACAAGTTGAGAACCACTGGTGAAGGTAAGATAACACTCAACCAACCTCATTTTTCCTGTATCCATGTGTTCGTGATGGCGGTTAGCGTCAGTGATGTGAGCTCCCTGGTGCTCCCGTTTCCTCGGACAGCTGAAGAGAAACTCTGGTGAAGGACTTTCCTAACCTGATGGCTGGTTTTATGGAGCCCCAGGGTTTAGGCTTTGGCTGATGACTTTAACAGGCAACCAGGTGGGGACGAGCCGTGAAGATGGGTAATGATGAAGTTACATAACTCATCTGTCCCAGTGGTGAAAAAGACATCCGTGTCTGTCAACAGTACATGCAATGAAAGTGATATTATATCGCAGTGTAATAGTAGCTTGATTATGTTACAGACACAGTAATATCCAAGTCACAACATCAAACTGTATAACATGTATAATACTTTAAATGTGCACCTTATTGAGGACACTTAATATTCAACAATATTATTGATCTGCCTACTGACACTATTAAATGAGAACTGAACTGAGCTGGACGATGACATCTCTTTTTTTGCAGAACTGTTTTATAGGCGAAATGAACTAATTTATTAATCGAAGATGTTAACAACGGAACTAAATCAACACTGAACTGACCTCAGCAGAACAACAGCAGAAATGCATCGTTTTTTGGTTTCTACATCATTATTTTTTAAATATCATGTGACCTTGTAATCTTTTATTAAAATAGCTTCCCCTCTCTCTTGCAGGACTGGCGTGAGGGCGGGGCCAACCTGTCAATCACCAATAGCAAACCACAACCAGTCAGGGGTCTGTTGTGTGCACTATAGCTTTTACCAATATATATTATTAACAGTCAGTTTCATCACACAGGTTCAATGCCTCTTGTGAGGAAATGCCTCATTTCATATCTTAGTTCAGTGAGTAGAATAATTTTAAACTCAGTTAATGTTTTCAACAGAATGTAGTGCATTCTATACAATTTATTTAAGTTGGGATAAAATCATTTCCAGCTGTACTGAACAGAGTCCAAACCTCTCCAAAAAAGCTGTCAATTGAGCCTCAGCTAATGAGACAAGTGTTTTGTGGCTTCCTTACACCATCAATCTGGGTTAAAATGTCAGGGAATCTACAGTCTACACAACCTTGAATATACAGGAATGATGTCAGAGAAATTAAGTCTAATCAGAACGGATGTGTCTATAGCATAATTGCTTTGTACATTAGAATGACTGTAATACTTTGAAGCTCTTTATAAAAGAGACGACAATTACTAATTATGGAAATCTAGGAAATTCAACATTTGTTCCTTATGACCTTCTATTAGCATCAGGATGAAGTTTAATTCATATTTCTGTGGGTTTATACTATACTTTGATAAATATCATCAGGATATTTGATATCCTCTAAGAGTGGGAAATACTGATAACCACTGGAGGGCAGCAAAGTAATGTTTATGGCACAACATTACTTTTTGGCTAGGGCACATCATACCAAGTTGTCAGTCAATGTATAAGGCACCAGATGTGTTTCTAGCTGATGTTTCTACAGTGAGAAAACATTGAGCTAAAGACATTGAGCTAACTCCCTCATCTGCTGGGGCCAGTCGCATCAACATAACTATCTTAAAAAAAAACTAGCCTGACCATCTGAAATTAGTTAGGGCTAATCGGTATTATGCTACTTTTTGGATTAATATTAGACCACTGTACCTTTTTACCTCAACGTTATTTATGTGACGCGTTAAAGGGACCATCACAATAAAGTGAATCCAACGTTTCTTACCTCGTCGCATTCAGTTACGAATTAGTTCTACATGATTCTGTTCTTCTTGAGGCATGTGAAATATGTTGTATGTACATGCTACTTGATGTTCACAATAAAGCATAAAAAAAAAAAAAGGTCTACATGAAATGAATCATGTAGATATAGCATTTTCAATTAAAAACGGTGAAATTTCCTTTACAAAGTTGAGTGGTTTGCATCACTGGATATCACTGTTGGTCGTCGAACGTTTCTCTGTTTATAAAAGTTTTAAAATAATACTTACACGCGCTCTTTCAACTTCGAAAAGCGAGCAGTGGCTCCGCCTTCTCAATCATTTTGACAGTTTTGACGAGCACTGTGAAGAGTGCTAATATGCAACTTTTAAAACATTTTGTGATCATAAATAAAGAAAAGCTTTGCATGATGGAGTGCAGCCAAGCAGCATCAAGAAAATGTCTATCAAATATAGTAATAGGGGACAATTTGGACCAGTTAATGGGTGTCCTGAATTTTGTTTAGCTTTTTGTACTATTGATTAACCACTGAATCTGCAGTGAGAGTCCAGATGCCCATATTCTGCACTCAAAGCAAAATTTTATGATCTTATGATTTATAGCCTACAAAATAATATTTATCAGGTTTCATCACACAGTGTTTTTTTTTTTTTAAATCACGGAGATCTATGCTGGTTCACACTTTTAGCAGAATGATCAGGGATAGTTCTCACTTTCAACGTTCTCTAGAACTTTCATTATAAACTTTTCAGTACATTACTTTCCCCTTTGATCAATGTAATGTGTTCATGCTGATTAAGTATTAATCATTAATCTTACCCCAAACATTTGATTGGAGTATCACAGTTTCCACAAAAATATTAAGCAGCAAAAACTGTTTAACATGATATGATAATAAGAAATGTTATTCGAGGATCAGATCAGCATATTAGAGTGATTCTGAAGGATCGTGTGACACTTAAGACTGAAGTAATGATGCAGAAAAATTAGCTTTGCATCACAGGAATGAAGTAGAAAAACGTCCTAAATCTGAAATAGCAATTCCAGTGAATCAATCATCGACAGGTCATCATCAATCATCATCCATTACAGCATGAACTCTCTGTGAAGGACAGGAGCAAAGGTCAATAAGTGTCAATTTCATAACAGGCCACACTTTTGGGACAGATTAATTTGCACACATCCCCGTTCCTCACTTTTCCCAGCATGTCTGCTTTGGCAAGCAGCGAGGGAAGGAGGCCGGCCAATGACAAACGAGTTAAATTATCTCCAATGTGAATTGGAGAGATGCTGTGCCTTGCGCTGAGACATGCATTGCTTGTGGGAAGAAGCGATCAATAAGAGACGGGGTTGTGAATAGTGTGTAGGGGTCCACTGAAATCAGGGTCTTCATTCAAGTCACAGTGAAGAATGGCGTCGTTTCACTTCATACATGAACATGAGCTCCATATTAAGGAAAATATATAAGAAATTAAGACTATTTATTTGATATTTTAAAAAATCCGTAGAAGGGTGAGAGAAAACAATTAGTGACACTAGGAGATAAGCGAATGAGATGGGAGGATAAACATCTATTGATATATTTGTTAAGAATAAAGCCAGGAGAATACAGGGTTCAATATTAGATTAACCAGTCTGTCATCAATAAAGAATCTGCATTGATTAGCAAGGGGAATTTATAAACCCTGAAGACATTAACAGCAAGTATAGATCAGCTGGAATCTCAGGACGGTGAAAATGAAATGCAGGGAAAGCAATGAATATAAAACCTCCTGTGCATCCTATGGGCTCCCTGTAAGCTTTTCATTATCCTGTAGATATTAATGCCAACGCCGGCTGGATGTATTTTATAAAATATAATATAGTGGGTAAAGATTGGACAGATGTCACAACAGAAGACGAAGGTTGTTTTGGGAATGTATACAAGCAATCTTGTTCCTCTTTCCATAGTAATGGCATAATGTCTTACTTCTCCAATTACATTTTGGAAAAACTGACTACCGGGAAGCAGACAGTTGATATGATGGCTTTTGCCCAATGAACATGCATCATTTTGTGAGCATCAAGTCAGATTGCAGCTTTCAGTCACATGAAACAACAAAGTACAAAGCATATTATTTCCTGACTCAGCTCTGGTTATAGTAGAATATTAATCTCACATTTTTAGAAAAAAAAAAAGTTAAATGGGACTCTATATATAGGGTTCTTGAGTCAATTTTAAAGGGATACACCACCATTTTTCCTATTAAACTTAACTATGTTATTCCCTTAAGTAAGACGAGTTGATACATACCTCTCTCGTCTGCGTGCACTCAATGGCTCGGGCGCGCGAGACACTTTGATCGCACTTAACTAGCCCAGTTCATTCACTATGCCAAGCAGAGAAGCGACCAAAAACATCCATGTTTTCCCAATTTAAATACAGTTACACAAGTAGTGTAGCTCAACCTAGGACGGTGACACAAAATAAAACGTTGCGCGTTTCTAAGTGTGTAAAGTGGATAACTATAATGTATGGCGGAATACCACAGCAAGTGTTTGGGAGTGCTTCGCTGTGTCACTTTGTAAAGAAACACTACGGGCCTATAGACTGAACACGTAACACTCATGCACACAACGTCACTGTTTTCACAAATTCATGCTTAATACGGTGTTGTGTAAATCTCCCTAATCAAACAGTTCTTATTCAACTCAACAGCTCATTAGTAAAAACGCAGATGGTGTGTCAGATAAGAGAGACATTAAAGGAGAACTCCGGCGCAAAATGAACCTTTAGTCTAATTACACATTGTTACTTAGTCAACCGTTATCTGAGATTTGTTTTCATGATTGCCGAATGTAAATAGTTTTATCTCTAAAAACAGTTTAGCCTATAACGCTAGTAAAACGCTAGTATATGGGGCATAGAATAATGACAAATAAAAATTGCTTGTTATTACCACTAACAAGGCTCAAAATAGCCTCACACTAACACGACAGCATAACGAGGGTCCCTACATTCAAACCGAAGCATTGAGAACTTTGTCAGTGTCCATAAAGTTTAATAAGAAGATATTTTATACATACGGTCAACTTTGCGAATACAGGAAGAAGCCATCTTTGAAAAATAGTCTCTACCAGTCGATCTACGAGCGCCGATCCAAGTGCGCTGAACTGTGCAGAATCTCATATGGTCCGTTGTTTCCGGAAGAAACACAAACACAAACCATTTTCTTCTCTTCAATATGTACACGTAGCCTACTGTTCGCGCTCACCTTATCACCTTATTCACATCTCTCCAGCGCACTTGGATCGGCTATTTTTCAAAGATGGCTTCTTCCTGTATTCGCAAAGTTGACTGTGTCTATAAAATATCTTCTTATTAAACTTTATGGACACTGACAAAGTTCTCAATGCTTCGGTTTGAATGTAGGGACCCTTATTATGCTACTGTGTAAGTGTGGGGCTATTTTGAGCCTTGTTAGTGGTAATAACAAGCGATTTTTATTTGTCATTACTCTATGCCCCATACTAGCATTATACTAGCGTTATAGGCTAAACTGTTTTTAGAGATAAAACTATTTACATGCTTTACAGTAGTCTTTAAAGTGTTCAAAGTCTCAGCCAGTGACGCTAACAAAAATCACACTCCACTTGCATATTGTCACACCAGGCTATGTGAGGACAGTCTCTTTCTCTCTCCCCTTTTTCAATCCTTCCCTTCTGCTTAACGGAACGTGCACGAAAGCAGTGCTGAGCAAACGGCAAATACTCTACAAGTGAATCTGAGATGCTGATCAAAATAGGCACAGCTGTCTCAAGAGAGCATTCAAGTCCAGGCATATTTGACCAAGGGCATGAAGAGAGACGAGTCCACCAAGGGTGCAGTGTGTGCTCTACTGATGCAGAATAAACTGAGAAAACCCTTCTGACTGTGTGAATATTGCATCAGAGAACATTACGCAAGTCATAAAATGGATTATAAATGAAATTACGAACCACAAAATACACGTTTGTTTGCATTCAACTGCAAAAGAGTCAACGCAACTTAATAAATTGTTAAAGTCCCCAATAATTGTATCCTTAAAACTCATCTTTGATCGCTAAAATCGAAAAGTTTTGTCCTTTCACACATTGACTTGATTGGTTTAACACAGTCTCATCCCAAAAAGTCATATAACTGACGTCTTGGGGCGTATTTTGACCATACGTCAATATCCGCCTTTTTAGGGCCCCCTTAAACGTCGGTAGATGGCGATCCCGGGCCGTCGTACAACTGACGCTTTACCTTTAACGTCAGTTAGGTGACGGGTTAGGTTTAGGATTAGGTTTAGGTATGGGGTAGAGTTAGGATCCCATAACCTCATCTACCGACATTTAAGGGGGCCCTAAAAAGGCGAATATTGACGTATGGTCAAAAGACGTCCCAAAACGCCAGTTATATGACGTCTTGGGATGAGACCGGGTTGATTGGTTACAAGGTAATTTGTAACGTCAGAAACACCAGCGATTTCGAACCTTTGGTTCATGCCGTTTCAAGGAGAAAATACTCAGCAATGGTGTTGACTTATAAATTTGCACATGGTTTGTCTTAAAGCATACTAAAAACACCAGATAGACACACTGTAAAAAAAATATTTTCATGATTTGTAATCACAACATTTTTTCTTTTGTCAAATCAACTTAAATAATTTATGTAGTTCAGATGACATAATATTTTGAGTTTCTGATGATTAAATCAATATCCTTCATTGTATTAACTCAATTTTTCCATTTCAAATGAACTTAAAATTAAGGCAACAAGGTTACTTCATTTTTTAAGTTAAACCAACAATATTTTTTTTACAGTGCATATAAACAACAGTAAAAGCTTGATTTTCACCACGGGGGGACTTTAAATATATGCTAAGAAAGACAAAACAATATCAGGACATCAGAAATAAATAGGATTTAATGTCGACTCTGAACCCCAACAAATCCAAATAATCAATTATGCAGTCTGACAATAAACTTTACAAAAACAAATATCTTGTTTTTTGTGATTGCAGGATAATCACAATGGACTAATCCATTATAGATGATTGGTTGTCGTGTTTACAACCCATATCAAGCTGTATACTGCTATTTGCTAATTATATGAGCCTTTGGGGGGAAAGCAAAGTGCAAAACACATCTTCTTTGCAGATGCTCTGTTTATGGTGAAAATAACTCTCTTTATGACCTCAGCTCCATTATGTGTTATTGGAAGAAGAGCATTTCATGTAAATGTGATGACATTTAAGCGTGAGATCTGTGTTCAACTCATTATTTCTCATAATGTAATCCTCTAAGTGCTGGAGGTGGACACTACTGAAAGAAGCACTCTCGCTCATATTATTTGCTTCAACACCAGAGCCCACAGTAACAACAGGATAAGATGGCAAATCTCCCAGAAGAGGTGTCGTAAAGTATGATTGGAAGGAGAACAGAATGAATTGCCCGACTCCCAGCACCTGGGGTCTGTCTGCCTTTTTGGCACCGAGATAATAAGAGAATTGCTTGACGGATGTCCCTTCTGGCTATGCAGGAGGAAGTGTGTACTTGAAAAAGTGGTGTGGTCTAAATCGATGGCCATATCTGTTTAATTAGTTAATTGACTAATTGTGGAGGTTTTACAGTGATAGTGAGATTTACAGCAAGAGTACATGTCTCAGATGAGGTTCAAACGGCACGGAGGAACTGTGATACAGACACGAAGAGTATTTGTTTATGATCCACCACTAAGATTTTCGTAACACTTTATTTTGAACTGAAAATACTAAATAAAAGTAACTTTGCAACCACATGCCAAATATTAAGCCTCGTTAGAGGATTTTTGTGCATATCCGATTGAAATCCCATCATGTTTAGCAAGTGTGAACAGCAAAACAGCCGTTTATGAAGCCATTTTGAGCCACGTTCATGTGTGGTACGCATTTCTAGAAATCCGTTTCAGTTTGACAGCTCTAATTACTCATGCCACGTAAAATGTAAACAAGTCAGACGTTTTTACAAGAAAGATGCTATATAACAAGGTTGTGCTGTTGCAAAGTGCATCTCGAGCATTGTTTGGGATTTTCGTTAAGTTGCAAAATATATATCATAAAAGCGGAAGTTTTTTCTGTTTTATTTTTTGTATCTTTGTTTTATGGTAAAAAGTAATAATGAAAAGCAGTGTGAGCGTTAAAGGGATACTTCACCTCTGGAAAGATGAATGTGTATTTAAAACGGATCATTTATGTAGAAGAAATGTGAAATTATTTTTGAATTTGGAGCTTCCAGACTGAGAAAAGCCAGAAAATTTATTTTTGGCTTATATGGATGAAACTCCCAGAATGCACTTGCTTCGCTGCCCTAGGAGGCCACGCCTACCGGTAACCGCGCAGTAGTTAAACAACAAGTCTATGGGTTAAGTCTGCCCGAAAATGTGTTTCGAGATCGCCCAAAATGTCCGGGATTCGGCTTTTGTGTTCTACAGTCGCCGTTCATCATGTTTACTGTGGCGAGCGGGACGAATGAGGGCCGCGGGAGAACGGCGTGAGGCCTGTGGCATGATTACCGATGAGCGACACCCATCAGACGCACCGGTCACCGGGAATTTTCTTAGCAATGTTAAAATGCACATCAACCGATCACTTTTTTAGCATTCATGCAAACAATACATTCAGATTCACCAATAAGAATGAATTCAGTTAGACTGAAACAAAAGGTGTGCATGTAAACAATGAATGGCGACTGCAGAAATCCCGGACATTGACAGCCGGACATGTCCGGGAAAAAGAGGAAGCTAACTCTGACTACTCAGCTTTCTCCACAGAACAAGAGCCTGCTAGCTTAGCTTCCAAACAAAGATGGCTGACATGTGTTCATTCTGTGAGTGAGATCACCCCTCTATGGGCGGGTTGAGAACATACTACCCTAAAGACTACTGACTGTAGTCTTTGGCCAAAAAATCCACCAATGACACTAAATGACGATTTTTGCGTCATCTGAGGATTTTTTCCAGACAAAAAATTACATAAATCGCTCGTCTCAGGGGGATATGAGGGTGGAAAGCACGGTAATTCGAAATACTACAGGTTTTCTAACAATACAATGCTTAATGCTAAATCCTGAAGTATCCCTTTAAGTAAAACAGGACTTAATGTATAATTTTCTTTTTTTTTTCTTCTTCAAGTTGGTTGTGCCACATGACTGGGAAAGCTCCTAAACTCTGGTGTTGTAACTGGCATCTCACTGTGATATGAATGATATCTCGGCTTGTTTCAGAGTGGTGTGCTATTACTTTTATAAGCGTCATCTATTACGTGTAATTCAATTTAATACTTTCTGGCTGCCTTTGTGATGAACGGTTTCTACAGGTGCACATGGGCGGAGAGCTGGCAGAGAGAGATTGTGGACGGGAGTTTTGGAGAAGTAATTGTGACTGGACAGAAGTTACAGAGCTATAAAAATACCATAGCTGACAGGACTCAAGACAGTATAATGGCCTCATAAGCAGTTATCTTGAAATATGCACACTTTTCCATTTCCTAACATTTAAAGATGACTAAGATGACCAAGAAGATGGTAGATTTCAAGGTCATACAAGCTTAAAATGCTTATGAGTAAAACAAAATTAGTTTGAAACTCACAAGAACCTATGTTGAGGCCGGTTCGTTGCTACACACAATTCACTGCTGTTTCCAGTTTAAATACACAGTAGAAGTGAAACACCTACTTTTATTCATTTTCAGATATGTTTACAGGGGAAGATTATTGATTAGCCTAATAAAGACTTATTTTGCACGGTTCCTTGCACAATACTACAACCTAGAGGTAGACCGATTAATCGGTCGGCCGATTTTGGCATTTCTTAACATAATCGGCATCGGCCAATATCCAAGTATCAAGCCGATTATTAGGCAGGCGCACATGTGGGCAGCCTAGTGTTGTCGTGAAACACGTGTTTGACGCACGCTGCCGCTAGAGTCATTTTCCAGCCGAGTGAGCAGCAGAAATACGTAATTGTTAAAAGTTAAATTAAATAAAAATATAATAAATCTTATATATAAAAAATTAGTTTTTTTAGTGCATTTAGTACAAATCATGCACTAGTTTTTTTTTCTCCTTTTTTGTGATAATTAGGTTATGTCCATTTGTCTTTGTCCGACAACAAACAAAACAAAAATACATGTTTCAGGACATTTTTTGAGAGAATAAAATGTTTTTGTTGAGAAAGTTTGTCTATGTTAAGTAATTATCATTTCTTTTACATTTTATCTTTCAAATAGAGTTTATAAACCATGCAAATATCGGCCAAAATAAATCGGCAGCATTAATCGGCCATCGGCCGACCCGGATTTCAAAAGATCGGCATCTTCGTGAAAAAAACCATATCGGTCGACCTCTAAAACACTTTCATCATAGATCTAATACATTTTGACGTATTAGATAAATCTTACATAGCATAACATAGCCTAACTAGCTCCAAAATCATAGCTTTTCTGTTTTTCAGATAAAGAACACTTGCTCGCTCACCTGGTATATCGAGCTCAAAAGCAACTTAAAAGACTTAAAAGCAAGCTAAAATGCACAGTCGCAGAATACACTGCACTTTCGGGGGGTTTTTATGAGATTTTCAAGGGACAATGTGAATAAATATAGATTTCAGTTGTAAGAGACGACAGTTTATGTCTATAGTCTGTTTTATTCTTATTCAAAACAAGGCGATGTCAACATTATGCAATGGAGCGCTAAACAATCTCATGCATGTTTCACTCATAGAGGATAATAACTTATGTCGGCCCAGGAAATCCCTTATATGGGCAAAGCAATTACTTTTTATCTCATCTCTGCTTTTGTTAACACAGCCGGTTAGGTTTAGGGTTTAGTGCAGGTGTTATTTACAAGACAGAGCATTATACATTTAGTGACACTCACTGGATATATTTAATGCCAGCATATACATACAACACAGACTAAAATGAACTCACTTTAATTTCCAATCACTTCAAAAGTGTGCAAGAAGCCTTCTCAATAAGCCTGGTTGGCTGTTTCACTTACGTATGAATACACATTATGGAAGTAAAATGGCTTGCAAATGCCCTTTCATGTTCACTGCAACTCACCATTCCACAATAGCAATTTAGTGGTTACCATTCAACATTGCAGACATTAAAATATGAAACTAATTTGAGTTAGGCAACAGACTGGCATCGTCTCATCAGATCCAAATCCATCCTTTCTCTAGAGCCCTTAACATCCAAGATGCCCATTTGCTGTTACTAACTCTGGCTTTTCCTGGATTGTCTTTCTCCACCTCCATTACCTTTTCTTCTAGTGCCCCCTCATCCATCATTCCAGTAGTGGGAGAGGCAGGGGGTGTTCGGTTTGACCTTAGAGACTTCTAAATATGTTACCGCGTGTTATAACTACTCATACCTTCTAACTAAAGGTGTGTTTAACTCAGAAGACCACAGCCAACAACAGCATCATGTAACCCTCTTTGTACGCAATCGGATACATGATACATGAGATTAAACTTCATTCTTATTCAATTCAATGCATGATGTTTACAGAACACCAACTCGGTCCTGTAGCCTTTGTGCATGTGCATCTATCAACATCTGTGAAGTGAGGCTCATTTTTTGGTCTTAGCATGATAGTAATGGAGAGAAATGAACATTTAAGAGAGATGACCCATATTATCTACACAATGTCTAAATATAATAACCTGTACAAGCCATTTCCTACATTTGCAAGATTTATATTGCTCTTGGAAGAGCTGCAGACCCTAACAAGTGACGTAGGCTAAAGTGCCTGTAATTTTGAGGAAAGGAAAGAGCCATTCGCGTCTTTCATTCAAATCCACATAGGAGTTCTTAAAAGGTTAGAATCACAGCTGTTTGTTCTCTCTATCCTTGTTGTGTCCACATGATGGCTGACCTGTACACAACAGTAAAAGACAACACATCTGAACAACACAATGACAGTTTAAGAAGTAAGAAGGCCATTTTAGATGTTAGGCTAAAGCTCACCGACATCTGGATGCCGATCAGCTGGTTTTAGTCTTACACTGAGTCAACATGAAATTAAAATTATACACATCCGACGCCTTATTGTGCACGATTCATCCAAATGTAACAGCTTGCTCCGCCTCTGAAACAACTTTTCCTTTCGGCTGACATCGTCTAGGGGCGGCACAGGCTATTGGCTGGCTAATATTACCTAGTGCTAACTAGCTTTTTAGACATGCTGCGGTCCCCACCCATAGATATCCATAATAAAGGATAGATGTCTTACGGCGGAGTCTCATATCGTCATCACCGGCGGCCATCTTGTTCTGGTGGGCTCTGTGGTTCTGATGTAAGATGAGTGATCAGCACGAACACAAATACTCTTATCTCAATGAAATCTTGACGGATTTACAAACGGTTTGGTTTCTTATAAACATTATTTACGTGGATATAATTCTGGATGATTGTTTATTTATACACTTATTATTCATAAGTGTGTAGTGTCATAGTTAACTACATCTCTGATGTTTAGAACAAACCAACCCGTTTGAAAATTGGAAGAAAATTGAGCAAGTTATGGTTATTTTGCACATGCACCAATAAAACACAATGTTAGTGAGCGAGCTGCCTGTGACAAGATGGCCGCCAGACGCAGACGTCGACCTCCATTGGCCAGCAGAGCGGATGAGACATCTAGCCTTTATTATGTGATTCTATGTCCCCACCAGCCAAACCAGCTTTGTTATGCTGAAACAACAACTAGACACGCAATTAACAGCAGGGAGATGATCTGCCGCATATTTGATATTTCCTCAGATGTCTGTCTAGGATGAAGATGATTGGATAAGCATGCAATTAATGTATGATTCTGAGACGGGGTTTTTTTTTTGCAACGTTCCTTAATGTTATTTAAGTGGAGGACATGTCAGCATTGGGGCTCTGCATTGAAGACATACTGTATATATGGAAGGCAAAGCACTTGTCCTTATGTGCATAATTTAAAGAATCTCGCCCACTATTTGAAAGCTTGTTCAAACATGCATGAAAGCACACTAAAGGGCATGAGATGGAACTTTTTAATGCATTAACTGAGAGTAACAGCAGAATAACTGATGTAAACCAACACCAACCAGTGATACTGAGGCTATAGAAGTCTCTCCATTTATAAAAGTCAATATTTTGTTTGTTATAAATCATTGAACATAATCCTATGATTGGCCTACAGTCTGCAGCCGTTCATTTTGTAATCGACTTTCAAACAGAAACCATTGTGCTACCATGCTATGTATTGTTTACATTAGTGGTATGCGTCATATTTTCTTTTTACACGTTTATTTGTGGATCAGGGAACCTGATTCAATTTGTATTTTTTTAATATGTTATGTTATTTTTATATTATTATATTTAAATAACAAGGACAAACCTTGTATGTAGAAAGTATGCCTTTAAATAAAGCAATCAGTATTTATTCCTCATTTTTTAAATGCCCTTTATCAGCAATGCATTAGTCTTGTCTGAGTGGATAATTACACCACAAAATACCACTGTCTGTCCTCTGGAACACCTCAAGGCATTATCCCAATGGCTCCTTGCAATCACACCACAATGTCTTTATTAAAACCATACATTGCTATCTGTGTGTGCAAGTAGCCACACATATTAAATATTCACCAGCTCAACCATATGTGCAGTAACACTGATGCTGCCTGAAAACCTTCCCATTCTCTCTATAACAGCTCAGTGTTATCTTTATAGCACACATGGAATATTTATTCCAGCTGGAGGTGTCTGTGAAGACACTGATCGTGAAGGTGACCCATCAGGTCTGGGAAAGAGAAAGGAGACTTCAGGTTACCGCTCTCCTTCAAGTGTCCCTGCACATGAAATGTTTGATAGCCATACTCTATGACAGATATAGTCGATACACATGACGTCAGAGAGCATTCTATGTAATCCATACATACGTTTGGGAATTGAATATTTAAACATAATGAAGAGCACAGCACTGCATTCATGAGTTAGTTGAATACGAAAATATATTTTCTTTTTCAATCATGTGACGTCTGACTGATTAGAAAAGGTCTGCCTGGTCATTTGCCTTAAAAGATTGCTTATCCAATACCATGGCCCTGGCAGTTCTAAATATAGAGGCTTAACAGCTATCTGCCACATTAGCCATGATAGCTCTGACCGAGGAACATGCTATTGGCTCCTGGAATCAATGAAAGTTGAATTTTAATCTCCTCACATTAGCGTTTTAGTGAAGGGCAAAAGAAGGGCGTATAGAGCTGATACTTTGAGTCGTGATCTAATGCCATGTACTACCAATCACAGACTCACAGAACAGAAGGGTCAGCAATATTTTGAAAAGAATCACTTCACCTTTCAAGTACTTTATAACTTTTTCTGTTGAAAACGGAGGAAAATAACTCATAATACAGTGGACTCATTGGAAAAATGTGCCTTTAATTTCGACAAAATTATATAACGTTTCTTGTCAAGCATGTTCGGTTGAATGTCAATCTGGCAATGTTTTATTACATTGGCTGTTGTATGTACTGTATCGCAGCAGTTCAGAAGTGAATTGTCTGTTGAGTGGCGCTTAAAGGTTAATTTTCTTTCTAATTCGAAAAGAACCAGCAACACAAAACCATACCCTAAACCTTAACGAAAGCAAACACGAGTTAAAAACACATTTTATCTTCTTTTTGATTCTTTGTCTTTGAGCTTTTTTTTGTGACTTATGTGACTTACGTGCAATGCAATGCTGTCCAAGGTACACCTGGTAAAATTGCTGGGTTGTTTTAACCCAACTTTGGATCAAATATGGACAAACCCAGCTATTGGGTTAAATTTTTTAATAACATTTTTAACCCAAAGTTTGGGTTTGTCCATATTTGGCCCAAAGTTGGGTTAAAACATCCCAGCAATTTTTAGAGTGTAAGCTACTGTTTAAGATTACCAAGTCAAAAAATTCATATGGAGCTGATTATGTGATGCAAACGCCAAAAATGTTAAATTAGTAAATTAGAGTTCATAACATAGTATTGTGCAAGAAACAACACAAAATAAGAATTTATTAATCAATAATCTGCTTTGTAATAACAATTTGTGTTAAAAGGAATACATTTTGTTGGTGTTTTACTGACACTAGTATTCATTTCGACTGGAAATGGCAGTGAATTGTATAAATAGATATGAGTTTTACAAAAATGTTGGTACTGTAGGCATGCATAGCCTGATGCAAAAAGCTGTATGATAAAGGAACTATGTGGTCCTGGGGGCCCACAGTACTGCACACATTAACTAAACGTTATTATTGTAAGATATTAGCTAATTTAGCATTTGATTTGCCTGCCTGACAAACCAAGCATCAATTATCTTCCTTTCAAAGATGGCCTATTGCCTAGTTTGTCTTTAGAAAATTGGTTTCCAGTGATGCTACTTGCTATGCAGTTGCAGTAGCCCATTATCATCTGTCAGGCAAAAGTCATAAGTTAGTAATGTAATGTAAAGTAATAACAGACCTCTCCTCAATAAGATGTTTAATTTGAGGTATGAGTTATGTCCGTATAACAAAAATGGTGCAGGATAGGCTATTGTGTCAACACTTACAAATCCCTAACCTTGAGCAACAGTAATGGTAATGAGTGCATCAAGGGCAAGGCTATTTACTCGAGATCTGAAAAAAGCAAAGAGGCAAAAATTGAAGCATCATCTCAGACGTTTGTAATTAGTCTCTCTAATTTAGTTGGAATCAATGTAGGCCTAATGCCACTTCCGTATCTCATTACAATAGTCTCTCTCTCTCTCTCTCTCTTTACAGAAAATCCTTCCTGCGGCAGCTGGACAGACATCTCAGGCTCCAGTCATGCACTGAATGTGTGTCTGGGGTGCGTTTCCCGAAAGCATCGTTAGCCAACTATGGTCACAAGTTCCGTTGTTATCAGCATAGTTCAACCGAACAAGTCTGTTTTTACCCCGAAAGCATATTCCAACAAACAGTTGTGTGGTTGGACGAACTACAGCTCTCGACCTGTGGTTTTGTTTGCATGATGTGTTGGCTTAAAGTCCCCCTGAGTTGAAAGTTAAGTTTTTAATGTTGTTTATATGCCTATATGGTGTTTTTAATATGGTTTAAGACGAACCATGTCCAAATTCATAAGTCGACACCATTGCTGAGTATTTTCTCCTTAATGCCTGGTTCAGATTACAAAACTATTTTTGTCTGTTACGATAGTCACTGTGTCAGATTACGCTATTTTGACTCCTAAAATCTTGTCATGTCGTGGACAAGACACATGTCATGTACACGTTGCTTCCTGACCGGTCATCGCATGTCGTCTTTAACGACACGCGTGATGTCATCGAGAAGGCGAAACTAGTAGCGAGTGACTTCCGGAAACAAACAATGGATGAAGCGGTGAGTGTTGTATTGGCTGTCTTGTGTTCAGAAGAAAGTAAAAAAAGAAAGAAAACTCGACAATGGACACGTTCCTGGATTGCTCGAAGAGGACAGTATGGGCTGTCAATCCTCCAAAGAGAACTTGAGGTAAAATATTGTTTTCTTACATATTTTTACTTTTAGTTTTAACGTTAGCACCATCGTCTCTCTTTCGTTTCACCACTTTTGAAAGTTGTGTATGGAAAAGCTTCTGTGCTCCTATTGGTCAACCTCATACATGTGACAGAACCGTCGTGGACGACCGTTAAAAAATGAAACATGCTACTCTTTTTGTCGTGATGTCATGAAGCATCGCAGATGCGACGTAGGTTGTCGCCCACTATGACACACTATACGAGATGATACAATAAAATCTTGCTTCCCGACGCACGTTGTCGACACCCTACATCAAACGGATCATACCAAAATTGGGCTAAAATCGTGCAATCTGAACTAGGCATAAAGGGTATATACTACATCCATAGTATATATTTTTTCCTACCATGGAAGTCAATGGGACCAGAAACTGTATGGCTACTGATATTCTTCTAAATATCAGAAAATCGGCTGAATGGATTTGAAAATGGTAAAACCCAACTGTTTAACTCTGGGGGAGTTGTAAAATGAGCCTATTTCCAAAAAAAGTGGAGTATCCCTTTCAAACTGCAGTGAAACAAAGACAATCTCAAAGATGCGGTTTGAACTCGCTGGTGTTTCTGTCATCACAAACTACCTTGTAACCAATCACATCAATGTGCGATCATCAACGAGTGGATCTCTGAGCTGAGTGAGTGAGTGGAGGCAGGGCTAATTAGCATATTCATAAAACCGTATCCGAAATGAGGCAAGGGTGTCGATGTTATTTTAAGGCATGAAGACATTTTTTTCAAGGAAAAAAACATTTAAATATGTCTTCTTGGTGAAAAAAGAATAGTTTTAGGGGATAAGATTATTGACAGGAAGATTTTAATAAATCCTTATCTTGTGCAAAATAAGCAAGCTGACATTCAGTACAATCTAGGCTATCTTTTATATCGAGTACATTTTTTAGAGAGTGCGCATACACTGTGCGATTTTTAATTTAAAAAAAAAAAAATTGATTACATTTTTAAACTAGCAGCAATTTCGCAAACTGTTGCTCCAGGTCGTGTTTCAAAAAGGATAAACCATATTACTCAAATCTTCCAAACCAACTGCGTGTTCATGGAAGGAAGAAGGAAGAAGAATGACCAGGCGAACTCTATTGCCCTTGAAAAGATATAGTACGTTCACAGTGATTTATTGACTAAACTATGTCTCTTCTCTGGGCAGAGAATCCATGGTGAGTGAAGAGGAGAGTCATTTACATCCAACCCTTATTATCATGCTGAAGACCTGTTCACCGAAGCAATCTGTTTGACAGCACTCTAACAAAACAGACAAACACTATGTCTGATCACTGCTCTTACATTACACCAGTACTCTTTGAAGCATGAATGATAAAAGGGTGGTTACAGTCAGTGAATACTAAGTAACATTTATTGTCAAGATCCAGAATGTGTTTGACAAAACCAAAGGGGCTTAAAATAAACCCTTAAAAGTGAAGTGTCATTTCTGTACCATCAGCTGCCCTGAATGAATCATATGTAACGTGTAACTATGTCATGTTAAAAAAATATTACCCTTTTGTGTGCCAAATCAAATTCATGCAATTTGACCAAAATGCATAAAAAATAGGAGAAATGCAATCATAGAGAGGAGCCCTGCAAACCCTCATGACTCCATGTCAAGGTCAATAATCTATTAAAAATATCAATTAATTTATCTTTTTTTATGAAAAGGCAAGGTACGTCCAGATTGCAAAATGCCATGGGGTGTGACACTCCAGAAATGTGTTGATATTGATGTATTCATAATTCATATTCATGACCATTCTGGTCCCACTTTATATTAAGTGGCTTTAAGTACTATGTACTTATATTTAAAAATAAGTACAATGTAATTGTTGTGCTCATGTTGTATTGTAAATCACTTTTGCTGCTATTGAGTTGTGATACGGGTAAGGTTAGGGACAGGTGTGGTGGTATGTGGATGGGTCAGCTGTGTAATTACAGATGTAATTACATGCTGGTATTTTTTAAATATAAGTACAACGTAAAAACATGCATGTACACAATAAGTCCATTGTATTAAATTATTCATTTCAATGTAAGTACATGGTACTTAAAGCCACTTAATATATTAAAAAGGGACCAAAATTCTTACCTTCAAAAACCTTTTTTTTTATATTTTGAAAATAATGATTATTCAAATAATTCCGTTCAAACATGAATGATTTTCCATTATAAAATGTTTTTTTATGATATTGTATTATATGTTTTCTGTTTTACCAAAAAGTAAATGTTGCATGCATCCACTTTATTTTAAAGTTGTCCACAGTGTAATCATGAAATTAAGATTATCATTGGCTATGAAAAAAAAAAGGAAAATGTAATTCTGAATGGTGTAGAAAAGCTATTTTTTTGAGAGTCATAAGTTGCTGTTCTGGCCACCAAATAACACCAGCAAGTGTGAAGAATGGTACGAGCCAGTGATAGCATAGCCGGCTGGAAGGAGAACAAAAGGAAACAAAGCAATGTGCCGAGCAGATTGGTTTAGCCAAGAGTGAGGGAAGCAAAGCTTATAGAGTCAGGTGCATATGAAACGCAGCATGTGTCCTTCTCTCATAGAAAATCCGAGAGCACCGTGAGAAAATTCTCCTCACTGTGCCTGGAGCTCGATTTCACACAAAGTGCTAAGGATTTGCTACAGAACCATAGAGGAGTCACTGAAATAGACTTGGCTTGTGATATTGGACTGGGTTTGGCCTGAACCTCAGCACTTTTCTACTGGATGTTCTGTTGGTTTTGAGCAGAGATGCTGGAAGCTGAGACCAGCAACTCAAAACTTGCATTCAGAGGCATTTTATAGTGCTTTGCTCTAGATTTGAAGTTCTGTTCTTACTTACTGGCATGGGAGAGATTCAAACTGTGTGACTAATTGGAAGTGATAACATTTTTCAACAACTGTGCCTCTGGTTATAGCTAAAATATGAATTAGCCATTATTGTATCACTCACATTGACAATCAGGAGAGGAGAAATTACCATTGAATGCACATTATGTGAAGCTAATTTTGCTGGGCAAAAAAAGGGCCTTGTGGTACCATCTCAGAGCTACACTCACTCTCAAAGGCAAAGCCTCATAAATATTTCAAGCAAACAATATAGAGAAACAGCTGTGTACCTCTAAAGTATTAAAGTGCAACATATGTGCACTAAAACATAGAGAGAGCAATTCAAGAATGGACAAACATTGTATCTTCACTTTTGCTAATCGTGTCCAGGCAAATCTATCTATCTATCTATCTATCTATCTATCTATCTATCTATCTATCTATCTATCTATCTATCTATCTATCTATCTATCTATCTATCTATCTATCTATCTATCTATCTATCTATCTATCTATCTATCTATCTATCTATCTATCTATCTATCTATCTATCTATCTAGACCTTGTAACCAATCACATCATCCGTTCGTCCGTCCGTCCATCATACATACATAGGCCTACATTCATACAAAGGCTACATACATACATAGCATCTTCCAGAAAATATATAACACACTTTTCACTGTCATATCCACTTTTTCATTCCCACCTTTTCTTTGTTGAATATTTCAATGGCTCCTTTTAGACCCAAGTCTTTAAGATGACCAATTAGTTGGTATGCAATAGTATGAAATGCATGAGATTCTTTGTCAATGCAGTGCCTTGAGCGGCACATTGCAACATATCTTGCTAAAATATTTTAAGCTGGAGGCTAACTAACAGTAACATCATCATTACACACACTCGTGTCTCCTCTTTTGTAGTAACGACTGCACTCCACTGCGTCCACATCTCCGTTATATCCGAATCTTCTTTTGAACAGGTTCGTTTTAATGATTCATTCAAACCGAATCGAACAGTGTTTGTAAATCACGGGAGAAAAAAACTGTGATGTGGCTGATAAAAAACCTTAACCAAAAAAAAAAAAAAAAAAAAAAAAAACATTACAAAGTCGTCGAAAAAAACAGACTAATTGCATTACTAAAGTAGGCTACAGTACAGTAGGCGATCTAAAAGTGTATTTACCACAATAATTAAAATTAAGCTGTTCACTGAAACGAACCGATTCGCTCAAATGAATCAGACCTCCCAGAGTTTACTATCATCTGTTCGGACTCGGAGCAGCGTAACGCCCCCTGCTGTCTGGTGCACGAAACGCGCTGTGTAAGTTTCACACAACAACCCTGAGAGACTCCTCAAAGAAACGTGTGCTGGAATTTGACTCATGTGATGCTCTCAACAGCGGGTTTCGTATGGTTATCGCTTGTTACTTGAAAGCTGCCGTTTTGCCCGTTCCGAGGTAAAATGAGCAGCACGGATATACAGGATTCGGGAGAGGAGCCTTGCCTTCGCCTGGAGACCCTACCGGGCAAGAGCCCACACATACCGGTCAAGAGCCCACCACACGTACCGTTACCGGGCAAGGCGTCTTCGCAGGTGAACAGCCGCTGGGATCGAGCGCCTCAAGTGACGGCCAACGGGCTCCATGACATTGAGGATCGGATTTTACGAATTACAGGCTATTATGGCTATAACCCCGGGTACTCCAGCCACAAAAGTAAGTGTTTAAATACACACGCGATAACAACAAATGTAGCCTTATAGTCGTGTCGAGATCAAGTGTGTCACTGTGGTGGCCTTGAACGATGAATCTATACGATGTGAATGTGGAGAATACACATGCTGTGTTCAAAAGTTATGAAGAATAAATAAATCTGATCGACACAAGAATTTAGTCTGCTAAACTTTCTAAGTTTTAGAAAAAGATGGAATGTAGAATAAAACAGAATAGGTCCGGATGGGATGAAATAACTGGATATAATAGTATATACAGTATTGGTCAAAAGTTTGGAAACATTTTTAATGTTTTTGAAAGAAGTCTCTTATGCTCATAAAGCCTGCATTTATTTGATCAAAATATTGTGAAATATTATTACAATTTTAAATAATGGTTTTCTTTTTGAATATACTTTAAAATATAATTTATTTATGTGATGCAAAGCTGAATTTTCAGCATCATTACTCCAGTCTTCAGTGTCACATGATCCTTCAGAAATCATTTTAATATGCTGATATGATAGGCTACTTAGTTATTATCAATGTTTGAAACAGTTGTGCTGCTTAATTTTTTTTCAGAATTCATTGATGAATAAAAATTTAAAAGGAACAGCATTTATTCAAAATAGAAATCTTTTCTAACCATATAAATCTTAACCATCACTTTTTTCACTTTAACACATACTTGCTGAATACAAGTAACCAATTAATTTCTTTCAGAAAAAAAGAAAGGAAAAAAAATCCTAAAAAATGGTTAACAGGTTATAAAAAAATATAATTTATTTCATTATTTATTTCTCAAATTGATAATGACTGATTATTAAATCAGTATTTTTATAAAGATTTCTGAAGGACACTTAAGACTGGAGCAATGATGCTGAAAATTCAGCTTTGCATCACATATTATAAAGTATAGCCAATTCAAACAGAAAACCATTATTTTAAATTTTTATAATATTGAACAATATTACAGTTTTTCTGTATTTTTGATCATATAAATGCAGGCTTGATGAGCATAAGAGACTTCTTTCAAAAACATTAAAGATAGTAATGTTTTCAAACTTTTGACCGTTATATGAAGGAATAAAAATGGAAATTAGATTTGAGAAATCAGATTTACTAAACACCTTTTAAAATGACAATGTGAGTAGAGTGATGATCGGATCCTAATTATAGGTCTCTGTGCTTTTCCTGAATTTCAATACCCTCAGTCTATTGTAATGCAATCGAAAGAGTCTCGACGCAGGACAGATTTAAGGTTCCGCTTTTGTTAGCAGCATGCAGGATTATTATTTAACACATGAGCCTGTCTCTGGTGTGCCGATATTGCACTGGTGCAGTATGTAAGTACATGAATCATGTGTAATGAATTTCAGTATGTGTGTGGATGCATTTGTGAGTGATGAGGTCCCAGAGGACGATGGATGGTAATAAATCTGTACTGGATTCATCTTTGCCACTCGCACGTCACATAGAACGGGCTGTGCCAGATATGCAAATTAGAACAACAACAACAATAACAAAATCAGATTGAAATGGCTTTTCAAATGAAGACACAAAAAAGTTATTTCTATGAGCACTAAGTTAAAAGATAAAAAAGACTGAGATCAGCTAAAAAGTTTTTTCAGAAGGTTTTTTATGCAAAGGTGTCACATTGAAATGTTTCCCCTGAGACTGTGTTTTAAGACCTGACTCAGCACCAGTGTTGGGGTATTACCAGTGTTACTTTGGTAGCACTTTATTTTACAGTCATGTTCACCATGTACTAGTACTTGTATTAATTACTGGGTTATAATTAGGAACCTAACCTTACCCCATTTAGTTACCTTATATTAACCAGGCCTAACACACAGTAAGTACACATAAGTGCACATGCTGTAAAATAAAGTACAACTGTTACTTTAACAAAAAAAAATTTTTTGTTACAATATTGCATGAAAAGTCCCCTGAAAATCCCTGAAAAGTAACATATTTTCTTTACTTGGTTATTTTTTTATAGAAATGAATGTGTTACATTATTTTTGCATTTATTTTATTGTTTTGCTTTTTCTCAACTGTGCTGAGCTTGGTTAGTTTTTAATAACAAAAAAAAAAAGTTGTAACTTTGGCAAGTGTAAAGGCCCTTTCACACTAAAAGTGAAATGAATAAGCAACAGGCTGGAAATGCAAATTCAATAAATAAACAGAAAAACAAAGTAACTTGCATTACTCTATCCTCAATCCCCTGTATCATCATTTAACTTTTTCCTCCTCACTTTAGGACTTTTTGACAATGCAAGAGGCTCAAAGTATCCAAAAGAGACTCTGCAGTCCTCCTTCCTACCTTTAGGTGTCACTGCTGGACATTGTTATTTTGTTAATTAGGTCAAAAAGCCAGCAAAAAAACTGGACCGCAATACCCATTTCTAACACTAGCTGTAAATATTACATATTGCACCTTTAATGCATAATGCCATGCCATGGTGTTCTTACATGTACAACTGTACAACAAGTTCTCACAACACATAATAAATATGCGGGGGGAAAGCGGTTTCTTAACGCGCATTTGAATGAACACAAAACTCAAGATCATCTGTGCTAAAGCATTACATCAGTGTAGAATTCACATGACCGCTTCCATCATAGACTTCACTTTCTTCCATTGTAGTGAATGCCCAAATATGCCAATGACAGACTGTGTGCAGTAATGAACATGAGGTAGAGCCGCGATATCAAGGTCCCTGCAGTATACAGTTTAATGCTGAACAACTAATTATGTCGGTGTGAAATGAAAATACAGTTATCGAAATATAGAAATTAAAGTTAAAGCTCAAAATCTCCTACCAAAAATCCTGAAAAAAGTCCATTGGTGCCTCAGTGATTACTTTGCTCAGTCAATCTCAGCTGTCAATCATGACGTCAAACTCCTGTTTTTATAATATCAAATATCTAACTAAAATCAAACTTAGTTAAAAAAAACGAATATTTGAACTTACATCAGCGTGATAAAAACTACCTTAAATGACTGAAACCATCTTTGGGGGAAAAAAATTCATGTGTAGCCTAAGCCTTTGTCTCACGTCCCATTAGAATAGGGAGTGCATGCCAGGGTTTAAGACCTACTGTGTAAAAAAAATCCTGTAAAAAAAAAAAACGGTAAACTACTGGCAGCATCATACGGTAACTATACGGTGTGTTACTGTTTTTGTGTTAGAGCATATAGCTGTTAAATGAAAGTTTTATACTGTAGCTGAGATTACAGTATTTAGCCGGTAATTTCAAAAACGGTAACACACCGTATTTTTGCGGTATGATGCTTGCAACCACAGCTGCCAGTAGTTTACCATTTTTTTTACCGTTTAGGATTATTTTTTCTGTGGCACACTTATCTGCGCATTTTCAAAATGCACATCAGAATACAGTAGTTGGATGCAAAAGAGATTCTGCATGTTCCATTACCTTTCCTTACTGCACTAACTTGCCCGATCACATCAGATCAGACTGAAATAACCGATGAAGCTTTAGAACATGCTTATGGAAACTTTTTGCAACATTTTGCTAATTGCCCCCCCAAAAAACGCTTTAAACCCATTTTGCATTAGAGCACGAAAGAATCATCCAGCATAGCTTTGTCAGAAATCTGTGTCATCTGTTGTCTTCTGACCTCTTATTCTTGATGTCAGTGATCATCTTATATCTGCAACGGTCGCTCTTTGACTGCAGACCACCTCGCCTAGAGAGCTATTTTTAGAAACGAGTCTAATGGGACTCTTCTCATCTTCTTAGGCAGAGCGGCGCTGTTAACTGTGGGCTCACATGGGAACTTTACAGACTTCAGAAGTAATCGTCCCTGAATCACCTTAAAAAATAAAATTAATGTTCACACTTCAAGTTTCAACTTATTTTAGTGGAATTTTAATTCTCATTTTGTTTTTCTAAATATGTCTATTCAGTATTTATTATTTTTAGGTTACTATTTTGGTAACACGTCATAATAAGGTTCTATTAAATATAAAAAAAATTAGGAGACTTTAAAATAGCATAAAGGGGGAATTTATTATTTAATGGATTAACTAACATTAGCTAATACATTTGTTACATACTAACAGCAATTGTTACAGTATTTATTCATCTTTGTGAATGTTTCATTGTTAGTACATGTCAGCTCAAGTTCATTTAAACCTTACGTATTATTAAAACTATTTCTAATTAAGGTTAGTACACAGACCAATCAAAACACAATTCAGAGATCATTCATAAATAGCTCTAGTATTTTCAATGTGGTGAATTCCTTTTTATTTAATAAAATGTTTGCATAATTTGTGTTAGTCCTTGTTAATGCAAAGTCATCACAAAATGATAAAGATTTACGCTGATGTTGTCCAAATCCCCACTTTGCCTTGGGCCTTTCCAAACTTTTTGGACATCTATGTAAACTTCTCTTATATTGAGTTTTTCAGACATGTTATTAACTTTTCTGGGTCTGTGGAGGTCATCTTAAGCCATTATCATAAAACCTCTTGAAAGCATTTTCAGTTTTAGTAAATCACTGATCAGGGATTGCTCAGCACAAATTGTCTGAATGCCTATACTGTATGCACTCTTGTGCTGCCCCCATCTGGTCTTTTGACAGATATCTCTTCACTCGGTCATTGATTCAGGCTGATGTAGTGATGGTCCCATTTACACAGACAAATTGTGAATCATTTCACTTCTTATTTTCATATTTTACTTCAGATGTGGCTGATTCAATACGGATCAAGGCTAGATGGGGATCATGCGCACATTTGCTGCTACCAGGGTTCAGTCAGTGGTTAGCATTAGGTTTCGGGAATGACTATTTGACCACAACGTATCATAAGGTTTGAGTTCAGGGAGGAGCTGCAACCCCTTTGCCTGGACACAAGGTGTCACTCCTCTCTTTTTACAGTGGCTGTACAGAGGTATGATATACCTATCAGGGAGATAACAACATGAAGGCACCGGACTACCAAGGTAGTTAAAGCATTTTATATCGACCACAAATATGTTACCTTACATTCTATGTATGTGCTGTAGAGCACAGAGCACAACACCGGCATTCTGGATAGAGACGCAAATTAAGTTGGTGTCTTGAACCTTGCGCATGCGTAGTAAATGTATAACCTGTGGGGAAAAAGGCGTTTCTAAACCTTATTTTGGGGCAAAGTCATTAAAATTTTTCAGCGATTTTTATCATATTTTCCTGCTGTTTCTATACATGCACTTGTTTGGTCCTGGTGACCAGTGAAAGTTTGACTCTCTGCCCATTCATTTAGATAGGAGCCTGGTCTTGTTAGTCCAAAATAGCTGCCCGGAGGCGTTGCCAAGATGGCTCCCGAGTGGCATGACTTGCCTAGAAGGACTTTGGTTTCAACCAGTATAGCAACAAGTGTTTATAACACTTAACGCCTATACCCTACCTTAAACTACTGAAACTAACCAGCTGAACATTGATCCCTAGATCCAATTCATTGGTTTAAACTGCAAGATGTTTTATAGCTAATTATCTGAAAATGTGAGATATATCCAGCTGCAGAACCACAGCGCCAGCGATTTCAAAACAGAACGGAAGTGGAGGCGGAGCTCATAGTCTAGATAGAGTTGCGCTACCTATACATTTAATTTCATTTGACTGTATTATGTGATAATATTATTAATGTGTAATTTATGTGTTGTTATAAATAGTACTTAAAGACATAGTAGGGACATTTAATGTCAAATATACTGTAGTTATTCTTCATATAAAGTTAAAAAATAAAAACATTTAATGCAAAGCCTCTATGTGAAAACCAGTAAGACATTTGACAACAGAACAAGCATGAAAATTCAGTAATTTAGTTTAATGATCAATGCTAAAATGCCTTGATTATTAGGGCAAAAAAGTCAAAATTATGAGATAAAAATTCTAATTATGAAATAAGTCATGATTATAAGATAAAAAGCCAAAAGTATGAGATACTAAGTCTTAATTATGAGATAAACAATTATTTCATTAAAAAAAATCAAACAATATTGTCAGTTATGACTTTGTATCTCATAAATAATTTCTACTTTTTGTCATAATTATCTCATAATTCTTTTTATCTCGTAATTGACTGTCATAAGTTTGACTTTATCAGATAATTATGACTTTTTATCTCAAGATTTTAAATCTCCTAAAATCAATGTTTTGTCATAATTGACATTCTAATTTTTTTTTTAATGTTGCGGAAATTGACTTCTATAGTTGTTCACATATTTATTAACAGGAAAGACCAAGTCTGACCATTAGAATTTCTTTTTGAAATCTTTATTGAGCCTGAAGTGATAAAGACAAGAAAGTATATATTTATGGAGATATAGCTCCTCGGCTCTTGTAAGTCTTTTATGGTGTTTTGACCGATTGGTTATGAAGTGTGTGTAACACTCAGCGCGTGGGTGCACAACTCTTGTCTCGCACTCGTCTCGTAGAACGCAGCTAATAGACGTGCATAAAGGATGCAGCAGGTCTGTGGACAATGGAGGAACATGGCACTGATCTAAATGACAAAGGTGCTGAATGAGGCCACGGTGGCAATACCGAAGGTGGAACACAAGGGCCAGGCGTTGCTATGGCAGGGACGAGAGAGGAGGGGGCATCGGGACGAAACAACAGGCATCTCAAATGGCAGGTGTCCATTTGAAAAAGACCTCTGAGTATAGGTCCATGTGTGTGCTTTTTATTTTCAGTGAATTCTGTCGCTTAAAAAGCTCCTAACATAGCATTTGAAATGTTCCTATTTTTGTTTTCGTTCCCAAAAACAGTTTAACGTGCATGCAAGGATAAAAAACACTTTATTTGTCTCATAATATGCATTTATTTTTGCCTGATTTGCTCAACGACTCCCAAATGATTCGTTCGACGATTCATTTTCTCAAACACCTCCTTTGAGTGACGCGAACCTGCGGCGATTGGTCAAATGACCCAGTCAGTTGTTATTGGTAAACCGTAGGCAGAGATTGTCGGAAATGGAACGACCATCACCATTAATGGATTATAGCTTGTCAAGTGTTGAAAATTGTAAACGGTGTATGAACAAATATGTCAGAAAAAGTGCACTTTCCACACGGTCCCTTACTCGCGTTTCCGTCAAGAGCGAGCTTTCCCGGCGAAACTCACATTGCGGCGGCTTTTGAGGGGCAGTGCTTATTATATAGAGCGAAAATACGGAAAATTAAGCTTGTGAAACATTGTTAGCTTTGCCTTTTTAGCGGCAATGGTGTTTAAATAAATTTTGGCTAAGTCGTTTAGGAGGTAATTGCCATTTTTTTGTGAATATCTGGGGAATATCAAAAACAAAACTAACTTTACCCCGCTTAGAAGCTGCGCGGAGTGTACACAACACACACACAACACAATATAACTATATTGTGCATGCTACAGAAAACATAACAGCAAACATTATTAATATTACTTACAGATTGTGATTCGGAGGAGGATGAACCTGATCCATATATACTGGATACTGAGCCCTCCTTCGGGAACAACCGACTTGCGAATCCACATTTGATTCGTTTATATTTTTGAATGATTTGTCATTAAAATGATGAGAACACAAGGTTCGGGCTATACTGTTGTGGTATCGTTGCAGCTGAAGTATTTGAATAATAGATTTGAACGTGTTAGACTTCAAGTTTGCACTTCCGTCTGCGCGCGCAGTTGTTGGGAGCGGCCAATGAGCTAATGTTTCGTATCTACGTCACTACGAAACAGCTAATGACTCATTTCAAAAGCAATTCATTTCATAGACTCAGAGTCGACTCTCACTTTTGAAAGACAATAACTTTATATACGGTGCACTTTCAGATTTATAAATCTTTGCAGGATGTTTTCATTCCCTTAGAGCTATATTCCACGCTACATGAACATTCATTTTCAAAAATCCATGATAGGGGCTCTTTAATGGAAGTAGATTATAGTTTAGTGAGTGCAATATATTAATAATAAATCACTCGGCGAGAGAAAAGTTAAGTCATTAAAAAAGCTGTGGTTTAATTTTCTCCTTGGCATCACAATTCACAAAATATATGCAGTCCTGACACAATCCATCATCAAGTAAATGTGAATATAATCTTAACTGCGAAAATATAAGCTGTCTTTTAAGATTTCTCTCTCAATGCTGACTGAAAAGTGTTCTCGTCGTTCGATAACGTTAAGATTGAGCCACTGTAGTCACTTGGACTATTTTAACGATGTCTTTAATAACTTTGAGGCCGGCAAGTTTCAATTTCTCAAGAAGCTTATGGACTAGTATGGAGGAGTGATCCAGCTCTCAGATTTCATCAAAAATATCTTAATTTGTGTTCCGAAGATGAATGAAGGTCTCACAGGGTTGGAACAACATGAGGGTGAGTAAATACTGACAGAATTTTCATTTTTGGGTGAACGATCCCTTTAAGAGCACAGAATTTTCAAAGACAAGACTTTTTATGGAGTCCCACAAGGCTATACTCGGTTTTATTAGCATTACGCTACAGAGAGCTACAGCAAGATAAGACCTCTGCTAAAGCGAGCTGTGAAGGGCCTTCAAGTGGAGCACAAGTGCTGATGAAGAAAAGAAACTGAGTGATTGGGCAAGGAGAGAGAGAGAGCAAAAAAAAGCTACTTTTCTACTCTACTAAATCACTCATCTTTGTCTAACTGGCTTTATCAAGCCACTGGATGCTGTAAATAATATAGAACTGACTTGAAAAAAGGCAGACTGTAAAAGCAGAAAGAACGAAGAGAAAAAGGGGAGAGGGGCCAATGCAGCATAATTAGCCCGAGCTGCTTGGTTACCTTCCAAACACAGCAAAGGATACTCTGAGTAGGAGAAGAGGCGGGGACAGAGAGAGAGACAGAGAGAGAGAGAGAGATATGAAGGGGATGATTGCATTCCACACACACTTGAAGCCCAGTCTCCCTAGGAGACGCAGGATAGCAGCATGACACTGCAGCATCTACACTAGAGCAAAACTGTGCGATTTTATGTCACGTTGAGAGTGTGTGAAAGCCAGAGAGAAAGAGAAGTTCAGTTAGCAGAGAGAGCAAAGTAAAAGATATCAAGAGGAACAAGAAAGAGACTGTGGGAGTGACAGGAGAGATGCGCGTGGGGATGAAGTGGGTTTGTCGGAGGAGTTGAGCCGTGCTGCTCACTCGAACACACACACACACACACACATTTCCAAAAGCTCAGGAAGGAGGATAGAATGAAGAAACACTCGGCCCGAGTGGCCCCTCTCAGCTCCTATAGCGCCCAGGTGCTCACCTGCCCCATCTCTGAAGGTAAAGCGCAATGTTTGTGTGTTTCTGAATACAAAGTCGTCCCCAGAAATTAGCTAAATCTGAGCAAAACTTCCCTTGAACATAAGGTTAAAAATTGTTCAAAAATGTATTTTTATTTGAAACCTTTTTTAAAAAAAGTTTTAGTTTAGGACTAGTGTTAGAGTTTGGGTAATGGTTAAGCTAGTAATTATTATTATAAGTATGTATATTCTCAGTCAGATAGCTAAACTAGTGTGTGTTTGAGTAAGGAAAGATTGTGTACGTAAGAAAGGAAAAAATACAAAATCGCAAGTTAGCATGGTGTGAAATGTGTTGAGTGTGTTTTTCTGTGTGTGTGTGTTCAGTTTCAGAGCTTTGTGTGTTTGCAACTAAGCAGAAAAGGAGCCACCTCAGCAGTTTATATCACATTTTCAGTATTAAATTACCTTTTATTTAATGATGTACGGTTTGTCTATTTAAGCATGATACAGGTTTCATGATGCTGTGGGGTTTTCAGAGTAACACTTTTCAATAAAGTCTCATTTGTTCATGCATTAACCAACTTTAACAGTGAGCATTTAAAAAAAAAAAAAAAAGATTATTTAATACAAATACAATTGTTTATCTTGCATTTAGTGTTATCTCTTCATAAATACATTTAGGCTGAAGGGACAAACAGGAGTGATAATTCACTTTCAGTGTTTGTTTTCATTGTTAATCTACCGTAAGTTTATGCTGTACAAAAATTCTGTAAACGTCTGTGTTTCATTGAAAATGTGTTTGTGCTTAAGATTGTGTGAATCGTGCCGTTTCTTGCCTGTGTGCTTGTGTTTGGTTAAGCGTTAAATAAACAGTCCAATCCTCGGGGATACTGTTAAAGATGTGGTTTTACCACAGAAGAGTCCATTAGGATGTCTAATAACTTTTCAGTTGTGTTTTGGTGTTGACTGTGGTTGTGGCCATCCAGCACAGTTGCATTATGGGATTGTGATGTTACTGGTTGCAGTTTTTAAAACTTCCCGGTAGTGCCGTTATGCAAATCTGAAGTAGTAGCTCAATTTACAATAATAACTGATGTCTTAAAGATTTTTTTTTTTTTTTAATCCAAATTTTGGTACATACTGGATTGGTCTCAGACAAGCTGATTGATTTTATTAGTTTCAATAAATGCCTATAAATTAAAGCTTCTGACTAATTCTAGGTTCAGATTTAAAGGGATAGTTCAACCAAAAATGAAATGCATTAACCTGCTGGAAGTATTCATCAGAGGAGGGGGGCATGGTGGCCATAAAGGGATGGACATGGTCAGAAACAATGCTGAAGTAGGCCGTGGCATTTAAACGATGACCAATTGGCACTAAGGGGCCTAAAGTGTGCCAAGAAAACATCCCCCACACCATTACACCACCACCACCAGCCTGCACAGTGGGAACAAGGCATGATGGATCCATGTTCTCATTCTGTTCACGCCAAATTCTGACTCTACCATCTGAATGTCTCAACAGAAATCACGACTCAGGCAACGTTTTACCAGTCTTCAACTGTCCAATTTTGGTGAGCTCTTGCAATGTAGACTTTTTTTCCTATTTGTAGGAAACCTCGGTTGTAACGAGTGGTTATTTCAGTCAAAGTTGCTCTTCTATCAGCTTGAATCAGTCGGCCCATTCTCCTCTGACCTCTCGCGTCAACAAGGCATTTTCGCCCACAGGACTGCAGCATACTGGATGTTTTCCCCTTTTCACACCATTCTTTGTAAACCCTAGAAATGGTTGTGCGTGAAAATCCCAGTAACTGAGCAGATTGTGAAATACTCAGACCGGCCCGTCTGGCACCAACAACCATGCCACGCTCAAAATTGCTTAAATCACCTTTCTTTCCCATTCTGACATTCAGTTTGGAGTTCAGGAGATTGTCTTGACCAGGACCACACCCCTAAATGCATTGAAGCAACTGCCATGTGATTGCATGACTAGATAATTGCATAAATGAGAAATTAAACATGTGTTCCTAATAATCCTTTAGGTGTGTGTGTATATAGCGATTGAGTCTCTTCAGAAAATTTTGGACTAAACCACTTGAATCATATGGATTAATTTTACGATCTCTTCATGAACTTTTTGAAGCAAAGTAATAGTTGCGTTGCTGTCAATGGAGGGACAGAAAGCTCTTATATTTCCTTAAAAAGATCTTAATTTGTCGAAAGTCTTACAGGTTTAAAACTGACATGAGGGTGAGTAATTAGTGACAAGTTTTTTTTTTATTTTTGGGTGAACTATCCCTTTTATTGTGGTTCATTTTTTGTACTGATATGAGGGTGAAAAAATCAAGTCAAAATTTAAATGTTTGGGGTGTAAACGATTCCTGTTCCTTTTAAAAGTATGAACTAATAAAGTTCAAAAAAGTACAAATTAAAATACAGTGCATTAGTTTTAGAGTCACTGCTTGAGATATGTCAACAGCTAAACTGCTCATCATAAGTCAATGTATATGAGCGATTATGCTTTTGACTCTGTAAAATAGCTGTAAAATAACAATAGCATTTTGTGACGCGCAGTGGGGCGGTAAACCAGGGATTTACCATTGATGTGACATTTCTGTGCCTCCGCATCTTGGACCTGCGGTTCCCTGTATTGTTGGTTTCTGTAGGTTGTTAAGCTATTCAGTCAAGATATCCGCAGGATATAAAAAGTCTGTCAGTGTGGGTGCACGCTGTGGGAGCCCTTTTTTACAGCCCAAAATATGTCTAGAAAAGTTGTCAGGCATGGGTTTTTTTCTCTTTAAAAATGAAATAATTTGAGTTGAGTTGTCGTTTATGCAACTATCTCAGCAAACATCTGGAATCGCTCAACATCAGACAGGACAAAGGTGCTCTTACCTGAAGTACATCTTTCTAATACATTAATGCAGTTTTGTGGCTTCTCCCTGAACAGAATGTTGCAGGATTTCATATAGGCTTTTCAAACTCTGTTGAATTTACATAGGCCTATCTTTATGTCTGGAAGGTTGAGGCATATGACAATCAATTATGCAAAATAGGGTCAGTGTCTTGTTTACTGTTCATGGAAGTATCCAAGGACTTGAGCTAGTGCTTTTCCCTAATGCTAAGTTGAAATCTTCATGTATATTATTCTTTATGTAGTCTTTATATGTTTATTAGAAAGGTTTTATATGGAAAAGAATATCTGTTTTCAATGTTTTATTTTTGCACATTTCACGAAATGTTATTCAAAAAATGTCAATACATTTTAGGGAGTCATATCGCATGATAATTTGAGAGGCTGAACTAACCTTGCCTTGTCATAAAAGGTCAAATGATCTGAGATTTTAAGAGACATATAGGCCCTGTAGCGAGCACCCTTCTGAAACCTAAAATGATATTTGGGACACCCTACGGTCACATGGACTTAATGGACATTAAGTGCACGCGGCAGCCATTGTAAGTCCACAAGACAGTAAGTGCATATGAAGTGTGCCATTTGGGACAGGGCCACACCCAATCATGATGGCATTTCCTGTTTTTGTTTGTTTTGTTTTTTACATGCCTCTGCATGTTGCGCCACATGGCCGTGATTTGGTGGACTAATGTTGCACTACTCAAGTCTTTGTATCTATGAACGCCATTTTTGATTTATTTTTGAACATGTTATGTCAATGCCATAAACACATTAATCTAATACTAATGAAAGATCAGTAATAAATGCTTTTCCACTGTATTTCAATCAGGGTGAGATCCACGGCTTGATAGCACGATCACACAACAACAAAGTGGCTTTGTGTGTGTGTGTGTCTGTGTGTAGACATTCTTGCTGACCCAGCACACTGCAAGCTAGTGACCATGGGCCAGCGCATGTCATCTTTTATTCCTGGTCTGGTGTAAAATGATCACTCTCAGTCTACAGCAGATCTTGGCTGTGTGATACTAGCGCTCTTCCCCTCTATTCAATCTCCCATTCACCACTGCTCTATCTATCCATCCATCCATCCATCCATTTTGGCTTTCTTAGTTGGGGAGATTTATTATTTAACAATATTAAATTAATTTTTGATATGTTTTAGCTTACCTCAAGGGCATCCAAGATGTCTTTGTTTCCACAGTATTTTCAATTTTGATATTTTTAGGTCAAACCGTTCTTGTCTGTCAGTCATAATGGAGGTCTATGGGGTCCACCTCAAAGAGCATGCACAGAGAAGTCCAAATTAAACATGATTTAATGACTCGTAAATGTAAGTACACATTGATGGCCTAAGACACGAAACGAGTGGTTTGTGTGAGAAAACGAACAGTATTTATATCTTTTTTTTTTACCTATCTATCTATCTATTAGGGGTGTAACGGTACAGAGAAGTCACGGTTCAAAGAAAGTTAAAAAGCAACATTAATGTTTGCAAAATGGTACCTGTCTGTCTGTTTCCTGACAGAAATGAGGTGTGATGTTGTCAGTACAGCTTCTATGAAGGAAGTCATGCCTGATGACAGACAGGATGTTTTCTGAATGGCCTATGTTTTCGCGGGCGCCCTGTGGGGTCGAGTTTCTATGTATATCCCACTATATGTGAATGCTTCTCCATGACCCTGTGAAGCTATTTGTGACAGAGCTTGACTGTGCGACGTAGGCAGATTTTAAACGCTGTCCGGCATTACTGCTTCACCTGCAGGTAACTGACACCGACAGCTACTGATCAATACATCCGTACGAACCACAGAGAAACATCAGGGGCAGCTGCACGAGGAAGTATTGGTGAATTTCTCATGAATAAATCACGTCAACAAAGCACATAATTAGCATTTCCTAACCCTGTCTAAAAATAGCCTGTACTCTGTTCCAAAATTTGACCAAGTAATAGACAGGAACAGAACACTGTCGCTATACTGCAGGTAAGAACAGAAAGAAGAAAGAAAGTACAACAAACTTAAGTATATTTGCATTTCCTGCCATAAATATCAGTGTTTGCAGAGTAACAAAGGAATGGTTTTCAGGTTTTTGGCTAAGCATAGTTAGAAACAAAGTTTGAAATTAATTTTTGATATGTTTTAGCTTACCTCATCCAAGATGTAGGTGTCTTTGTTTCCACAGTATTTTCAATTTTGACATTTTTCGGTCAAACCGTTCTCGTCTGTCAGCCAATGCACAGAGAAGTCAAAATTAAACATGATTTAATGACTCGTAAATGTAAGTACACACTGAGGGCCTAAGACACAAAACGAGAGGTTAGTGTGAGAAAACAAACAGTATATCGTTTTACCTCTTGTTAATATCCAACTGAAGTGAACTGAACCACGTCCAACGTGACGCCGGAAGTGATCACGTGCGTATCGTCACTCATAGTTTACACCAAGACTTTCTCTGGTTTACACCGAGATTTCGGAAGTTTTACCTTTCACTAAACATAGATAAATCGAAATCGTCTTCCACTGCAATTTCCCGTATATCTAAATATGTTTAGATCTTAATAACAGTGAAAGGTAAAACTTCCGAAATCTCCGTGTAAACAATGAGTGACACAACAATGAGTGACGTACATTTAAGTGTACTAAAGACTTGGTACACTTTTAAATCCTTTATGTATCCACCTTTTTATGACTGGACGGTTTTCTATTTCCTGCTGTCCTTTTTTTCACTAATTGTATCTTAATTTCAATCAATGTTTCATCAACCAATTGCCTGGTTTTAATAAATAAGAAGTATATAGTAAACAGATGATCATGACGGAGGCGACAGCGCGCAATCTGGACTTTGGTCTCACGAATGAAACTCGGCGTGACGTTATTATGCCTAAGCTCACAAGCCTGAGTTAGAAATAGACTATGCATCTTTGAAAGCAGAGGTAGCAGGAGTCAAGGGGCTAACCAGCCTAACCTTTTAGAACTGTTATTCTGTAGCAGTCGGGATAGAGACTGTCGGATGTTTGCTGGAGATCCATAGACATATACACTAGACCTCACCTGGGGGTTCTAAGCATGCGTCAAAACCGCCGCCATCTTGGAACAGGGGTCTTGTCATAGGAAGTAGCTAGGTAACGCTGCTATCTCTGCCTTTACTTCGAATTCATTGATAGTGGCGGACTTTTGTGCAGCGTATGAAGTTCACGGATGCAATCTGAACTAGGAAGAATGTTTAAAAAAAATGTAATTTTTTTTCTTTCTGGAATCAATGATAAATACATGTCTGACCGTTGGAACAAACCAAAAAAACAAGAAAATCGCATTCATGATAATTTATGGTGATTTTATTTGCGTTAGACCTGCGTCTACTACATTGACGCTGATGCATTAAAGTGGAGGGGCTCCCCTGTTTCAAGATGGCGGCTCTATTGACGCATTCGTTCTAATGAACTGCCGTATCCAAGGTGAAGTCTAGTGTATATGTCTATGGCTGGAGATCGTGCAGTCATGCAGCTATCCTTTGGAAGTTATGAAGCAAAGAAAAACGTTCATTTAGTTTTTATCTGTGATTTAATAAAAAATAACGTGATCAGATCACATTTGATGAATGTTTTTTTTTTCGATTTAGTTTAGCGATGTGGGATGACACAATCTAACACATGGCAAAAAAGACTACCGGCATCGTCGTCATGGCAGCGCGTATTGTTTAGAACAGAAAAAGGTGGATATGACTATCCTCTCTTGCATTATTATTGTTAACTTTTTTCTTTCTTTCTTTTTGTCTCCTCTGGTGTTTGTTCTGTTCTTTGTATTTCATGTGGTTGTTAATAATGAAAAAGTACACTTTTAAATGTTACAGTACATTTCTGTAAAAGTCACGTTTATAAAAACCACAACACTTAAAAAATGTAAATAAATGTATGCTGACAAATTTATGTTCTAAAAACATTAGGAAAATTGAATTGCAATGTTTCTAAAATGTCAAAATATCCAGTGTTCTGGTGTTAGTACAACGTTCTCCTAACTTTTCGTTCTCAGAATATAACATAGCCTACCTTGAAAGTTTATTTGTAATAATCTAACAACATTAACGTTAACATCCAGCAAATATTAATATCATAAGGAACGTTGTTCTAAGAATGTTTTCTAGAACGCATATAAAATATTGATGTTATAAGAACATTCTATAGATGTTATTTTAAGAACGTTTTATCTTAACATTTAAATACCTTTCTCAAAACATTAGTGTGAATGTTCCCTGTTAGCTGGGAAATTATCTACAAAATAACATTTGAATGGACTATGTTAAGCACAGTTGCAGCTGCAGAACAAATATAAAACACAAGGGATTTCATAATCCAGATATATTACAAGGGAGATAATGAGGCAAGGATGTATAATGTGTGCTGTAATGGTGCAATACTGATCTCTGTGTTGCAGGAGAGGGGGGCTCAGAATCACATGCAGAGACTCCAGGCAGTGAAACCAGTGGAGAAGCCAGCGCATATCAGACCTGCGCCCACACCGTGCTCAAGGTGCTGGGGGGCTTACTGGTGGTCCTGTGCATCTCCTCGTCCTGGGTCGGCACCACACAAGTGGTTCAGCTCACGTTCAAGTCCTTCTCCTGTCCCTTTTTCATCACATGGTTCAGCACCAACTGGAACATTCTCTTCTTCCCGCTCTACTACTCTGGGCACGTGGCCACCACAAGAGAAAAACAGACGCCCATTCAGAAATTCAGGTCTCAATAAACGAAAGCACGTTTGAATAGGAAGTACAATAGAAGCTGACAGGCAACTTACTGTACACCTATTAGAGAGACAGTTCCCCTAGGGCAGGTATGGGACACTCTGCACTGTCCTGCAGTTCAGCTCTATAGACCTACCCTAACACATCTGATTGTAATTTTGAAGATTTTAGTTAAACTTTTAGGTATGTTTGATTGGGGAATGGCAGGACAATGACACTCCAGGACCAGAGTTGCCCATCCCTGCCCTAAAGCAAGTGTCGATGGCACGCGAGATCCAAACACACTCGTTAAAAGCTGACGTGTGGAAATATTTTGGCTTCTGAAATTGAAGGGGGAAAGGAGCTGGACAGTCAAGAATAAAACTAAAATATTTCGGAAACATGACTAGAATCATTGGACAGTCATTTTTAATTTAGTCGTTTTAATTTCTGCAAAGAAAGTAATGTTTGTATTTTAACCCTTTTTTGCTAATAATGTATTAGTCTTTACGCCAGTTCAGTTCATTTGTTCTTCTGCCTGTTTACAGTTGACATGTACATTATCAAAGTAAGCAAGACATGTTCCTCTCATTTCATGATGTAGGGAATGTAGTCGGTTGTTTGGAGAGGATGGGATGTCTCTGAAGGTGTTGCTGAAGAGAACGGCGCCTTTCTCCATCTTGTGGACGCTAACTAACTACCTGTACCTGTTAGCACTGAGAAAACTCACCGCCACGGACGTGTCAGCGCTCTACTGCTGCCACAAGGCCTTTGTCTTCCTCTTGTCGTGGATTGTCCTCAAAGATCGTTTCATGGGTGTGCGGGTAGGTGGAATAAACCTGACTATTACTCAGCTAGTTGCATCTCAGTTCATGTCTACTTACTAAATTAGCGTTCTAACTAAGCATTAACACAATGTTTACCTCAGCAACCGTTCTAGCAATCAAGGAAGCTAAAATTTGGCAAGAAATGTATTTGGGTGAAATGCTTTAAAAAATGGCTTCCGAAAAGCCATTCAAAATTCAGCAGACTAATTTTTCAATGTGAATGGCCATAGAGGGCGCTATAATGTTTACATACACTCTTAGAAGAAAAGGTTCTATATAGAACCTTAAAGTCCCCGTGAAATCAAAATTGAACTTATTTACTTTGTTAGCGCATATTACTAGTCTTGTGGTGAACAATTAATCCGTGCAAGTAAATATATATTAAAAAAATGTTTTACCTTGGTAATCTTTAATCAAAATCTGAAAAGTTACTTCCGGTCTGAAACGGTTGATGACGTAGGTTTCACAGTTTGGGTGGGGAAACACTTAACCACTCCCCTCAAACCGTTAGTTTGCTATGAGCGAGATATGGAGAGGAGGAGCGCGAGAGTAAAACCCTGCCCTCTGTTCAATATTCCGTTTCACTTGGAAATACGTCACAGCACGGGAGAAAAATCGTTTGCAACTTCCGGTTCACGGGGACTTTAAAAGGTGCGCTACGTATTTAGAACCCCTAAAATGTTCTATATCAAAATTCAAGATATGGGGGTTAGAAAATGTAAATATTTATATAATTTTATGTAGTTAATCAATATACCACGAAGAGTGCCATTTCAGATTTTCTCCTCCAAAAATCAACATGATTAAAATGTGATATTAAGTTTAATAAACAATAATTTAATTACAACTACAAAATATTGCAGAATAATGTAATATATGAATGAATAATAGCCTATAAAGAACCTTTGTGCCAAACGGGTTCTTTCGTGTCATTATAGAACCTTTTTTAGCATAAAATGTCATTTGGAGTTGAGTAAAGAACCCTATGCTACATATATAGAACCCTTTTTTCGAAGAGTGTAGACATTTTTATTTGTATCTCAGGAATGGGATGAATGGGATAACCTCTAAATTCTTGGCTTTTAGTCCTTCAATTTGGTTTTCATTCTTATTTCAATAAATAAATAGGGTAAAATGGGGCTAAAGGCACACCGGGGTAAAATGTGCATTTGACTTTGTTCTATTTTAAACCACTTGATGGCCACAAATTCACCACAAATTCAGCTCAGCTCTTTTCTTAACTGCTTTAAAAGGGGATGTCAAATGCTATTTCATGCATTCTGACTTATTTACACTGCTAAAGAGTTTCTCATGCTAAACATGGCCAAAAGCACCGTTTTTGAAGACTGCGCTGCTGCGCATGTGCGAATGTGCTCTACTATGTAAGAACGAGCCTATGATTAAATTTGTAAATAAAGCGAAATAACTGAAAAAATAGAAATATTCCTCAGAAGCCATGTCTGTAATTTATATCAAAACATCTAGCATTAATTTAATCTCAAACAGTTACTAGCTAGCTAGTTCTTCAATGGTAGTTAAGCAGCGAGTTATGTCGTTGTACGGGAAACACACCCCTGAGCGAAAGCAACGCCCATCAACGTGCAAGCCGTCGACTTGGTACAGCGTATCTGTCTTTTATAAATCTGATCAAACTAAAGACTCTTCAGAGATATGAAGGAAGCAAAAAGGTACTCAAGATTAACATGAGATTGCTAAAAACTGATATTTACTTTATTTGGTGAATATTTAATTAGCAGGATCGGCTTGATCATGAAATAACCCTTTTGGGCCACATGTGCTTTGCATTGAGACTGATCACGCTGTCAGGGTTTATTTTGTGACAGTGACTGGCTGATTTACATTATCCTTTACATATATATACTTTACATTCTAATTTGGATGAATCGCCATTATTTCAGTGAGTAAGCTGAAATGAGTTGCATTATAAGCACCACTGTACCTGTTGATATATTAAATGATTCATGAAATTGGAGCTTGACAATTATAGAGAAGTGATTTTTAATAGATACAAATGGGGGGTCAAGTAAAAAAAAAAGCTATTATTATGCTTACAGTATGTCTGAATTCTTGACTTTCATTGAACTTGATGTTTTAGATCTGGATCTCAGGCTAATTACTCCTAGAAAACAGTTTTATATTTTTAGCTATCCAACTCAAATACGAAAGCAGGCAAGTGCATATCAAAATCGTAAACTCGAGCCCACTGTTTATTTTAGTATAAACCTCAATTGCTTTTTTGAAGGCTTCATTGATTAATAATATCTTTGTAATCTTTCCTTTTAGATTGTGGCTGCCATTATGGCTATCACAGGCATCGTGATGATGGCGTATGCAGATGGTTTCCATGGGGATTCCTTTATGGGAGTGGCCTTGGCAGTCGGCTCCGCCTCCACTTCTGCTCTCTACAAGGTCAGTTTTCCTGCTCAGCTGAAAATACTGATTCCCAGAAGACCCCTTGACGAGCATTAAGACTCCTTTAGTATTGATAAGCTTTTACTGCATAACCTCTTTGTAATACCCAGGTGCTGTTTAAGATGTTCCTCGGCAGTGCCAATTTGGGAGAGGCTGCTCATTTCTTCTCCACGATGGGCTTTTTCAATCTTATCTTCATCTCCTGTGTTCCCCTTATCCTGTACTTCACCAAAGTGGAGCACTGGGGTTCCCTCTCGTCTTTGCCATGGGGTTACCTCTGTGGCGTGGCCAGCCTTTGGCTAGGTAACATGGGATTATGGAAATAACTGATTCTTCACTAAGCTAAAAAAGTTGCTGTTTGTCAATACAAGATCTTGATGGAAATAACGTCACATCATTTGTTTCCTTCAAGAGGTGGATCATTTTTTTGTATTGTATTGATAATGCTAAAGTCCAGCACTCTGTAAAGTCTCCTCAAGCACATCCCAAAGACTCTTCATGCTCCTCCTCACAACCATTTTTTCACAATTTGAGCCTGATAAATCTTGACATTGTCATCCTGGAATATGGCCATGATGCGTCTTCCTAGATGGTTGTTTAAGAAATGAAAAGCTACAAACTCCATCAATTAGGGTTAGATGAACTGTCGCCAAACATAATATGCTTGTTTACGCAACACAGTTTTTAACTAAAAACGGAAAACGTTTTAAGCATTTTGGCCGTTTAAACTGGTTTCAAAGCGCAAGTCAATTATCGTCTCCGTGTAATCTACAAAAACGCAAATTTGTGATAACGGTGGCATCATGCATTTGCATATTACGTGTTTAGTCTACTGTATAGAAGCACCGTGTTTCTTAACAAAGTGACATCGCCATCTACTGGCCTGACAGCATAAGATGGTGTTTTTAGTCATTTTCGTGGATCCATGTGAACGGGATTATTTTGACTACATGATGGCGGGACAACCTGTCAATCACAAGAGATCCACCAATAGCAAACCACAACCATCCGATCAATTCCTGATGGACAAAATCAGGTCCCATCCGGCACTTTTTCTTGTTCGAGAAGCTGTTTAACGCGGATATATACCATTTCATGCCAACTTTTAATTTTGTAAACAAGTTTGTATAAATTTACTGCCGTTAAATCTTGCTGATGGTTTACCATTTGATCACTGCATGTTCAGATGTGAGTTAGTGTTGTAGTAGATCAAATACCACCCTCAAGTACACTTCCAAGAGTGCTTTAAGTGCATAGTAAGCAAGAGAAATCAGGTTAGAATCATCAGTTTACACGTCGAAGTAGCATTTCTTTGATATCCAATATGTGCTGCGTCAGATGTGTAAAGCTTGATATAGTAACAGATCCACTTATATTTACTGTATATTTGAGCTGAACCGGAGCTCTGTGGCTCTACGGTGTTTTAGGGATAATGTGATATCCATTAACTTTTGTCACTCGTTCAAATCACGTGATGTTCTCAGTGTATTTAGCCACTTGGAGAGGACTGAATGACAAATATTCTATATGAGCCAACAAACCATTGCATAAAGTCCCTGTTTCTTATTTCTCTCTCACTCTCTCTGTTGTAGTGTTTAACATCCTGGTCAATGTAGGAGTGGTACTCACATATCCTATTCTCATATCCATCGGGACGTTACTCAGTGTTCCAGGCAATGCAGGTGCGTGAGTCTATGCTGTACACCATATACACATATGAATCCAGATATCATCATTCACTCACTCTCATGTTGTTACTCTCAATAAGCAGTCCCTCCAGGATTTCACGATTTTTTTGTGTGATTTTTGCGATCAAAATGACTGATTTTGTGGTGGTAATTTCCAAAAATTTGTGAAAAAATTTGCGATTTATATATAACATTTACCATAATAGTATTCAGTCCTTCCAGAAAAACGTGGAGTTTTTTTGTGATTGTTGCGGGCAAAAATTGATTGATTACGCGGTAAACTACTGGCAGCTGTGGTTGCTAGCATCATACCGTAAATTTATGCAATTTTATGCGATGAAATTGCAGGAATTTGCAAAAATTGCGGTTTGATGAAAAGAGAAAAAAAGTGATTCCCCCAACATCCTGCTCTCACTAGGCTAATGTAAGAGTCATTTCTTATTACTTCCTTTGATAAGCAAGCATACTACATCATAGAAAGTGCTGGGAATATTTAATTTCTCATCTTGTTTTATTTCAGACTGTAACGAGTGTAAATAAGGTGTGGCCCCTTTAAGAGCTCTCTGCAGTGTTATATGCGCCTCGAACGCCCCATGTGTGCGGGTAATTTCTGTTTGATGCTACTTCTTTTATATTATGTTGTTTATTAAGTAATGATGTGACGGTAGAACGTGTGACAGACAGTTATACGAGTTAGATTTGTGAGATGTCAATTGCCTCCGTGAGTCTGTCTGGCGTCGCGTAATTGCGTCACTTCATAACGTTCCCATGGAAACAGGGGGAAATGGCTGCTCTTGTGTGAAGCAAACGCAACATTTTTCAACTTTCTGCTAAGATACATGTGACTTTTTTTGCAACGAAAATGCGAGGATTCTGAAATTATGCAAACCCCGCATATTTTGCACGGAAATCGGCAATTTATGCGGCGAAAGTGCGGCGTATTTGAAAAAAATGCAGCCCCCGCATAAATATGCGGACTTTGGCTGATTTTGCATTGAATTCAGCGATCGCATAATCGCGTTTTTCTGGAGGGACTGAATAAGACTTTCGTTCAGCTTCACAACACGAATAAAGATCCATTGACAGCTACGCAACTACCACTTTGACGCTTCAAAAAGTTCATAAAGAGATCGGAAAACGAATCCATATGAGTTGAGAAGTTTTCAACATTTTCTGAAGAGACTCGATCACTTTATATGATGAAATGTAAACTGATATTTCCTACTGACACTACAGCTAAATGTTTAAATAACTGTCTTAAAACCCTTTTTCTGCCGAAGACTTTGGCACATTACTGTATTTATGACCACAAACCCTCCCCTAAAACGAAATATGAAACTTTATTAATACTGAGTGCCTTGACTCAAAGCAAACGACTGCACCGTGACAAAGAGGTTGCCAAGGCGACAGTAAATGCTTTAAGATGGTGCTTGTCTTTCGAGGTCAGTGTGTTGGATCTTTTGTTCAGAATGATTCGCTTGCAACAAATAGTATGATTCATTTGTTATTAATGCTTCAAGTTTGACTGTGTGCTAAATTTTGAATGTGAATGTGTAGATACATTTTATGGTTATAAACAATTTCACATTTTCATAGCCGAGGCTATAAATTTGATTCGATTTTTGCCTTCATTAGCACAAATAGTTAAAGTTCGCATTTATTTTGAAGTCAGCAAACTGGCACTCGATGGCAATTACTATTCATCTAAAGAGAACTCGCCCTAAAATAACAGCAACTAGTGCTGATCATTTCTTTATTAACGGTAATGATTTTTATTTCACAGGAGTTAATTGGTTGCATGGCAGAGAGGACTTTGCTAGAGTCATTAAGTCTCACACACTGTTTAGACAGTGTGTGGACACAAATTCACATTTTAATTGTCATTAAATCATGTTTAATTTGGACTTCTCTGTGCATGCTCTTTGAGGTGGTGACCATAGACCTGCATCATATGACTGACAGACAAGAACGGTTTGACCTAAAAATATCAAAATTGAAACTACTGCGGAAACAAAGACACCTACATCTTGGATCTCACCTACATCTCAAAAATTAATTTCAAAGTGAACTATCCCTTTAAGATTAAATTGAAATGCTCAAAACCATATGAAACTGACAAGAATTGAAGAAGTCAATTTTTTTAAGAGAAACTGTCTGTTTTCTACCTCTGTGTTCAGCCATCGACGTGCTGAAGCATGAGGTGATCTTCAGCGTGGTGCGTCTGGCTGCCACCTGCATCATCTGCCTGGGCTTCCTCCTGCTGCTGCTCCCCGAGGAGTGGGACACCGTCACCCTGCGCTTCCTCACCACCCTGGCCGACAAGAAGACGGAGGAGCACGGCGAGGAGCTCACCGAATCCAGCGTCCACACGCGCAGCCGGAGCAGAGCCAACGGGGCCGTGTCCATCCCCATGGCATGACCTTTGACCTTTGACCTGTGAACGAGTAGCCAGACATCAGCATCCATCCAACATGTGACAGCCTTAGAGAAAAAAGAGGGAACGGTTTGATTGTATAAAGGGTTAGTTCAGCCCAAAATGAAAATTAGCCCATGATTTACTCACCCTCAAGCTATCCTATGAGGATAGGATAGCTTGAAGAAATAACTTTCTTCTTTCAGACAAACACAATCGGAGATATATTATTAGTTTATTTATAAAGCACATTTCGTACTGAATTGTAATTCAAAGTCCTTTATAGAAGTAATTAAAATAATCAAAATAACTTCAACAGATGCATAGGAATTAAACTAGCATGCATAAAAAATAAGAATAACAATAAATAAAGATGTATATAAAATATATTAAAACTGAATCTACCCGAGTAAGACTAAAACTACCTGAATCACTGAACTCATATATATATATATATATATATATATATATATATGAAGAGTTCAGATGCAAAAGCCTCTAAGTGCCATTTGAAATTTTCTTCTAGAATGATCATTTTTATCAAGCTTGTATATTTAAGTTCATTAATTTCACTTAAATGGGGATGAAGATTACCTATGAATTGTCATTTAAGTGAAATTACTGAAATTAAATATACAAGCTTGATAAAAATGATCATTCTAGAAGAAATTTTCAAATGGCACTTAGAGGCTTTTGCGTCTGAACTCTTCATACACACACACACACACATATATATATAACACAAATGGTGTTTGGCTGAAAGAATAAATTTATATGTTCACATAAAGGCAATCACAGTACTTAGGATGGCTTGAGAGTGAGTAAATTACAGGTTCATTTTAATTTTTGGGTGAACTATACCCTTCAAGGAAAGAAGACAAAAGAGAAAGTGGAAGGAAGGCATTTTTTTTTTTAATAAAAACTTCTTTAATAGAGATGACAGTGGAGGCTTGAGTGATCCCCGCTAAAACAGGGATATTTACTGACAGTATTTTTTTATTTCACCGAAGGGCCATAGCACTCTCTTCCCTGCCGTTTCTATGGGAAGATACGCATCCATTCCATAGAAATGGACATTGAGACTTTGTTTTCCCGCTGCACGCCGTCCCGCACCCCTGCACCCCTCCGCTAGCCCCCTCCCCATGGAATGTATTCTATGAATATAGACTCTGTCAGGGCCAGTTCGGCTCACTGTACACACGAATGCATTCAGAGATCAGATCTATATGTATATGAAATATGAAGATTATTTGCATTGTATGTAGTAGTGTAATATACGTAGGAGAAAAATATTATGCTTTAATGAATAAGCCTTTCTTTTCCTTTTATAATAAAACGCAAAAATCAAGATCTGCTTTGAAAACTGCCTGTCATGGTATTATTTGGGGCATAAAGTGTGACAGTCACGTTCTACAAAAATAAATTGATTCAGTATTCTAACGTAAAACACATATAGGCCTGGTTTCACAGACAGGGATTAGATTAAGCCAGGATTTAGTTCAATTAGGGTATTTAAGTAGCTTTTATTAAAATGTGCCTTAGAAATCTTGAGACAAGATTGACTTAGGAATACTCATCATTACCTCACTTAAACACACTGGGACACCTTCACAGTCCTGTGACAGCTGATCTGTGCGAATACATATAACGACCTTGCTTTCTTGGAAATGTAACGAGATGTGAGCTGAGTGGGCAGGAGGAACATCTTCAGAGCGCTGGAGAAGCCCATTAAATCAAATGAGGCAGAGAAAGGAAGAGAGGGGTAACAGGAGGGGAGGAATATGGAGAACAGAGGAAGTCTTTAAATCCACATTATGGGGCCTAGTTCGTTCACCCTGGGACTGGGAGGTGCTGATAACCCTCCATGTGCTGACACAGTTCAACAGGAAGATTTACAGTATTTTTTATTAACATATACTTCCATTCAAATGAAAAATTTGGGGTCGGTATAGATTTTTAAAATGTTTTTAAAGAAGCCTCTTATGCTCACCGAGACTGAATTCATTGAATCAAAAAGACAAATATTATTCACATTTAAATTACAAATTAATTTCTTGTAAAATAAAAATATTTTCTATTTTATATCATTTTAATATGCTGATTTGGTGCTCAAGAAACATCACGAACACATTTATAAATGTTTGTTCTGCTGAATAGATGAAACTCCGAGACCTTTTTTTTCAGGATTCTTTGACGAAAAGAACGTTCAAACGTATTTGAAATAGATTTTTTTTTGTTTGATCTGTCACTTTTGATCAAATCATTTCTATTTACATTGAAAAATACATCTTTATAAATATTTTTTGGCCATATTGTGTATGTTTAGGGAACTTTGTGTGAACATTCACATATATTTAAGATGACCTTTGACATTATTTGACATTCAGGCTACAGCATTTTTATTCCAAATAAAACTTTTGGTAGAAATGGTATTTATAAAAACCAACAAATAGATACAGATATATACAAAGCTTTTTCTGAATGCATTTTAATCTAGATTTTTACTCGTCATAGTCATAATATAGATATAACTGAGGTCGTAGCAGGCATAAGTTATTATTTGAAAGAAACCCAAAAATTGACTATGAATGGGCATAACTTATACAGTGTAATAATTGCAAGCCAGCAAATTAATTTTCACTAAAGTCAAGTTATACCTGCTGTAATCCGACAAACAGAAAACTGTTCCTAATTCTGTCAATCATCAAGCCTGGTTCCCTGAGCGGTCGCATGCCTGAGCAATCAGAAAGACAGGCCCTCTCACCGCCGTCCAAGCATTAACACACAGTTATAAAGTAACCTGTGGGGACAGTCACCATGGAAACTTACCTCATTACGCCAAAACCGAGAAATATAAAGCACGCACCTGCCATTTCACAACACAACTTAGCCAGAGTTTCAGTTTGTATGCTTTAGCAGCACTGAGGGGTAATACTCTTTGTTCAGGTTAAGTCAAAACTTAACCTTACGGATTCAACCTGGATTCAGATGGAGTGAGAAGTTAGGCCTGGATTACACCTTTGAAAGCAGCTTAGGAAATTTAGAATATTGAGATATATTTGATACATAACTTAACTTGCCTGGGAGTATAAATGGACCATGGGAAACAGCAACTCCAGGCCAAAGATTTGCCAAGTTGCACCATCTCTTGATCAACCAATGGAGGACGAGCCTTCCCTGCTTCCAACCTCACCATGGATGATAACTGCTGTGAAAGGCACAGAGAGGCAAGAGAAAGGAATTGTGGGACCGAGGAAGACCAACCATCTTCCTCCTTTGACAGGAAGACACAAAGTGCCTCATATTGTTAGTTTAGAACCAGGTCAGTGATAATCAGACTTTATGTTTAGTTCAAATTATGAACAAAATTACTCTATGAATCATGCAATGTGTTGCACAACACAATAGTTCATTTGTACTCTTTTGACCTTTGAATGTGCCGACTACCAAATCTATTTATGACGTTGCTAAGTGAACGTTTTAGACTGATTTTAGTTCTCATATTAGAATGATTGATCTCATCTTAGATGGCATAGGCTCAATTTTGAATAACAAACTAGTGTATTACTTTTACGTAACTTGGGTAAGACATTTTGATGGGTCTGACATAGACCTTGCTTTTTATTATTTCATTCATATGTGTGTTGTTAGTTGTGATGTCACCCACAGGGTCTCAAAGTGTCTGTGATAAAAGCATTATTAAGTCTCGCCCACCACATCCAGCAAAGCTCTGAACATGATGTATAGTTACTTTACTGTATAATCACTTTGAAGTCATTCATACAGTCCTTCAATTTATTCAATATAATTTTGATCCTAATTATGAACATTATTGAACTCAACTCACAGGGGTGGCAAACAATGTCCCTTGCCACAGGGGCTGATGTGAATCCTGCCAAACATGCACGCATGGCATGCAAAACGGAAGAGTTTGAGGTCGTGCACTATATTCTTCCATATTCTCTGAATAGTTTGAAAGAATGAATCACTTTCCAAAGAGGGCAAATCTAAGGGTAGCTTCTGTCTTGTCTTTTAATGAACATCATGCGTTTGTTCTTGCCAGGACACGGGATGGAGAGATGGGCCTGTCCATTGCTTTTCCACTCCCAGCCTGGGAGGGCGCTGTGGCACAAGCAACACACTACAGGTATACAACTCTTTTCTAGGCCGGACGTTCACAGACTGATTGACTGTCCCACAACTATGAACATGACGTCAAGGCTGTATTGTGATTGGTTATCATGATCTAAGTTGGCCGCTACACTTTCTCCAGCCACGGACCCCAATAATCTCCCAATAATAAAACCATCTCTGGTGAATATTTAAAAATTAAAAAAAATTTAAACCAAACACATTTCCTTGAACCTTCTCAAAGTAACAGCTAAATTAGCACCATCAAGATTCTGGTTGTCTAGGATAATGTAAATGATAATGTACAGTCAATCGGTCAATATCGCAAAATTAAACCTCTTGATCAGGATCCCCATCCAGTGGGTCTTCCAAATATTAAAGCCCCAGCTCCTGGATGCATTAGTATAATTCAAACACTGATCCTTCTCTTGCATATAGAAAAGTATGCAAATAGACATGCAGTCCGATATATTGTTAAAGATGGGGGTTTTGACAACTCAGGTACCGAGAGTTTGTGATGGTGTTTCAAGACTAAAAGATGTAGATAAAGAGGGAGAAGACTGACAGCTGGTGAGCATTGAGCCTTGCCCTGTGGTCCCACTAGATCTGATTACGGTGTTGTTGGAGTGGAAAGTATGCTGGGGTGCAGCCGTGGTACCTTTATCTCTGGGATCCATCATCAGGGCACAGGGAATGGGAGTAGATCCCCTCTCTGGATGTAGGTGGTTTTGACCAAGATATGTATAGGGTTTTGGTAAGGACCGGGCTCAAACTTTAAGCTTCACCCATTACACCCCGAGAGGTGGAGCTGGACATGAAGCTCCACTCATTAGCCATATCCCAATCTCTAATCCAAAGGTGGTACTAGTGATGTAGTACTCGAGTCTGGTTTCGGACTCGAGACCGATTTCTGCTTTCTAACAGAAATAATAATCTGCTTTCATAACAACTATCATAATAAAATGCAATGTTGACGGGCATTATTTAAAAATGACATCCCATGGTGCAATGCAAAGATACTGTCATCAGAGCCATCAGTGTCTTCAGTTGCTGCCTGGTGTGAGCGGCGGCAAGATGAGCAACGAGTCTGCCGTCATCAAATTCGCCTTTCAGAACCACAAACCGTTTCAAAACTGATCTGTCGGGACAAAACCTTGACTCGGACTTGCTTCCTCAAAGACTCGGTCTTGACTCGGACTCGACCCTTCAAAGACTCGGTCTTGACTCGGACTCAACTGTATTTGAAAACCAACGGACTCGGTCTTGACTCGGACTCGACTGTATTTAAAAAACAATGGACTCGGTCTTGACTTGGACTCGACCCTTCAAAGACTCGGTCTTGACTCGGACTCAACTGTATTTAAAAAACAATGGACTCGGTCTTGACTCGGACTCAACGCTTCAAAGACTCGGTCTTGACTTGGACTCGACCCTTCAAAGACTCGGTCTTGACTTGGACTCGACCCTTCAAAGACTCGGTCTTGACTCGGACTCGATCCTTCAAAGACTCGGTCTTGACTCAAACTCGACTGTATTTGAAAACCAACGGACTCGGCCTCGACTCGGACTCGACCCTTCAAAGACTCGGTCTTGACTCGGACTCGACTGTATTTGAAAACCAATGGACTCGGTCTCGACTTGGACTCGACCCTTCAAAGACTCGGTCTTGACTCAAACTCGACTGTATTTGAAAACCAACGGACTCGGCCTCGACCCTTCAAAGACTCGGTCTCGACTCGGACTCGACCCTTCAAAGACTCGTCTTGACTTGGACTCGGCATAGGCGGTCTCGTCCCCATCACTAGGTGGTACACTTTCTGTTGAGTCTTCAAGTGTTATAACAATAGTTTAGCAACTATTTCAAATACCACTCAGAATTACACATTGAGGCTATTCTTAGTTGGATCACTTAAGAATTTTTTACCTTAGCAGAGACACATGAAAGGTTTCCTGCTGGCACAGACGATGGTCAGTCGCCAAGCAACCAAGAAGCGGCAAGCTCAGCAGAGGTGCTTTAGGGAAAGATGGGGAAAATCGAAGAGGTGGTACGCCTCTTATGGTGAGTCCCTCAGTTTGAACACTTTTCAAATTAATACATTGCCCAAATTGTCCTTTTCACTTTGATTGTGTACTTGAGCTCATTGAAGTCTTGTCTTATGCATCAGTGGAAGGAGAGGAGATGGAAAGAAGTCAGAGGGTCCGGCTTGTATCCAGGTCAATGGAACAATATATCTTCTGGGATGAGTTTGAGGGACGGATTCTGGACGGACGTAAAGGAACTGCTGCTGCCAAGTCCACAGCTGACAGACCCAAACGTGGGAGACATGAGTGATAAACCGCTATTGGCAAATGGAATCCGGCCAGAGGTAGAAGACCATAAATGTGAAAGTCTGGGGAAGGAAGTCACCATAAGGACTGGGGTTCTCCAAAGAGCATAACAAATCTAGACCCACAATTGATAGAAACTGTTCAAAGGTTTTGCAACACAAACATAAAGTTACCTTGACTTGAAGGGGCTTGATGAGACATGAAAATGAAATGACAATGAAAAGAAACGAACAGGGTTATTTTTGCATATGCATTCGCAGGAGTTTCCCTTTCAGACAAAATGTATGGGAGCAGAGTATTTAAATTACAATTTAACGACCGAAAAAAGAATGTCTTAAACCAGACACTAATTTGAGCTGCTCTTGGTAGTTAATGTTGCTCATTGTATTCAGGGGGCATTTGTGTTGTTTCATTTTGCACGCTCAGAACTTTTCAACTCCCTTTGGCACTTTTATGGAAAACGCTCTCGGGCTAATCCGCCGTTTAGGAAATTTAGCCCATGGTTGGTACGCAATTATACCACACATCTTACATCTCATTTTAACACATCTGCTAGCGTTTATTGTGTCAATTTGTATTGCATTGCATTTTTGTTCATTTTTATTGACTGAAGTATGGGGTACACTTTTTTTTAAAGGTATTTAACTGCATGCCACAAATGCTGTACATAGACCTTAAGTTGCAAGCGTTTATTCTGGAAGAGTTATTTTAACAGTATAGTGAGAGAGTAATGGTTAACAACCTGGGCTACTAACACAAAAGCTGCAAGGTCATTCCCAAGCACCACCATCCATCCATCGACTTTATTTGTTTTAAGTAGGGCTGCGGTTATGCTAGAGCTTATTCCAGCTTCTCTGGCTGCAGGCAGGACACACACACACACAAATGGCCAGTCCATAGCAGTACTAACACACATTCACACTCACCAACTGGCAATTTACGGCCTCCAATTCATCTTCAGGCATGTTTGGATTCTGGGGGAAAGTGGAAACATGGGGAGACCATGCAAACTCCATGCAGAAAGTCCTCCCTCCGTCTTTAACTGGGAAGTTTCATGGTGTGAGATGACTGTAAAATCTACAGCAGGGTTCCCCAAACTCAGTCCTGGAGGGCTACTGTGTGAGTTTAGCTCCAACCCTGATCAAACACACCTGAGCAAGCTAATCAAGGTCTTCAGGATCAGTAGAAACTCACAGGTAGGTGTGTTTAATCAGGGTTGGAGCTAAACTCTGCAGGGACAGTGTCCTGACTGAGTTTGGGGAACCCTGATCTACAGTCTACAATCCCAATCACCAGACCATGATCCTCCTTTATTGTGCCCCCTACAACATAAGCGCCTGGTTTCACAGACAAGGCTTAAATACGCCGGAATTAGGCCTTTGTTCAATTAGGAACTTAATTCCCTACGACTAGACTTGAGCCTTGTCTGTGGAACTGACCAAAGGTCTTCCAATGATATGAAATATTTATATAACTCTTTTTTAATCCTGCAGGCAGCTAGCCAATTTGGCACTTTGTTTTACAGTATGCACCTAAGAAAGTACTGGATAATATAAGGTAACTACATGGGTTAAGGTTAGGTTTAGTTCTCATTACAATTACTATCAGATAGCAAACTGACATTGAATCAACGTGGAAACGACGTCTCTCATGACATTGAAACAACGTTGATTTTGCTCATCGAATTAACGTTGAACCAACGTCAGACGCGGCATTCTTCAAAGCTAAATGAAAATCGAAAATTGGTTTGCTTTCATAACGTTGAAACAACGCGTTGATTTCAAGTTGATTTTCCGTTAGTTTTGAAAGAATGACGCGTCTGACGTTGGTTCAACGTTAATTCGATGAGCAAAACAATGTCAGATCAACGTTGTTTCGATGTCATATTTCCACGTTGATTCAATGTCAGTTTGCTATCTGGATATGATGTACATGTCTTCAAATTAGGGAAGCACTTTATTTTACAGCCTTGCACTTTTGAAGCAAAACCATTTAAAAAAATAATGATCAAGTGTAACCAACAATCAACTAGTGAAAAATGTATATAACTGAATTTGAAACTGGCATAAATTGTTACACATGTATGAAGTGGTGTTATGATTATGCAAAACTAGAAAGACATAAGATGCAAATCATGCAATTTTCCTGCAGAAAATGATGTCTGTATATATAGTCTGAGGAATGAAATAAAAATCTTGTTATGTGAATCAGTCTTGTGCAATTATGTTAAACAAAACATTGTAGTGGCGTTGAGTACAGCTGCCTCCTCTCGACAACAAAACTGAATTTCAACAGATTCAAATCAGTGTACTTACACACACAAATTAACAGCAATGAATAATCAAGTAGCTCTGCCGCTGTAAATAGCTAATGAACAGCTGATGTTGAACTCAGTGGCCCTTTTGCTATGATGGCCTTTTTTATACTGAAGTAAGCAAGATTTAAAGGTCAAGTTTGTACAGTAATTGCTTGAGCACTATCAGCATCAAACAGAATCTGAAAAATAACTACAACTTCCAAACAATTCTCCGGCTGCCATTAATCAGTCGCCAAAATTAATTATAATGATTATAACACCACCAATAATATTTTAATCTACTCACACAGATTGTAGTTCCGTTTGATTTCGCCTAATACTGGCACATAAATTGCTTAACTAACCTTTAATCGTCTTAATTATTCTAAAAAATATCAATAAAACCACAACATTAAAATAGAATTGACATCATTTAACATTCCAAAGTTTGATTTGCAAGCTCTCCTTTCAGAAAAACAAAACAAACTACTACATTTGCTTAAAAATCAAATAATTTATTTATAATTTTTAAACCAGGTCTGTTGTCCACTTGAAAACAAAGAAACTTTTGCAAGACATTTTGTCAGGGGTGAAAGTGGGAGAAACAAGGGTGGAGAAAATGTTCATCAACATGCAAACGGTCGCTCTTCCCCCAGCAAAATGGATCCATGTTAGAGGTGCAGATCTCACTCGTCCAAATCATCAGCTGAAAGTACAAGAGTTACACTAACTACAACATAAAATCCACCGTTTACAAGGGTGATATTTAGCCACAAGTGCAGATTCAAAATTAGTCCCATCATTGAATGATTCCCCAAAACAGAAGCCAGTCAGATTAGTGTCCACATCATCTAAATATGTGATCTTACCCAGCTAGAACCTGCCAGCTGTTCGGTCTAAAGCTGATGGACAGCTTACAGTGACAAACCACAAAAGTCAGATACTGGGCACTGCAAAAAAAAAAAAACATTTCTCCAATACGAAAACATGGGCAGCATAGAATGGCAAAGTTGGCATCTTGTGAAAAGCATTGAAATTTAATAAAAGGATAGTTCATCAAAACAGAAACTTGCCTTTATTAAACTCATCCTTATATCAGTCCAAACTTCTGCAGAACACATTTTGAAGAATGCTTCAACCATTTTTGTCTATACAATATAAATCTAATGTTCTTTTGACCCCAAATGGCATTGTAGGGGGAAAAAAAACACAGATTTATCAAAATGTCTTCTAGTGTGTTCTACAGAAGACAAAATCTAAATTCACAAGCTAAATTACGTAGATGGTCTGTTTGGACGAAAGCTACTCAAGGCTCTTAAATTTCCATTTCAACATTGACTGTCCACCCAAATCAAAGAAATCAAAGACAAGATGGCTGTTAAGAACCACTGGGTCCTTGAAAGGAGCGCCTGACTAGTGAAAGGAGAATTGAATAGAAACACCTGAGCCTTACTGACAAAGGGAATTGATGGGACCGTTACATTTCTGGGAGATGAACTACAATTTGGGCTTTAAAAAAAAATTCAATAAAACAGAAAAACAACCAAAAGACGCATAAATTCCTCTTCCCGTAATTCCATCAGCAATATCAGTGTATTTAAGCGCAAATTTATAAAGCAACCCATCCATCTTCGAACAATTGAGAGCAGCAGCTCTATGGGGATCTTTTCTGTTGACAATCAAAAACAACAAATCAAACTTCCATATGTACATTTAGCAAATCAAAAGAAACTGTTTCCCACTCCAAACTTGAAAAAACAAAGTGTTTTTTTTCTCCAAAGAACAACTTATGAGCCAGCAGCAAAGCAAAAATGGGGGTCTATTGGCAATGACATAGAAACACTTACATACAACGTGATGGTACAACCTGCCACAGCACACTACTGTTAAACACAAACCCATAAAAACAAGAACCTCGGGACATTTCCTCCATTCAATTTTAAAAACACCTCTAAACATTGTCGTCTTGCATATAACCAATCTGTATTTTATGGAAGCTTGATTCCGCCATGGAATAAAAAAAAAATATCGCGACTCACAATTACGACTTTTTTTTTCTCGCAATTGCGGAAAATCTCGGAATAAAAAATAATGGGGGATACAAAATCGCAGTAAAAATTCTAACTTTATAACTCACAACTGAGAGAAATAAAGAAATTTCTTTTCTCACAAACGCGACTTTTTACGTTATAACTCGCAATTGAGACTTTTCTCCGAATTGTCAGATATAAACTCACAATAATTGCGAGTTATAAATATAATTCCAATATCCTAACTGAAATTCACAATTGCGTGTAATAGTCAGAATTGTGAGATTCTGAGAAAAAAGTGTCATAATTGGAAGTTTATATCTTGCATTTAAGACTATTACACGCAATTGCATCTTTACATTGGGAAATTGTGCAAGATGTAAACTCGCAATTTCGAAGGAAAAAAAAAAAGTCATAATTGTGAGTGAATATCTTTTTTTTATTCCAAGGCGGAAAAAGCATCCATAGTTTCATGACTTTAAAGCAACTATTTGCATGAGTCCAACGGAGCAACTGAGCTGGTGAGATCTGTAGTCTGTCCTTTACTGGTCCACTAAAGCAGTGGCGGACAAGGGAAATATACAGAGCACAAATTCCCTATCTAATCAGTGCAAAAATGAGAAGTGCGTCTGTTTGAGGTTCATTTCTCTAGTTCAGCATATCCGAATATCCAAACATTGTATCAGACATGGAAAGGGAGCATCTATGAATGAAGTCTGTGGTAAAAAAGTACTGGAAAAAAAAACAGGGAATACTCTCCTTTTAGGCCATTTAGTAATTGATTTTCATTCATTTTAATTTAGTTGTACAAAACACTTATGTCAGAATCACAAGCCACATAAACCAATATGGCAAAACGTGAGCTAATAAGACCAACTTAAAAGAGCAGAGATGCCGTCAGCACTCAGGTTAAAGTGTTTCTGTATCTGTGTGTGTTAGTTTGTCGTAGATCAAACTTCTAAAGCAGACAAGGCTCTGCTCAGTGTTTTCCAAAACATAAAATAAACACATAAAATAAACCACAGACCCCCGTACGCACAAAAACAAAGCAAAGTAGCAGGCACAATCGCAACCTGCAATGCTCCCGTGCACCCTCTTTTAGAAAAACTAAATTGTAAAACAAAAAAATGATTCGAGTAGTTTCGTTGAGTCGGTTTAAACACATTTTCATCCTTCGCATTGTGATTGTTCATAAAAAAAACGACAAAAAAAACAACAACTAAGTGTGGCGCACTGTTTGCTTTCGGCACGATTCATTTCTCCAATGCCGTCGACACATTCGGCCCATCCGCCTCCACTGCCTGACGCAAATACACGGAGGTGTTAAGCCAGGCTATTGACATCTGAACATCGAAGCCGACGTGTGTTTTTCTTTTCGGTGTCAATGTCATATTAGTACCCGACTTCTTTTTCTTTTCTGCAATGACCTCTCTTTTGTTTACACAAAAAGTTCTTAAAACACTTTATTATGATTGGTTGAAATTTCCCTCAGAGTCTCCCCTTTGTGGCTCAGCAGAGGTCGAGTGTCTTTCTATTGATGGGAAGTCAGGTGGTCTGAGCCGAAGGACTGGGGCGGAGGAAGAGGAGGCCAAAGGGATGGAGAAAGAGTTGAGGGACCCCGTAGTTTGATTTAGCGAAGCCAGAGTTTAAGCCGAAGTGCGTCCACTCCGTTTAAATAATATCTAAACAGCCGCTTGTCCCTGACAAAGCCCAGGTTCTCATAGAGTTTCAGGGCTGATTTGTTGGTGATTTCTGTCTCTAACACCACCTGAGGATGAAAATAAAGCATAGAGAAATAATGGGCATAGCATAGTCTTACATGTAAAACACAAGTGAGGGGAAAATGGAAGTTGAGGCATATTTGGAATGGCGTAGTACTACATACTCATTCACACCTGGTCACTTCATGCGTTTTCACTAGTGCTGTCAAACGATTAAAATATTTAATCGCGATTAATCGCATTAATGTCATAGTTGACTTGTGATTATCTATTCTAAATGTCTCTTGATTTCTTTTTGTCCCATTATTTTTTATCAACATTGAAAAGTGGATTGGCTTGCTTTGTTCAAATGTTTTTTATTGAAAACAATATTGCCATATACTGTGTTCAATTTCATACTAACAATCTCACTTGGAGCAAATAATCTCTAAATAAAAGGGTGAGAAAAAATTCAAGTTTACAGAGTTTTAGTGTCAGTACTACATTAAACTACTATACGTAATGTTGATTATAATGTGGGGGAATGGGAATATTTGTGGGTCCTGTAATGCCATATGACTTATGTAACTTGACCAGTAAAAACTGTCCAACATTATTTTAAATCTATCAAAATATATTAAATAAATCTAGTCAGAAAAAGTGCAAGAATATTCTTCTAAAACAATTCTTTTAGAAGAATATTGTCATTCTAAAAATAAATAAAGTAAAAAGAAACAGTTCTTATAATGATTGATCTAATTATCAATGTTGAAAATTGCTAAATAAAATGTTATTTTAAGTATTAGGTATTTAAACTTTTGTAAGGCACTGTACATATGCATTTGCAGAATACAACCTGACGGCTTAGCCTTGTATAATGCATCTCAATGTAATATTACTGATCTTCTATTTAAGAAAACAATATAAAAATGGACAGTGATGAGTATTATGGCATGATATTTCCTCACTTCTCACTGAAAACACTATAGACATTTTTTTTACACAAAATTAAATAAACTGCTAATTTGTATCTTAAATACTCGGCACAATCACATTTAGCATAAATCATGACAAATGGCATTAGTTCCCGAGATCCAACATCAGTACACATGACAAAATGTAGCATAACATGTATTACTATATAATTTACTATTTTAAAAATAAAAGTATTATACTAATTTTAAATGCCAATAGCATTAACACAAGACTCATCGTCAATCCATGCTACTCTACTGTGTAGTATGTAGCAGTATTCCATTCCAAATATATCCATAGCGTGAAATATTTACAAGATTAATCTCTTACCTCATCACAATCCCCCTCCACCATAGCATAAATGGCCTTTTTCACAAGGTTAGTGCCTAACAAACAAGTACAGCTTTTAATCATTTATAATACATTTCCAGTATTTTATATACCGATTGAATATGGTAAATAATACACATGGAACATCGAGCTCCTTCGACACAGAAAGGCAAACCATTGATTTATAGCAGTTCAAAGCATTCAGGCACTAAATGTATCCATGAGCTGACACTGAAGCAGACGCGGGTCCTATAAAAAGATCCCTTCTGTTGCCATTCTGAGGTGAGGGCAACCATGCTAGCATAGCTCTTACCGATGCCTTTCCTGCGAAATTTGGAGTCCACGGCGAGCATGGCGATGTATCCTCGACGGAACATCTTCTTATGCATGTCTAGCTTACACACGATGGCACCAACACAGTCCGTCTCAACCATCGCCTGTGACACATCAAAGAAAGACTCAGCAAGACACTGCAATTCATATGGTGAACTGTGCAAAACAATGACAAATATCTCTAATACTAAGACTCAAGATGAGAATTACACCACCCTCAATCTGTTAAAAATGATATAAATACACTTCAACGCCTTGGAATGTACCATACTGGTACTTTTTTTAATAAAACCACGATATGGACTGGTCCACATTACCATGGTTAGATCCCAGTAATAAAAACTACCCTTACAAAATACTGCGAAGTGATTGTATATCCCACTGTACTGAATGATTAACTAACCCACCCTAGCACCAACAATACTATGGTATTAGTGTGTCAAAAATGCATGGTATTATCACAGAAAATATGTACCATGACACTTTTTGATACTTTTCTGTTATGTAAGCATACATCCTTACTCACTAAGAGATTATATACATTTTAAACATCACTCTTGCAAAAGATACAATAACTAATATTTAGTGTATAACAGTAAATAGTCATATGGTTACATCTGAATCACTTAAGCAATGTGACATTTAAAAAAGGACAAACATTTGAAAATACATAAAAAATATATATAAAATTGTGTTCATTTCATGTTTTTTTTTATAAACCATGGTAATATATGGTAGCATTGACATATTTTTTAATGTAAATTGGCATATCATTTAAATACCACGATATATGAAAAAGCTAATCAATTAGTAACATTTTTTTCATCACTGTAGAATGACATTTAAACTGGGCATGTACTAAATCTTTTAAAAAATATGACAATCATTTAAAATGTAATGTTTTCTTGAAGATGGTTATATGACATATAATGGGTATATGTTTAGACTCCTTGTTTTTTTAGACATGTAGGCTAATAGTAATGAACAATGATATCATGCTATTCTTTGATTTACATTGGAATAACATATAAATAGCAAGAAAATGCTAATCAGTACCATTTTATCGATGTTACACATTTTGTTATGTTGAACGCTTTGATATTGATTTCAACAGCATCAAGAATAACTGAATGACACGATACATACCAGAAAACAGAGCTGAGGCCAGTTGTGAATAAAGTACCTATAGGTATATATAGAGTAGGGCTCAGATAAGTCTTTAGTTATGAGTCGGATTATATCGGGCATCTGGAGCTCAGACTCGTATCTCACGTATCGGATGGACTCGTCGTGCTCCTCCAGCGCTAGTCTCGACATCGCCGCCACCAGAGCGCTGTCAGGCGGCGCCTGCTCTACTCGAGACCGCTGCGGGCCCGGGCCTGACTCTGCCCCGTCCATCCGAGCCGAACCCACCGAACCAGTCCTGCTACTTACATCATTCTCCAATCGACAAGAGCTGCTCTCCGTTATCGCCATACTATCATTGCAGTTTATCCCGTTGTTCGGCGGCGATTGGCTCTGCGTTAGATCACTACATCGTTTATTTCTCGTTAAATTGTTGTTTTCCGTGTGATCGCCCTGTGTTTCAGCGACTCCGTCCAAGTGATGATCAGAAGCGGCGTTTTGATTGTCGGACGGCCGATGTTGCTGGACGTGGTTCTGGAGGTGAGTGTGGTTGCACTGGACCCCGTTCAGCTGGGCTGTGTGGAACTGGGAGGCTGATGCATTGGGGTGCACGTTGTTCTGGTTGGATTTGACTATCGCCTTATGGTCGCTGGTGTGCTGGTGTCCCTGTCCGGGGCTGAGGATGTCCCGTCCCTCATCGTTGCCCAGCAAGGTGCAGCCGTCCACGGGCAGTACTGTGATCTCGCTCGGGGATGAAGGCAGTGCGTTAGGCCCTGGCGGCACTTCAGCCATTCCACTGCATACAGTTATTATGATGACAGAAAAACGGGGTCGGAATCAGCCTCTCACAGCGAACGACGACAAAGACAGGCGTCCGTCCGGCTGCCGGTACCTGATAAATGTAGGAATAATGTCAAGTTCGTGGACTATCTCGTGTCTGTTCCTGCCATTACTCAATTCACTCCACACTTGCTTATTATGTGCCGTAAAGCAGAGCGGATGATTTACGACACTAAGTCGGCGCGTTGCAGTAAAGCATGCTGGGTAATGGAGTTTTGATAGAAATAAAAAACAAAACAAAAACAGTTTACACACATTTAACATGACATTTAACCTTCAAATGATCTTCATTTCCTGAACGCTTCTGGGCTTCGGGGTCTTTACGACCCCAACAATTGATTGAGTAATTGTACAAAAAATATAGGACCTACGTACATTTTTAATCATACGAATAATATATCATTTTTTTTCTTTACTTCTCATCTATTCATTAATGCTGTGTTTTTGGAGATATAAAGTACTTTTGTATCCATATACCACACAATTACATTGCATTTATGCTCTAGTAGCTAGGCCTTCATTTCTGTGTAAAAATTTTCAGATTTATTACGGATTTTTTTTTTTTTTTTTTTTGACACATGAAGAAAATATATTTAGTTTTTTTTTCACATTTCCCATTCATTTCAATGTGGGGTCATATAGACCCCGAAGACCAGAAGTGTAAATATATATATATATATTTTTTTACATATACCTTCAGAACAACCGAATCAAGCCCAGTTTTTGTGTGTGTATAGATAGATTATGATATGATTGAGGGCTACGGTGTGTGCGCGCGCGCGTGTGTATGTCTATATTATTGACATATATATCTTTTTTTTTTATTAATAAATTAATAACACATTTTAGAAGAATTCGTTTGAGACATTAGTCTTCTAAAAAAGCAGATCACCCCCTAACCAGTGTTATTTATTTTAGTATTATTTATATAATATTACAGGGTCGTAATGACTAAGATATATTTCCCCTTTTCTCCTAGAAAATCTTTTTGGATGTCCTAAACCTATTTTCCAAGAAGGGCCACTAGATGGACCTATGTACATCCAATCTTGAGTGACTTTGCTTCAGAGCATATCAGTGTTGCAGGCCGTGTGTGACTTCATTATGTCAGTGCTACAGAAGTAATACTCTCTAATAGCATGCTGACCCAATTCAAATTTAATGAGGAAAAACAATCCTAATGGGAATTTTATTTGTACATTATTTCAGTATATTTAAGATGCTATTACGGTTATTATTAATATTCAGAATATTTTCCATATATACTGTATATATAAAATAAAATATTAAAATATGTTTTTATTATTTTTTATTTTAGTTTTTGTTACAGACTTGGTAATCAAATAAGTTTAAGTTTTGTATTATTTTTTTGTTTGTTTTGTTTCAATAATGTTTATTTTATCTCAAGTAATGGAAATGGGTTTTTTAATGGCTTTATTTTTTTTTATCTATAATAACCCTGATTCTAACTTGAGGGGAGGTGGGGGGATCTACTAGAAACACATTCTCAATATCTCAAAAAAAATATTACCAATATGCCTATTGAAATGTCAACATGAAAAATAATTTAAAGAAAATCATACAGAATCTTAAAACTATTATACTGTGGCGTTTTCAACGGTCCAGTATAAATACAATAAAAACTTCATATCCAATAGGAAGCTAATTTTGGTCCCACTTTACATTAAGTGTCTTATACTATAACATTTAAAACATGCATTTTTTTTACATTTATTGCATGTGATTACACAGCTGACTCGACTCCTACTTCTTAAAAATCCTGGAATGTTTTCATCAAAAACCTTAATTTCTTTTCGACTGAAGAAAGAAAGACGTGGACATCTTGGATGACATGGGGGTGAGTTAATTTATCAGCAAAAGTTTTTTTTAAAAGTGAACTGCTCCTTTAAAATTAAAGGCAACCCACATATGACCCACATTTTAATACAAATATACATCATCGATATATCTCAGGATGGAATTCTAATTGTTTTAGAAAATCCTATTGGAACTTTGAACACATTCCTTAAGAATTAAGACTAGAAAACGTGTGATCGGGAATGGCTCCGGTCAGACTGAGAGGAAGAGTGTGAAACCCTCTGAATACAGACAGAAATGAAGAGGACCTTATTGGGGACTGTAAGATTGATCACGCTCAGTGTTCTGAGGAGGAAATCCTTGTGAGAATGCAGTCTTGCCTTGTTCTTGCAGAGACACGGCAAGGCAATCAGTCGACGTGGCAGACGATTAATCTCTCACACAATGGTTCGCTTCAGTGGAGAGCTCTTATGTGGCTCCAGCTGAACCATCATCATCTTGCTGTCTTCTCCATGGGAATACTCCAAATGCTTCTCAGCCGCTAAACATACAGAAATGACTGCTTGCTGCTCAAATAAGGTCATATTAGTTTCAACTTTTAGCCAAACTAGGATAGGCGGCATAACTGATTTTCTATTGCAACAATTAAAGACGAAAAGGGTCCTTTAGTTGCGAGTTGGATGACTGGTATATTTAAGTCTCCATTAACTGTTTTTGTTGGGCAGGAGAGAGACGGAGACAAGCTTAAGTGGGACCTCTATGGGTCACTTTGGAAACTAATTAAGAACCTCTTTGGATACCAGACTGGTATTTCTCTTTAACAATTGCCTTCTCTCCTTCTCCGCCATCAGAATACACTCTTTTCAGCCTCATCAAACAAACACAGGGGCAAAGTCCTCTTGTGAGTGAGCTCAAGGAGCCTCTATATAAACCAGCTGAACAGCTAATAGGGAAAAACGAAGCCTGAACAGCAGTAAACACTTAGGGATCTGTCTGAAGCTAAGTGAAAGGACTGTTAATTGAATTTTAATTCTGCATTGCTTCTTATTAGTAAAAAAAGAAAGAGCATTTGACTAAAAATTGCCTTTTCTTTATATATAGAAATATAGTTAATAACTAATTATTTTGATATAACGAAAAAAATAAATAATATTATATTATAAATATTTATCAGGATCTCTCATTCATTATACTAAATAAGTGTGAAACACTGAATATTTTATTTTGACAGATTAGAAAGTCATACTATAAATGAAAGCTAACACGGTATGACAGCAACATTTGTCAGTGGCCACATTTCCATATAGAATATAATTTATACATCTCTGATCCTTTAACCTGGAATGATTTATTAAGGCCAGTGTGCATTAATTCGATGATGTCAGAGAGCGGTGAGTCCAGATGAGACGGGGGCGTCGCCTGTTGAGTTCCAGATGTAGTATTCTGAGGAGACCAGCTCTCGTGCTAGAGGACAAAACAAAGATATAGGGTCATTCTCATTGCTTATGTAATTATTTATTTATTTTTTAAACTTATTTTCTTGTGAATTTATTTCAACATCCAATCACTGCTCATCAATGAACAGTGTTATTTTACTTTACTATAGGCTATATATGCTTGTATAATATTTTAATTTTGAAAATTTTAATTTAGTTAAAGTATAAGTTAAGTTTTATAATGTGCTTTTGTAATTTTATTTAAGTTTTTTTAATGACTATATAGGCTTTTTTCAGTTTTAGTTCAATTTCAATTAGTTGCCATGGCAACATTTATATATTTTTCTAATATTTATATGGACAAACTTAAGATTCCATTTGTTAACATTAGTTAATTAAAAAATGAAGCATTTAAACAATGCTTAAATTAAGCATTTCATGGTATTTTTCGAACATTTACTAATACATTATTAAAATCTAAAGTTGTACCTGGTAATATTATTTAATGGACCTGAGATAACATGAACTAACAATGAAAAGTAGTATTTTTAGATGAATTAATGTTAACAAAGATGAATAACTACTGTCCTGTAACATTTTCCTCATTGTTAGTTTATACATTAACAATAAATAATATTAATAACTAATAGGACAACAATTAATAACTAATAGGACCGTATTGTAAAGTGTTAACATTTATATTTTATGTCAGCTTTATTTAAATTAACAAAAAAGATTTGAATAGTTTTGGTTTTAGTTACCAACAACACTGTGACTGAATCACTCACTTGTGACGATACGTGGTTTGGCAGATGAGTAAACCTGCACTGAGTGTTGGTCCACACAGCAACCAGACAAAGTCGAATCTGGCACGCGGAAATAAAGCTGGAACGAATACAGGGACACCTCAACTGTTATTATGCACATTAACACAGACATCTTGAGCAATAAATTGATGCTCAATATCTTATTATAGATTAATTTGTCCTAAATTCACCCACTTTTATATATGCAGTGAGGCCTGTGCATAGAGGGTCTGTCGGTCCAGCAACAGTCCCTGAAAAATGAATAGTCCCCTCCAGTGTTGCCTCACGAGCCTTTGGAAACTTCTGACCTGAGGAGGTACAACGACAAATGCCTATTATTTATAAATGATAAATATAGCTGCAAGTAGGAATTAATGGTCCAACCACAAAAAAAGCATGCGAGTTATGCAAGCATGGCTGGGAGTATCAGACCACAACAGTGAGTAATTAAATTTTATTTTAGATGATTTTAGTCAAAATGGCTAAAAAATCATGATTTCATGCCATCAAGTTAGTTAATGAGTTATTTGAGACCGGTTAATCAAAAGCCATTAGCATTTCTTGAAATTGAATCCTAAATTGACCACAAGGTGGCGTTGTTCTGAAACTTTTTTAGGACAGTCAGGGCATGGTGCTGATGACCCATATGGAGTTTCGTAATATGCTAACGTGTTCATAAAATACAGCTTTTTATGTAAAACATTAAAACACACACAGAAAAAAAAACGCCTATAATGGTGGACATGGGAAAATTGGCTATGATTCGACTTGAAAACTGAATAAAAAAAAAGACCTGGTTAATGATTTTTGGGCAAGTTATAAGCGAAAAGAGGCATTTTTCATATCTCCTGACCAGTAGGTGGCGCTGAGCCGAAACGCTGCAAGTAGCCTCAGGTCATACTTGTGATGTACCAAATTATGTCTCAATATGCTAAAGCGTTATCTCACATCCTCGCTTCATTGAATCTGTTTGCGGGTTATTTAAAAACGGTTGGGTCTATAATAAAGCTTTGAACATTTTGCTAGTACGATCTGAAGATGATTGGAGCTAGAAAAAAAAAAGTGTTATTTTTTTCAGAAAACTCAAAATGGCTGATTTTCAGGGTGGAAAATTATGTCAGAGGGTGCAATCGAACTTTCTTGAGCAAAGGAATCAGAGGGGAAAAAATGTGTTTGTGAGAAAAGCCTTTATGGTTCAAAAGTCACTAGCATAAAAGTAAGTGCAAATTCGGACAGTTGGTGGCGCTAGAGGGATTGAGTTAGAGACTTCAAAATTGCTGTGATTAATGTACAGACTGTCCTCTATCTGTGTGCCAAATATAATGAATTTCCTTCAAGCGTTTTATAGCAGAAAAATAAAAATAAGAAGAGGAAGGAGAAGGAGGAATAACAATAATAAAAATACTAATGCATATTATAGGTACCTAGTTACTCTCTGTGTTCGGCCCCTAAAAATGATAAACACAAACATGAAACATGGAATATTAAGATTAGACATACCAAGAACCCAAACCAGTAAGTTCTTCTCTTTCGACACCTCGAGCTGTCCAGAGCTCACTTTGACCTCCACACTTCCCATTAGATTCCTGTGAGGAAGCACACACAAGGACACTATAACAGACCCAGCCAAAGACCGCCATTATAAATGTATGAGTGAAAGTGTAAATCCCAACACGTGTGGAGAACAAAATTCATTTTTTGACTACAAATTTACATTACTTACTTGTTGAAAAATGGAAGGTGCGCCTCACAGTACTCAAAGCTGTTTTTTACACTTTCATGGAGCTTCAACACGACATTAATCTTTAGATGATTCTCCTCTGCCTTCAGCTGGTAGGAGCCAAGAATCGGAGGCACGGGTACCTCAAAAACAGTTATAAGCCCAAGTCAGCTTTTAGTGTGTGCATAAACCATAATGAGAGACAATTAAAGTTATTTTACTGTATTTTTTATCAAATAAATTGAGTCTTGGTGAGCAAAAGAGACAAAAAAATCTTGCCAACCCAAACTTTTGAACGGTAGTGTAGATTTAAGGCCCTGTTTACTCCTAGAATTAAGATGGGTTTTGGTCGATCGGATCACAAGTGGACGACGCTAAATACAGGTGTAAACGGGTCTAAAATGTTTTGAGCTTTTCCACTTTCGACCACTTCCAGACATAGTCGAAAAAGCATTTGATTGCTTACGTAGTGTGGACACTCGTGTGGTCGCCTACTCTCCGCTTACCGACCTAATGCGTAAACATTATGGAAAGTGCGCTAGCCAGACGGGATTTAAACTTTATCAGCTTTAGTTTGAAGACGAAAAACGTACCAGGCACGATGTTCTCTCACCATTCCTGATTTCTAACACACACTCGGATGGTCTTGCGGCAGTCAGAGCAGAAATGAAAGCTGCTGCTCTCGGCATGTTTTTCCTTCCTATCAAGAATTTAAATATTTTCAGAAAAAAAGAAACATTTATATACTTTTTAACCACAATTGTTCGTCTTGTGCAAGTCTGCGACGCGCCAGGGATTACGTCATCACGTTGGAAATGTCATGACGCGCTAAGTCATCTAGAGTATCTAAGTTATTTGTCTGTGTACTCTGGTTCAAAAAGGCAGGGAAGGGCGAAAAATTCCATCTCATTTTCTCCTGTTTTCTCCTCCAACCTCAAAATCATCTGACATCTTTGTTTTAATTTATTATTATTATTTTTTTTTAATTTGTTATGTTTCCAACGTGATGACATAAGGCCTGGCAAAGTGCAAGTTGCACTTGAAGTCCATTGTGTGGAGAAAGATCCTGGAATGTTTTCCTCAAAAAACTTTCTTTTCCACTGAAGAAAGAAAGGCCTGAACATCTTGGATGGCATTGGGGTGAGTAAATTATCAGGAAATTTTAATTTTGAGGTGAACTAATCCTTTAAGATCCGATCAACCAAAACAATTAACGCCTTGTGACTAAACAAAGGGCGCCAATGTGAGTGTGCACACCGACGTGAAAAACGGCACGCGTAAAAGCGTCATTTTTTTATAAACGACATTTTTTATAAACAACATTTTTTTCATTTTCGTTTTTTTGGTTTGTCGCGTCAAAAACTATCCGACCTATGAAATTGGCGCTTTTGTGTCTGGTGCTTCTGAAGTTACAGTAAAACACAACTTGGGGGCGCTCAAACACAAAAACAGTCTTACCGAGCACACATAGATAATGGTGAAGAAGTAATACGTCACCATCTACGCTGCCGGAAGACGAGGAAGATGCAAGGCAAGATATCTATGGGCAAGATGAATGTTGAGCTGCTGGTCTTGTTGGTCTCAGAGCATAAAGAGCTATAAAGCATAAAGCTATAAAGAGCGGGGTATTTCTGTTTTACATTAAGCGCCATCTAATGTCAGGGAATGAATTTTGCATGTTCACTCGGCTCATCGTCAGCGAAAATCGCTTGGGTGTGAACCATAGACTGTAAAAAATATGGACAAAGCATCTGTGACGTCACCATAGACTCTCTGAAGAACGGGTTTGAGGCTGTTTATGGGGGGTATGGGCGGCGCCATACTGGAAAATCTTGGGAAATTCAAAATACAAAAGTTTCAGAAAGGATACAGAGGTGATATGATGTGTTTTGTCAGATCATGGCCGAGATGTCAAAGTCACTCGGCGCAGCCCGTTATCAGCTGTCAATCAAAGTTAACCGCCCTTATTTGTCATACATTTTATATCTAAATATGATCTAAACTAACGAGTTAGAAAAAAATTCACCCCCCTCACAGTTGTCAGGCACGCAGAACATATTGAAGATTACAATAAAAGTCCATGGGACCAAACTGTAAACATATGAATTTATGCTGTGAAAACGGAGATTTTAACATGACGTCTATGGATATTTGCTCCCTTTTGGGACCGGCCTCTAGCGGATTTGAGATGTATTGCGGTTTTTCGCACTTCCGGGTAGGCTTCATCTTTCAGATTAGAAAGTTGCCGCTTGGTGTGAACACAAAAAACACGTTGAAAAACTCTGGCGAATAACGCGCGCTGATATTCGTCCCGGTGTGTACGGGCCTTTAGAGTTGTGAAACACTATTAAAAGACAGACTATTGCTAGACTAAGCTTTACCTGTGAGGTGTAGCTACAGAGTCTGAAAAGCTCCAGAGGTGGTGAGAAAGGGAATTTGTATGGCCCTGAAAAGGCGGAGCCGTCATTCTCATCCACACTGCAGGCGGTGAGAATGCTTGCGTCCAGAGACGTCACACAGGGATGGACAAGAATGTCCATCAGGGGTGAACCGTTGGGTGGGAGTGTGAGGGTGACGGTCACATTGGGCAGAACACCTTCAACCTCACACTGGAAAAACATGAAGTAACAAATGTAATGCAAGTTTAATAACACAAATCAAACTACTAGTTAGCTATAAGTTAAGGGACTAACTTTGCACATGACCATGCCGTATACATCCCAGAGATCCTGTCGACTACTGCTGCCGTACTGCATGGACCTCACCTTCTCAGTAAGGGCCACACTCACCACCGCCCTGCCTCGATGGACGCCTGCCTTCCAAGCTGGTTGTTTCTGAGCCCCGCCTGGGCTTGGGGACACAGCGACAGGCACCGATCCAGCTGGAGGAGGGGTGTCCAGTGGTCTCCCCAAAGGGCAAACCTGCAGAAGCATAGACGGAAGGGCAGCCAAACGGGAGGCCAGCCCATCAGGCTCTGGTTTACCTCCAGGGCCACAAAGGAAATCCTGCAGGCCTGACAAAAGAGCTAAGCCCTGAGAGACTGAGGCCAGGCTGGGGAGAGGAGGCCGAGGCTCAGGGGCTGCTTCCACTAGAGGTAAGCAGGCTAGGATTAACGCTCCTTGAGTTACGATGAGAACGGGCCAGAGGGTTCTCCCACCTGAACCATCTACACGGAGTTCCACTGCTGGCGAACGGTGCTGACGGGCACAGTCGTCCCGTGCTTCAACGTAAGGTTTGTCAGCATCCACCAGGCCCAACTCTGTCAGCAGAAGCTGGGGTACGACGCGGTCCTCCGGGACAGACACATACTGAGCTCCAGCCAAGGATTTGGCACGCAACTCAACTGTTGGGAATCGTCTAAATGAATAAGACAAATATAACGAAACTGAATAGAAAAGTAAAACAAAGTCTCTCAGATCAGATGAACTTGGTTTACTGTCCATCCCTAATTTCCGGTTGTCCACCGTAGGTCTTTTAGTACTAATGGTCCTCAACTATGGAATTCGCTACCTCTTACACTACGTAATACCTCATTTGTGGCTACATTCAAGACCCAGTAAAAACATTTCTTTTTAACATGTTTTTATAATGTACTGTATATATCCTATGTGGCTGAAATGTATATGTGGGTGTCTTGTATGTGCAATGTAAAGCGACCTTGAGCTTCTGGAAAGGCGCTATATAAATAAAACTTCTTATTCTTATTCTTAAAACAGAAAAATGGCTCTTTAAAAAAGCATGCTATCATTTCACTTTACTGCTGTAGTATGTGTGCTGTGCATAGATTGTATTTTTTTATTCATGGAGATCCCTGATAACTGAAATTCACAAGAAAGTAAACAAATTTGACTTTATTTATGTAATATTGCAGTATTTATTATAAATGAACACCATTTTTTTAAATGCATGTTCCCTCGTAAACTTTTATCAAAATAACTACCCCTCCCTCTTTCCGTATCTTCTCTTCTGACTGATGTGTTTATTGGCACGAGGGCGGGATCAACCTGTCACTCACATAAGAACGACCAATAGCAAACCACAACGATCTAACAATCCAATCAATTACCAATGGACAAAATCAAGCCTGTCCAACATTTTTCTTATTCAATAAGTCGTTTCACTCAGATATACATCACAACAGGGAAGAAAAGACTATCGCAACTCCCATTTCATGACAACTTTAAAGTTTTAAACAGTAGTATAGGCTACTAAACTGTTGTCACATAAATTAAATTCAGTGAGAAGCATCTATCATTTTGGAAATAAATGGAACTATTTTTCATTTCAATTCAATTTTGTTAAAAAATATTTTGTATCGGTCCAATTAAAGAATTAGTTAAAACAGGTAACGTTAACCTAGATAGGAAATGGAAGATCATGCTGAGAGTGTAGTAGATCATCCAAGTATTTCATACAGAAAATCAATAAAAGCAGTAGCCTACTTTAGTATGCCATTCTAAACACAAAAAGCAAATACTACACAGTATGCAAAAAGCTGAATATGCCATCACAGACAGTGTCCTTACCTGGAAAACCGAACCTTTACAGATTCACCCTTCTCGTGTGAGATAACCCATAGTGCTCGTATACTCATGCTGTTGTGATGAGTGGGAATAACGTTAATCTAACATGCCAAATATCTAGCGAAGTATACAATTATTATCTCACTAGGTAAGACGATTTTTTTTTTTTTTTTTGGTTTTCAGTTTAACGCGGAGTAAACTTAGGATACACGTTTAAAAGAAAGAAAAAAAGAAAAGAAAAATAAAGGAACTCGCAACTGTCATGTGTTATTCCCATCTGACAGCTTGTTCTTCCTGTTTGCCAGTGATCACGTGACGTTTTGAGGCGTGGTCGAAAAACGTACTGACGTAGGATCAGCCTTAACAAACTTCGCCATTTTCAGCCACATTGGAGTAGAATTTTATAACTGATCTCAGATCTGCTTTCAAGCACACAGTGCCCGTATCATCACCCCCTATTTCTGTTTCCGGCCCGGTCATGGCAGCTGGATGCAGGAAGCAACTGTTTTCAGAATTGATATAAACAACAAGAAGCAAATTATAGTTTCGAAAGACGCTCTTTAAGCACTATTTGGGGACTTACTTTTGCTTTCTGGCGCCGTGAAATATGGCTACGACAGCTCAGTTATTCGAGGTAAGTCTGTTTTTTTTTTTTTTAATATGGCACGGAAGCTGTCACGGTCTGCATTACAGTTTGCAGATTAACTGTTTTAATGATTAGTATAAGTGCATCATTCTCGTGCTGTATTCAATACATAGTTTAGTTTTGACATGATATTGACATGTTACTGACATGCTAAAATGCAGGCAGTAGACTAGAGTATGAGTGAGAAGCTAAACACCAACTGTCTCAAAATACTCTGCTGTTCTAATGTTTTGTGTTGGCAGACGACATGTTCAAGCCAAATTATGAATAAAAGCTCTTCAGATTCTCTAGACCAGGGTTTTTTATTCTTTTGGATGCCACGTAACGTTACCTCAAAATATGATCATCCTCGTAGCATGGACCCCCATCCTATAATTTATAAGGCAGCTAACGTTAACGTTACTGTGTGTTTGTATTTACATATGTAAAGACACAGTTTATATTGTGAATTAATTATAGGCAGGGTGGGCAATATTCCATAATTTTTGTTTTGTTATGCTGGTTGAAAGTCTCCTCACATCCTGTGAGCAATCACTAAGAAAAGTGGTCTACATGTTTTTATATGTACAGTATATCATCTGTGAAAGGCCTTGAAACCATAAATTATATTCATCCAATTATTGCATTCGGTCCGATGTCCTACCTGCCCATCAACGTATGTTTTTCCATTAACTCGTATCATATGATATGCCGAGTTAGATAGACGTCTGTCACCAAGCACCACAACCTAAACACCTTTTAAAGTTCCTCATGAACCACAAGATTATACTGCGTTCACGCCATAACTACTATAATTGAGATTGAAACGTGACAATACATGCGTTTTAATGGCAACACTGTCAATCAAACACTGAATCTTCAGCAGTCAGGGGGTAGGCTACAGTTCAGTCTTCTTTAAGTTGATTATGTTCATTATTATTGTAATATTATGTGCTTTGAGATATGAGGTAGTTTAACACCATCTCTAGGGACACTTTTGTTTGCTCACAGCTTTACCGTTCATGTGTTTTGAAGGAGGCGTGGCTTTGGAAGGAAGGGAGGGATCTTATGCTTTTAAAGCTAGCTCTCTCCGAAAATTACCTAACTTTAATATTAGTGGAAAGTGTTGTGGAAAATGTTTTTTTTTTAACTACATCTCACTGCAGTACTGTATGGCTATATGTATTAGTTATTTAAATGTATTTATTTATTTTTTACTTTTCTACACACACCCTAGCAGCCCCCCTAGACTGTCTTCGTAGCAGTCCAGATTATCCTTATCTTTTCTTAGCTTATTTATCTGTGCACGTCATTAGCGATTACATTTTTGCCCATTCATCTTTATCATCTTACCAGGAGCCGTTTGATGCTGATGAGTATATTGAGAGATTGGCATGGAGAACACCTGGAGGAGGTTCCAAAGGAGGTGCGGAGGCGTTTGATCCCAAAAAGTGAGTCACAAAATATGAATGATTGTCAGAAACATACCCCACTGATCATATGTTTTGGAATTCTTGACTTTGATTTTATGTTTCTCATCTTATAATAAACCTTTTGATCTAAAGACGCTGTGTTGTGTAAAAGTCTCAGAATGCACATCATGAAATTGATTAAGAAGAGGCCAGAATGTGCAGAGCTGTAATATATAGCCAAAAGTAGTTTTTTAAAAAAAAAAAAACACATTTTGATAGTCAATGTAATAGACTGAGACAGTTTCAATTGTCTTCTCTTATAATAGTATTGATTACTATTATTCAAAATGTGGATAATAATAAAGAATGTGTAATGAGGATATGCTTTTTTGACTGAGCAAACAGTTTTTAGATTTTATTCATTGTTTTTTATGAGGCCCCAGCTTTTGAAATATTTACCATATATAAATCCATTTTACTTTTTTTTTTTTTTTTTTTTTTTTTCAAATAAGGACAGAAATCGAAAAAATAAATGTCTGGCAGATTCTGTGCCTTCTGGGCACAGTTGTACATACAGTGACCAATAAAGTTGACGCTTAAGCCACATTTCAAGTTTGCTTGAATATTGTTACATGCATTATAATATTAAACCAAGTGGCATTTATTTTAAAGAAATGTAAAAATTATCATTTTTAAATAATAGAAAAATAAAAATTTATTATAAATAAAAATAATAAATAATACATTTCAAATAATAAATCAATACACATATTGTTTAAAATTAATGCAAATTGGGCACTTTCTGGTTGTCCAATATTGGATAACATGTGGAACATGTTCATAGTTAAAGGTTTAGTTCACCCAAAAATGAAAATGAAATACAGGTTTGCAACAACTTAAATGATGACAGGATTTCTTTAAAAGTGATTAGTAAAGTGGCATTTGTAAAGTTTTTTTTTGTTTTGTTTTTTTTCCAACAAAAAAGGTCTAGCACCATTTATATGTAGATGCCTCTTGTTTTACCACAATGTCACAGATGTTTTCTAATTCAAAGAAATACATTTAAGTGTGACTTTTAGTGAAATGAAACCTTTTCATTTCCTTTTATAATAATTATATAGTGTCCACAATCACAACTTGACTATTTTGACAGTCATTTCACTTTCACAGTCAAAAGCATAAAAAAGACATGAAGTTTACTTTAACACACACAGACACACACAGCAAAAGTGCTTTTGACTGCCAGAGCAGAAACATCGCCCCAAATTTTACACCAAGCTCTCAAATAACCGACCATGAAGAGGCTGTTGTGAGCTGGGCAAACCATTGACTTACAAATGATGGAAGAGAACAAATTTGAGTGGAAAAGATGGAGAGGAAAAAGAACTTAAGCTGCCAGCAGCGTTTAGGGAATTACGGTGATATGAGATTATATACTCATCACTTCAGAATGTTTTGCTACCACCCAGAGAATCCAAACTTGCTGAGTTCGAGCTTTTGACTTTGCTGTCCTACAAGTTCTTTGAAATGCAGCTGACGAAGCTTTTGGTTGTATGTGTGAGGTTTCCTAAATATTTGCGTGCGCACACACACAGCACGAAGAGGCTCTTTTTATGAAGAACCACAATTTATGGTAACAGGCCATTAGCTGATTTGCTGCCGAGGTAAGTGCTTATGTGATCTTGACAAATAAGATGCTCTCCCTGGATGCTTCACACTTTGAGATCCGTCTATTTGGAGAAGTATTCATGGACGATAAATGAATCTCAGCCCAGCGTATAATGATCCCTGCCATTGAGCTGGTTTCGGGATCTGGGAACAGAGCTTCAGGCGTTTTCATAATATTGGTCAGGTTTTATATAACATTTCCTCACAGATTACATGCTAGCCAAGCTAACCTAATTTGGGACGTAAGCCTGCATCTCGCAAATCAGACTGTGAAATGGATCCTTTTTCAGCGTTCTGTGGACACAAAGAGTGTTCTTTGGATCGCTCATCGAAGCCTCCGCTCTAGTGTACTTTTCATGTATGAAAATGACTCCAGAGTTCTGGCTAAAATCGACTTTGTCAGTGATTTTCTTTCATTTGGCTAGTACCTAGTATCAACATAGCCCATCTGCACACATTTTAACATAAAGTGAGATCCAGAAGTTTGTGACCACTTGTGAAAATGTTTCTTTTGTGAATTTATGTATCTTTTTTTTTCACAAATTATATTGTCAGCACAAGATTTTGATTGAAGCTTAAAAAAAGTAAACGAATTTCAGAATTTTCCTGCACATATCTGTAAAACCTGATGATTATGTTATCCCACATCATTTGAGAATGTTTTGAGAAAGGAAGAAAATCTGATAATTTGTACAAATGAATTTACATTCAAATTTGGTTATGACCTAGATATGATAAAGAATAGTACAGATTATTTGTTTTTTTTTTACATTCTTTCAGATTTTCCAAAACCTAAAAACCTGTTTATTTCCATGTTTGAAAAAAAAAAAAAAATCTCCACTCTTTTTAACTCCACTAAAGCAATAGAATCGGTACTGATTAATAACATTTAAGTATAATTTTATTAATTTTATGAGCATATCCACACAAAGAGGAATATAACATGGAAAACAGGACTTTCCTTCCTCTTTTACAATAAGTGTTCATACTGTTCAAAAGAACAGCACTTATTTGAAATATATACATTTTTGTAAAAATGTAAAAGTCTCTACTGTCACTTATAACATATTTAGCGCATTCTTGCTGAAGTCTTATTGACTCACAAACCTTTGAACAGTTAAAGCATAGTCATAAAAACATAGTTAAAGGAGTAGTTCACTTTTAAAATAAACTTTTGCTGATAATTTACTCACCCCCATGTCATCAAGATGTCCCTGTCTTTCTTTCTGCAGTCGAAAAGAAATTAAGGTTTTTGATGAAAACATTCCAGGATTTTTCTCTATATAATGGACTTCAATGGGAACCAAACGGTTCAAGGTCCAAAAGACAGTTTCAGTGCAAACTGCAAACTGTTCAAAGGGGTTTAAACGATTTCAGACGATGAATAAGGGTCTTATCAGGCGAAACGATCGCTCATTTTAAGAAAAAAATAACAAAGTTTAAGTTTTATAAGCACAAATGCTCGCCTTGCTCAGTTCTGTGATGCACGTTCGTGACTCTCCTGTTCGAACTCGTTTATCAACATGAACGAATCTTTTTTCGTGTCATTTGGTTCATTCAATGAACGAAATGAATGAGTTGATTTGGGAAAAGATTTGTTCATTTTGATACGATTCTGAACCAATCACGTACTGTCACAGAGAGTCCTACCCAATTTTATTAGTGCTCTATGATCTACGGTGTCAAATCTGTACTGAGATCTAATAGAAACAGAACTGTTATTTTTTTCCAGCATTTTTTTGCTCACCCTCAAAAAAGTGACATTTTTAACATGCTATATAAAAATATATGAGGGGTATTTTGAGCTAACACATACACACTCTGGAGACATCGGAGACTTATTTTACATCTTGTGTAAAGGGCATTATACCACCGCTTTAATGTTTTTCAAATGCTTGTCAAGTTAGAAATTGTGTTTTGCCGCCTGCAGCTCTTTAATGTCATGTCTTTGGTTCCAGGTTGCTGGAAGAGTTTGTGAACCACATTGAGGAACTAAAACTGCTGGATGAAAGAATCCAAAGGAAGGTGGAGAAGTTGGAGCAGCAATGCCACCGGGAAGCCAAGGAGTTTGCCCACAAGGTCCAAGACTTGCAGAGAAGCAACCAAGTCAGTGGCCTTTACATTTTTGCCTTTTTTTGTTTTTAAAGACAAGGAGCCATTTGAGTAACCTTGTGTTACTCTACCACCAATTACATGTACCAGTATAACCTTCACTTTCTTGTGTATGCTGTTTCAAAGGTAGCTTTCCAGCACTTCCAGGAGTTAGACGATCATATCAGTTACGTGGCCACCAAGGTGTGTCACCTGGGAGATCAGCTGGAAGGAGTCAATACACCAAGACAGAGGGCAGTGGAGGCTCAGAGACTCATGACATACTTCAACGAGTTCCTGGATGGAGAGCTGCGCAGTGATGTCTTCAACAATCCCGACAAGGTCAGATTTACTGTAGATAGACTGCCTGGTAATACTACATCAGAAGTACTCGACTTAAAAATCCAAGAGGCCACAATCAAACCACAAATGATACAGATGGCTGAAATCATATATTGTTTCTTTTTCCATGTAAAAAAGTCAGTTTCAGGCTTGTTTCATTCTAAACGTAGAAATGGCCATGATCTGAGTGAATTCAATGTATGTGGCATCAGTCATAAAACTGTTGTACATGAATGTGTCATCATTTGAGGATAGAAGTTAATAGTGTTGGAAGTTGGTTTATGTTAGTTTGACACATTTGTCCAATACACTGTGCCCATCTTACATTATTCCCTTCTTTGTCCTCATCATTTGTAGTACAATTGATCATGCCATTTTGGATGTATAACAAGCTCACGTCAGAGGCCGGTTGCATTAAAGGGATAGTCCACTTTTTTTGGAAATAGGCTCATTTTACAACTCCCCCAGAGTTAAACAGTTGAGTTTTACCATTTCTGAATCCATTCAGCTGATTTTCTGATATTTAGAAGAATATCACTAACCAGACCATTTCTGGTCTCATTGACTACCATAGTATATATTTTTACCTACTATGGAAGTCAATGAGACCAGAAACTGTCTGGTTACTGATATTCTTCTAAAAAATCATAAAATCGGCTGAATGGATTCAGAAATGGTAAAACTCAACTGTTTAACTCTGGGGGAGTTGTAAAATTTCCCAAAAAAGTGGAGTATCCCTGTGCAAAAGTTCGTATGTTGGCACGAAGTTACAACTTATTAATTCGCTTATTCACTTCTAAATATTTTGCTCCACAACAGGACTTTCTAGACAGTGGTCTATGGTGAGGTTGCAACCAAAGCTGCTAAAATTTTGTTCAAACTCTACAGTGATTCATTCCGCTATAATGAATTCCTGAGGCTAGTATATGTGGCCTGCTTAGATGTTGGTGTACGCCAACTTAATTGGAAATGACACTTTAAAAGTTAATCTCTCAAGTCACTCGTAATGATGTGACCAAACCTGGGTGGCAAGTCTTACATCTTCTGAAGCTATTAGCATAAGGCCACCAACAAGCTTCTAGAGAGCCATGTGGGAATATACCCGCCAGACTTTTCAATATTTCTCAAGACGTACACGCCTCCAGAAGAGAAAAGAGGGGAAGTGAGAGGAGCTGCCGGTGAAAGCAAAGGGAAATGGAAGGAACGAAGGCTGGGTTAATCCCTGTGAAAGGGAGGGCCAGGCCCAGGCAGCGAGGAGACAAGCGCCGGTAAAACCCCCTACTGCTGGGAGACGGCTACATCACTTACATGGGATTTAGTTAATCTTAGCTGGGGGACAGATACTTAGAAAACCTCAGTGAGGAGAGCGGAAAAGGGATGGATCCACCTCACGGGAGCACAATAATGATGTTAGCTGAGGCAGGCAGGAAAAGGAGAGTTGGAACAGAGGATATGTGGACAGCAAGGCCTTTCGGATCGCCTTTTCTTCTCCTCGTCTATCGGGCGAGAGGTGGGGGGTTCTCGTCAGGGTCCTGTTTTTGCCTAGACCTCCTACCTGTCTATGGGGACAGATTATGGGAGGTGATTTACTGAGGGATTAGCCATTGTCCATTCTTAATAGTCATGAGTGAACGTAAGATGTTGGCTGGGCAGCGGCTGACGGACAGGGGTTAAGGTCTGATGCTGATGAGGTTCAGGTGTGCAGGGCTGAGCTAACTCTTATCATGCTCATGGTGGACGAGAAGAGCGAGGGACGCAAACGGGAGGGGAAGATTTACCGTAGGCTGATCCCTAGATTTAAGGGTGCTGCCTCTGGCCTCTGTTCGTGTTTTGAGGTGTCTGTCCTGTAATGACCATTTTCCGTCTCTCACCACAATCTCTTCTCATCCCAAACAGATAAAAGAAGCTGCAGACATCATTCAAAAGTTGCACCTGATAGCTCAGGAGCTGCCGTTTGATAGGTAAGCGACCTGCAGATGGTGTCTTGGCCATATTGGAGGTTTGGGCCGGGGTACGGCATACGAACCCCGTAAGTTGTGCTGTACAAGAGATCATATAAACAGCCAGCATGTTAACGACCAAATTATAGTTCGGTTTTTAACGTGTATGCTTAGCCTATGCGTACAGCTGTATGCATCAGCTTTTTTTAAAAGTTAACTCTATTCGATACTGTGTGTGATCTTATTTGATATATGCGCAGTAGAAAGTTTAATCTTTGTCGAGTGCCTGCACCGCAGTGATGTCAAAAAGTGCCAACTTCGGTATCAAGTCAGAACTGGAATATTAAAAAATGTGACGCTTTGAGCGCAATCGTAAACACCTCTGATTGCCGACTGTACTCATGCGCTCGTCAGATATGTCTGTGATTGTCTACAATGATCAGTGCTTCAAAAACATGTTGAAAATGTACAAACCCAATTCCATAAAAGTTGGGACACTGTACAAATTGTGAATAAAAACAGAATGCAATTATGTGGAAGTTTCAAATTTCAATATTATATTTAGAATACAACGTAGATGACATCAAATGTTGAAAGTGAGACATTTTGAATTGCCATGCCAAATATTGGCTCCTTTTGGATTTCATGAGAGCTACAAATTTTAAAAAAGTTGGGACAGGTAGCAATATTTATATAGCATGATTGGGTATAAAAAGAGCCTCTCAGAGTGGCAGTGTCTCTCAGAAGTCAAGATGGGCAGAGGATCACCAATTCCCCCAATGCTGAGGCAAAAAATAGTGGAGCAATATCAAAAAGGAGTTTCTCAGAGAAAAAATTGCAAAGAGTTTGAAGTTATCATCATCAACAGTGCATAATAACATCCAAAGATTCAGAGAATCTGGAACCATCTCTGTGCGTAAGGGTCAAGGCCGGAAAACCATACTGAATGCCCGTGATCTTCGGGCCCTTAGACGGCACTGCATCACACACAGGAATGCTACTGTAATGGAAATCGCAACATGGGCTCAAGAATACTTCCAGAAAGCATTGTCAGTGAACACAATCCACCGTGCCATTCACCGTTGCCGGCTAAAGCTCTATAGGTCAAAAAAGAAGCCATATCTAAACGGGAACCAGAAGCGCAGGCGTTTTCTCTGGGCCAAGGCTCATTTAAAGTGGACTCTAGCAAAGTGGAAAACTGTTCTGTGGTCAGACGAATCAAAATTTGAAGTTCTTTTTGGAAAACTGGGACGCCATGTCATCCGGACTAAAGAGGACAAGGACAACCCAAGTTGTTATCAGCGCTCAGTTCAGAAGCCTGCATCTCTGATGGTATGGGGTTGCATGAGTGCGTGTGGCATGGGCAGCTTACACATCTGGAAAGGCACCATCAATGCTGAAAGGTATATCCAAGTTCTAGAACAACATATGCTCCCATCCAGACATCGTCTCTTTCAGGGAAGACCTTGTATTTTCCAACAAGACAATGCCAAACCACATACTGTCAATTACCATCAATTACAACATCATGGCTGCGTAGAAGAAGGATCCGGGTACTGAAATGGCCAGCCTGCAGTCCAGATCTTTCACCCATAGAAAACATTTGGCGCATCATAAAGAGGAAGATGCAACAAAGAAGACCTAAGACAGTTGAGCAGCTAGAAGCCTTTATTAGACAAGAATGGGACAACATTCCTATTCCTAAACTTGAGCAACTTGTCTCCTCAGTCCCCAGACGTTTGCAGACTGTTATTTAAAGAAGAGGGGATGCCACACAGTGGTAAAAATGGCCTTGTCCCAACTTTTTTGAGATGTGTTGATGCCATGAAATTTAAAATCAACTTATTTTTCCCTTAAAATTATGCATTTTCTCAGTTTAAACATTTGATATGTCATCTATGTTGTATTCTAGATATAATATTGAAATTTGAAACTTCCACATCATTGCATTCTGTTTTTATTCACAATTTGTACAGTGTCCCAACTTTTATGGAATTGGGTTTGTACATCAATGAGGCTGAGGCTCTTCACCAAGCGCTTGCATAGATGCACACAGGAGCATTCCGCTGATAGACGCCTGTTCGTGCTTTCAAACGCTCCCGCTTTCAAAAGACTTTCGAACACTTCAATGTGCTCTCTAAAAAGAGGGTCGCACACCAGACGAGAAGTTCAGCACCATGTCTTTTAAAATTCGAACACATTATTCTCTATTAGCGTTCACACACTGGCGGCGCCATTCGGCGTCTGTCCATGGCGCCCAGCTACGTCGCAGGGCCTTATTCAAAACCCCGCCGCACCACAGAGTGCCATTTGCATAGTTTTATATTTAAATTTACATTTAATTGTCTCAAATCGTCGTTAATATACATGGCTTCACACTGTGCTGTTTTCACTCGGGTTAGCTAAACGCTAGCTAAATAAATACTATTGTATTTTGTGACATAGTTGCCTAGACAACAGATAACGTTACAACAAAATAACAGATTTAACGTGATAGACACTTTTACTTGATTAACGTTCAAAAAACGTCAGCTATTATTCAATCAACATAAATATTTTTAATAATAAATCAAGTTAAAACTCACACATCGGGCAACTCTTCTACCAGGAGTTGATTTTAAATCATTCGTTGATCATTGTAGCCAATCACAGACATATCTGATGAGCGCTTGAACACAATGGCCAATCAGAGGTGTTCAATCTGCTTAACAGTGCTCAAAGAGTCACATTTTTTTTACATTTCAGTCGGTACTTTTGACAACTCTACTGTACTGTTTCTCTCCAGAAGAAATAAGCGCTTGTCAAAATAGGTGTTTATTGTTCCGGTATTGATCGTTTCTCTTCCATTTATTTTTCGACAGTAAAACAACAGCCTGAGCAAGTGTTGCCACAAATAAAAATAAAAAAATTGTGCAAAAATGTAATGAGAGTGTGTGTGCTGAGCATGAGAGAAATATTAGCTTATTACGTCACACGTACTGTGTGTGACCCTAGTCTATGTGAGAAAAAATATATATATATATTAGGGCTGTCAAATGATTAATCACGATTAATCACATTCAAAATAAAAGTTTTTGTTTACATGATAAATGTGGGTAAACTGTGTATAATTATTTTCTATGTATATAAATGCACACATATGCATGTATATTTAAGAAAAGTATTAATTATATATAAAATATCTATATTTATATACAATATAAATTATATATAAATCTATATACATGGAAACATTTCTTAAATATATACAAGCATGTGTGTATATATATATATATATATATATAAAATAATTATACACAGTGCACCCAAATAGATCATGTAAACAAAAACTTTTATTTTGGATGCAGTTAATTCACGATTCACGAAAACACGATTAATCATTTGACAGCCCTAATATATATATATAGTTTGGGCTTGGTGCTGAAAAGTAAGTTGTGCGCAACTAGCTTTAGCAAATGCAGTTACAAAAATATGCAAACACAAAAACATGAGGTTTCCAAACACTGCCTCCATTTGTCTTTAGTCATATTTGAATGAAAATACAACCGAATGCTCTTCAAAGCAAGCAAGTGTATTAATGCATCGGCCAAGACATAACAAGTGAAAACGTATTCATTTGCAAAATTTGTTTTGACTGTGTCTGAGATCTCAAACATGTTTCTTGAATGGTGTGTTAGTCTGAAAAGAAGTTTGTTTTAAATTCCCCCTGTTCTTCTCTCTTTCCCATGCTTGTTTTCCTCGTTATGTCCCTGTTCAGATTTTCTGATGTCAAGGCCAAGATAGCAAGTAAGCAGCAGTAAACTAAACAAGACAATGTTATTTACCCATCTGCTAAATCTGCAGTGTTAACATGCGCCCTGTGTTTGTTTGAAAGGTAAATATCATGACCTTGAGCGTCAGCTGATCCAGGAGTTCACTGCAGCTCAGCGAAGGGGAGAGATTGGACGCATGCGTGAGGTGGCAGCAGTCCTGCTACATTTTAAGGTTTGTAGGGAGATACAATAAGAGCCCTCAAGATCATACCAGTTTTTTGGGACATTTGTTACATGTATAATGTGAAATGTATTATTATTTGTTGTAGGGTTATGCCCACTGTGTGGATGTCTACATCAAGCAATGCCAAGAGGTATGTTCGCTGTTTCTGTTCTTTATATTCATCAAGAGTGATCTTGATTTTCGGCTCAATGTTTGTTTTGTTATATCACCTTGGTTTTTTGGTGTTTTTTAGGGAGCCTATATACGGAATGATGTATTTGAAGACATTGCTGTTCTGTGTCAGCGGGTTAATAAGCAGGTTGGAGAGGTCTTCTGCAGTCCAGAGACTGTCATGGCTAAACTGATTCAGAGCATCTTTGAGAACAAGATACAGGTACATAACACACTTGTACACATGAACAAAACTGCTTTGGGTTATGATATGAACGAAGTAAATTTTACCTGGATACGATTAAAAAAATCTGTAGACTTAAAGAAGGAAAATGATCCATACCAAGGGAATGTAAAATAGTACTTCCTTTGGGTTGAGGCATAATAGCTTTGACTTTGCACAGGCAAGTACAAAAAAAAGTGTTTTAATCAGAACATGTTTAAATCTAATTGCATCTTCCCATTCGTACTGTGTTGTGTTGTTATAATATCACATTTCAGTAGTCTGTACCAGTAACATTTCATGGTTTTCTGTACCAAAGCAAAACTTTTAAAACTTTGAACACACTGCCTTTAAATAAAGAAATAAATATAGGTATATAAGTTCATTATTAATGCTGATTTTTTTTATAAGTAAATAATACATTAAAACATAAGTATTTAGCCTTTTTTTAATTATAAAAACATTGTTTTGAATCTATTATTTACATTGTTTACCAACTTAGTTTTTACTCGCTATTAAACTTCAAACTACTTAAATTCAAACAAATTTAAACTTAGGCTAATTTAAACTTTCTGGTCCAAACTTTCACAAGCCAACTTAAAGTTTGTCTTGACTAACTTTTTAATCTAGTTTACGTTGTGGTTGGTTATAATGAAAGCGCACAGAATGCCCCTGATTGGCCATTTTTATTTTTGTGTGTAATTTGGCATAGTTTACAAGAGCGCACACAAAAATATGTGTGGGAGTCTGTTGGGTTTCTCAACAAACTATAGGTACATTGTATTTATGTTTTTATCTATTTATTATCTCATGTTTTTATCTGTTTTTGTGTGAATGTGTATGTGTTGGCTACCGGTTGTGAACTAAGTTGCCCCTTGGGGACATTAAAGATATTTCAATTCAATTCAAAGCTGCTGCCTATCAGGTTCTGCATCGAGTCGGTAATAGCAATAATACAGAAAGGATGGAATTGTTACATTTCAGAATCAAGTATTAGTGTTGTCAAAAGTACCACAGTTCACAAATTACCTTTAATCACCTGTCAGATTAGTTTATGTAAATATAGTGCATACCCAGAAATAGACACACTTGGTATATCTCATTTTTAAATAACCAAATTGGCTCAAATGGTGCTTTTTTATGATTTCAGGCTCATGTTAAAGAAAAACTAGATGAGACCCGCAACTCTGATGTGGAGCAATACCTCAAGAACCTCTATGACCTCTATACACGGTAACAATCAGTTTTTCGTTATCATTATTTAATTATTATAATTGTTCACTTTTGCTTTCCTCAAACATCTTTTTTTCTGAAATGGTTCAAATTCTCACGTTTGTGCTTTACTGAGCACCGTTTTTGATCCGTTATATAACCCATTTGCTTTTAGGACAACGGCACTGGCTGCTAAACTCACAGACTTTAACTTGGGCTCAGACAAGCACACATTTCTATCTAAGCTGATAAAGAATATCTTCTCCTGTTATCTGGAGAGCTACATAGACATGGAGCGACAATATCTGCAAAACCGCAGCGGCCTGATTCTTCAGCGCTATTATGACTCTAAGAACCACCAAAAACGCCCTGTAGGTGCTGGAAGGTGAGAAACTGTTGGTTTGTTGTTTCTTTCCATTCGTTTTCCAAAACTACTTAGAAAAATTTCCTCTCCTCATTTTGACAGTATCCAGGAGCTTAAAGAGCGGATCAGACAGCGCACTAACCTGCCGCTGGGACCTAGTATTGACACACATGGAGAGACTCTCCTCTCACAAGAGGTTGTCGTCAACCTGCTACAGGAAACCCGGCATGCCTTTGAAAGATGCAACAAGGTATAGGAATTTCCAGCGCTGATTTATTATAAAATGCATGATGTTTATAATTTTATTTATATCTTTATTTAACCAGGAAGTCCCATTGAGATTCAGAATCTCTTTTACAAGAGAGACCTGGCATAATGTCATTCTTAGTTGGAAGTTGTGAGCCATTAACCTAGATCTACTCTCTGTCTTTGTTGTAGTTGTCGGATCCAGCAGATCTACCAAAAAATGCCTTCTCCATTTTCCTGATTTTGGTGGAGTACCTGTGTGTGGACCATATAGACTACGCTCTTGAGATTGGGCTGTCAGGTATGGCAAACACCGCCTAAAACATGAAACAGTTGACATACTTGTATTATATGACCTCCATTGTACAGTGTTACTCATTCCTACTCCTGCGTAGCTGCCCTCCTGCAGTTTATGCTATTTAAATTCTTCTTATGAGTTTAGAAATTGTAATTACAGGTTTGTTTAAATCAAGGTTATTATCGTAAACTAAACTGATGACTAAATTTTAAAAACTGAAACTAAAATAAATGTTAATGACAAAATAATTATTTAATATTTAGTTTTGTTTAGTCTGGTGTGTCCTTAAACCTGCTACTGTAACATAAACATGCCACTAGAGGACGATAATACACAAGCCTATTGACGTGTTTGTGTAAACCCAACCAACAAGGAACTTTAAAATTGTTGTGTTTTTTTTTAAGCCTGCTAAAGTAATGGAAATTATTAAAATACTGCAAAATCATGGAAAATGTCTATTGTGGATATAAATTTTGTAGTTATGTTCTGTCTATCTAATCGGATAAATATTGCTGTTGTATAGAGTTAAACTTTCTTGAAAACCACAGTAATGTGTAATTGAATGCAAAAATTGTTTTGTTTGGGTGGTTCTTTTTTTAAATTGGTCAAACCAGTTCAAAATAAGTTTTAATTCTTATTCAAAAACTAAACCTAAACTAAAATGAGCAAAAATAAGGATGAACTTACCAACAAAACAAAAACTAAACTAAATTGCTGTGAGAAATTGAAATTAAAACGGTAATGTGTGTGATTAGCTTTGTGTAGTAAATTGTAACTGCCAAACATATTTGGAATTATGTGTAAGTGAAACTGTAGTGCTTTGCATTCACAAATCATGTCAAGACTCAATGAGCGTTTATTTGAAGTGTTGGCATACAAGCCACAATGTTTGGAAAACTCTAAAACGCTGCGTTTCCTACCAAGATATTGCAATTCATGTGGTAAAATCAAACGGCAGCATTAGTTCCAACTTCCAAGTCTAAACAAACACCTTTGAGCTGTACATGACAATACTCTCTCATTTGTCTTTCGACTTGCACAGCCATCCCATCTGCAGATGCCAAAAATGCCAACCTCTACTTTTTGGATGTGGTTCAGCAGGCCAACACAATCTTTCACCTCTTTGATAAGCAGTTTAACGATCATCTAATGCCTCTTATTAGGTGAGTTTGACTGACTTTGCTTCCCTAGCTTCTGACTCTTTGTCTCTGTGCCCGCTGACTGGTGACCTTTGTTTGAACTCTGACCCCTGTAGCTCCTCTCCTAAGTTGACGGAGTGCCTGCACAAGAAAAAAGAGGTGATCGAACAGATGGAGGTGAAGCTGGACACTGGGATTGATCGGTCGGTTCATAGCTCTGTTTGAAGGAGCTCCTTGACATCATCATTGCCATTAAATGCAATTTTTGTGACATTTTCTAATATTTTCTTGTTTTTAGGACACTAAATTGCATGATAGGCCAGATGAAGCAAATCCTGGCGACTGAACAGAAGAAAACTGACTTCAAGCCAGAAGACGAGAACAATGTCATGATTCAGTACACTACAGTAAGATCTTAAAATCATAATAATGTGAAAAGATCACTTTGAAATCTGATTTTTAGTAGTAGTAGCCATATTCTGCCCGATTCTACTGTGTTTAATGTCATTTTTCCTGTGCTCTTTCTTCAAGGCATGCTCAAAGGTGTGTGCCTATGTGAGCAAGCAGGTGGAGCGTGTGCGGAGGTCCATGGATGGTAAGAACGTGGACACGGTTTTGACCGAGCTGGGTGTGCGGTTCCACAGGCTGATCCATGAGCACCTGCAGCAGTTCAGCTACAGCTCCATGGGTGGCATGCTAGCTATCTGTGACGTGGCAGAATACCGTCGCTGCGCCAAAGAGTTCAGGGTGAGGAGAGGTCAACGGACTTATTTTTGCCACCTCATGGCATTATGGAGGTTTTATTTATAATGCCTTTAAGGGTTAGTTCACCCAAAAATGAAAAGTCCATCATCATTTTACATCCCCTCATATCGTTCCAAACCCATAAGACTTTCGTTCATCTTTGAAACACAAATGAAGCAAATCTGAGTGATTTCTGTCCCTCCATTGACAGACTACGCAACTTTGATGCTTCAAAAAGTTCATAAATAGATTGTAAAACTAATCCATATGAATTTAGTGCTTTAGTCCAAATTGTCTAAAGAGACTTGACCACTTTATACGATGAACAGATTGAATTTAAGCTTTTACTCACAAACATTGATCAGGGAACATAAACCGAAGCTCAACCGAACCTGCTTGATGCATGAGAATGAATCTCATTGGCTCTTGCTGAAGCTCAAACGTGCTGCGTAACACAAGAATTAACCTCATTGGTTCTTGCTGAAGCTCAAACGTGCTGCGCAACACGAGAATTAACCTCATTGGTTCTTGACGAAGCTCAAACGTGCTGCGTAACACGTGAATGAACCTCATGGGTTCTTTCTGAAGCTCAAACGTGCTGCGTAACACAAGAATGAACCTCATTGGCTTTTTCTGAAGCTCAAACGTGCTGCGCAACACGAGAATGAACCTCATTGGTTCTTGCTGAAGCTCAAACGTGCTGCGCAACACAAGAATTAACCTCATTGGTTCTTGACGAAGCTCAAACGTGCTGCGTAACACGAGAATGAACCTCATTGGCTTTTTCTGAAGCTCAAACGTGCTGCGCAACACGAGAATGAACCTCATTGGTTCTTGCTGAAGCTCAAACGTGCTGCGCAACACAAGAATTAACCTCATTGGTTCTTGACGAAGCTCAAACGTGCTGCGTAACACGAGAATGAACCTCATTGGTTCTTGCTGAAGCTCAAACGTGCTGCGCAACATGAGAATTAACCTCATTGGTTCTTTCTGAAGCTCAAACGTGATGCGTAACACGTGAATGAACCTCATTGGCTTTTTCTGAAGCTCAAACGTGCTGCGTAACACGAGAATGAACCTCATTGGCTCTTGCTGTAGCTCAAACGTGCTGCGTAACACGAGAATGAACCTCATTGGTTCTTGCTGAAGCTCAAACGTGCTGCGCAACACGAGAATTAACCTCATTGGCTTTTTCTGAAGCTCAAACGTGCTGCGTAACACAAGAATTAACCTCATTGGTTCTTGCTGAAGCTCAAACGTGCTGCGCAACACGAGAATTAACCTCATTGGTTCTTGACGAAGCTCAAACGTGCTGCGTAACACGTGAATGAACCTCATGGGTTCTTTCTGAAGCTCAAACGTGCTGCGTAACACAAGAATGAACCTCATTGGCTTTTTCTGAAGCTCAAACGTGCTGCGCAACACGAGAATGAACCTCATTGGTTCTTGCTGAAGCTCAAACGTGCTGCGCAACACAAGAATTAACCTCATTGGTTCTTGACGAAGCTCAAACGTGCTGCGTAACACGAGAATGAACCTCATTGGCTTTTTCTGAAGCTCAAACGTGCTGCGCAACACGAGAATGAACCTCATTGGTTCTTGCTGAAGCTCAAACGTGCTGCGCAACACAAGAATTAACCTCATTGGCTTTTTCTGAAGCTCAAACGTGCTGCGTAACACGAGAATGAACCTCATTGGCTCTTGCTGTAGCTCAAACGTGCTGCGTAACACGAGAATGAACCTCATTGGTTCTTGCTGAAGCTCAAACGTGCTGCGCAACACGAGAATTAACCTCATTGGTTCTTGAGGAAGCTCAAACGTGCTGCGTAACACGAGAATGAACCTCATTGGCTTTTTCTGAAGCTCAAACGTGCTGCGCAACACGAGAATGAACCTCATTGGTTCTTGCTGAAGCTCAAACGTGCTGCGTAACACAAGAATTAACCTCATTGGTTCTTGAGGAAGCTCAAACGTGCTGCGTAACACGAGAATGAACCTCATTGGCTCTTGCTGTAGCTCAAACGTGCTGCGTAACACGAGAATGAACCTCATTGGTACTTGCTGAAGCTCAAACGTGCTGCGCAACACGAGAATTAACCTCATTGGTTCTTGAGGAAGCTCAAACGTGCTGCGTAACACGAGAATGAACCTCATTGGCTTTTTCTGAAGCTCAAACGTGCTGCGCAACACGAGAATGAACCTCATTGGCTCTTGCTGAAGCTCAAACGTGCTGCGCAACACAAGAATTAACCTCATTGGTTCTTGACGAAGCTCAAACGTGCTGCGTAACATGAGAATGAACCTCATTGGTTCTTGACGAAGCTCAAACGTGCTGCGTAACACGAGAATGAACCTCATTGGCTTTTTCTGAAGCTCAAACGTGCTGCGCAACACGAGAATGAACCTCATTGGTTCTTGCTGAAGCTCAAACGTGCTGCGCAACACAAGAATTAACCTCATTGGCTTTTTCTGAAGCTCAAACGTGCTGCGTAACACGAGAATGAACCTCATTGGCTCTTGCTGTAGCTCAAACGTGCTGCGTAACACGAGAATGAACCTCATTGGTTCTTGCTGAAGCTCAAACGTGCTGCGTAACATGAGAATTAACCTCATTGGTTCTTGAGGAAGCTCAAACGTGCTGCGTAACACGAGAATGAACCTCATTGGCTCTTGCTGTAGCTCAAACGTGCTGCGTAACACGAGAATGAACCTCATTGGTTCTTGCTGAAGCTCAAACGTGCTGCGCAACACGAGAATTAACCTCATTGGTTCTTGAGGAAGCTCAAACGTGCTGCGTAACACAAGAATTAACCTCATTGGCTCTTGCTGTAGCTCAAACGTGCTGCGTAACATGAGAATGAACCTCATTGGCTCTTGCCGAAGCTGAAACGTGCTCCGTAACACGAGAATGAACCTCATTGGTTCTTTCTGAAGCTCAAACGTGATGCGTAACACGAGAATGAACCTCATTGGCTCTTGCTGAAGCTCAAACGTGCTCCGTAACACGAGAATGAACCTCATTGGTTCTTTCTGAAGCTCAAACGTGCTGCGTAACACGAGAATGAACCTCATTGGCTCTTGCTGAAGCTCAAACGTGCTGCGTAACATGAGAATGAACCTCATTGGTTCTTGCTGAAGCTCAAACGTGCTGCGTAACATGAGAATGAACCTCATTGGCTCTTGCCGAAGCTGAAACGTGCTGCGTAACATGAGAATGAACCTCATTGGCTCTTGCTGAAGCTCAAACGTGATGCGCAACACGAGAATGAACCTCATTGGCTCTTGAGGAAGCTCAAACGTGCTGCGTAACATGAGAATGAACCTCATTGGCTCTTGCCGAAGCTGAAACGTGCTGCGTAACATGAGAATGAACCTCATTGGCTCTTGCTGAAGCTCAAACGTGATGCGTAACACGAGAATGAACCTCATTGGCTCTTGCTGTAGCTCAAACGTGATGCGCAACACGAGAATGAACCTCATTGGTTCTTTCTGAAGCTCAAACGTGCTGCGTAACACGTGAATGAACCTCATTGGCTCTTGAGGAAGCTCAAACGTGCTGCGCAACACGAGAATGAACCTCATTGGTTCTTTCTGAAGCTCAAACGTGATGCGTAACATGAGAATGAACCTCATTGGCTCTTGAGGAAGCTCAAACGTGCTGCGTAACATGAGAATGAACCTCATTGGTTCTTGCTGAAGCTCAAACGTGCTGCGTAACATGAGAATGAACCTCATTGGCTCTTGCCGAAGCTGAAACGTGCTGCGTAACATGAGAATGAACCTCATTGGCTCTTGCTGAAGCTCAAACGTGATGCGTAACATGAGAATGAACCTCATTGGCTCTTGAGGAAGCTCAAACGTGCTGCGTAACATGAGAATGAACCTCATTGGTTCTTGCTGAAGCTCAAACGTGCTGCGTAACATGAGAATGAACCTCATTGGCTCTTGCCGAAGCTCAAACGTGCTGCGTAACATGAGAATGAACCTCATTGGTTCTTTCTGAAGCTCAAACGTGATGTGTAACACGAGAATGAACCTCATTGGCTCTTGAGGAAGCTCAAACGTGCTGCGTAACATGAGAATGAACCTCATTGGTTCTTGCTGAAGCTCAAACGTGCTGCGTAACATGAGAATGAACCTCATTGGCTCTTGCCGAAGCTGAAACGTGCTGCGTAACATGAGAATGAACCTCATTGGCTCTTGCTGAAGCTCAAACGTGCTGCGCAACACAAGAATGAACCTCATTGGCTCTTGCTGTAGCTCAAACGTGATGCGTAACATGAGAATGAACCTCATTGGCTCTTGCCGAAGCTGAAACGTGCTGCGTAACATGAGAATGAACCTCATTGGCTCTTGCTGAAGCTCAAACGTGCTGCGTAACACGAGAATGAACCTCATTGGCTCTTGCTGTAGCTCAAACGTGATGCGTAACATGAGAATGAACCTCATTGGTTCTTGCTGAAGCTCAAACGTGCTGCGTAACACGAGAATGAACCTCATTGGCTCTTGCTGTAGCTCAAACGTGATGCGTAACATGAGAATGAACCTCATTGGTTCTTGCCGAAGCTGAAACGTGCTGCGTAACATGAGAATGAACCTCATTGGCTCTTGCTGAAGCTCAAACGTGCTGCGTAACACGAGAATGAACCTCATTGGTTCTTGCTGAAGCTCAAACGTGCTGCGTAACATGAGAATGAACCTCATTGGCTCTTGAGGAAGCTGAAACGTGCTGCGTAACATGAGAATGAACCTCATTGGCTCTTGCTGAAGCTCAAACGTGCTGCGTAACACGAGAATGAACCTCATTGGCTCTTGCTGTAGCTCAAACGTGATGCGTAACACGAGAATGAACCTAAAATATCTTAATTCGTGTTCCGAAAATGAACAGTCTTACGGGGTTGGAACAACATGAGGGTGAGTAAATCCTGACAGAATTTTCATTTTTGGGTGAACTAACCCTTTAAGATAGATTGAACAGTTTTTAATTCTATGCATCTACACCCTCCACAGGTCCCTCTCGTGCTCCAGCTGTTTGACACGCTTCATGCTCTGTGTAACCTCCTGGTCGTCGCCCCGGACAACCTCAAACAGGTGTGCTCTGGAGAGCAGCTGACCAACCTCGACAGGAACCTCCTCCACGCTTTCGTTCAGCTGAGAGTAGACTATCGCTCCGCCCGACTGGGCCGGCATTTCAGCTAATGACGGACAGGGCCGTCCCATCACCGCACTGCCAGAAACACAAGTGTCCGACCTAGAGTGTCTTTGTCAATGATTCAGTGTGGAAATTAAACTGTGTTTCAAGAACAAAAGAGTAACACGTCCCAGGTTGCTCCTTTTTAAGTTAACCCGTTTTTGTTCCACATGCACGTTTTAATGCGAGCATAGCGTTTCATCTCAGATTTGCTCATATTTTGTTTGTGATTTTTAAAAATTTCAGAGTAGATGGACGTTTTGTACGTTTTCCTTGTGTTTCCGGCTTCTAATGGAGAGAGGATGATGGTAGATGAACTGAGGTGGACCACTCGAATGGACTTGGGTGGTCAAGAGACTCAAATTTTTATTTGCTTTTATTTTGATTGTGCCAAATCCATCCTCTTCTGGGACGAAAGAGGCGGTCCAGCACGCTGCTCTGGATCAATGAGTTTGTCCAGCTCATTTCACTCAGGCTCTTGTGCACACAGAGATGACAGTTACTGTTTTGAGCTGAACAATGCAGCTGTTATACTAATGTTCATTTCATTCATACTCTTACAAATACAGTTGTTTTAAACACGAGTACATGAACTCGTTTAGTTTTAAGATTCATTTAGAGCTGTTTAATGCTGAATCCTGTCGATAAAATTACATTAGAATGGCGTCTGATTTACATGCAAACTTCCAAAGCTGACCTTTCCCAGTGTGCTCAATGCTAAAATAATAACCTCATACATGAAATACAATGTTTCTGAGATTGCATCTGTGCTAACAACCCCGCTGCTCACTAAAAACAAAGTAATATTTGCATACTCTCATATAGCATTCACATAATTAACGAAGAAATGATTGGCGCACAGCACAAAACAGCTTTGAGAGTTGTATGAGGTTTCAAAGGGCTGAGGTCACATGGTGTTGGGATTTTGCTCTGATTCTTTCTTTGCTTTTTGTATTCTGACATTGTATGGTCACAAACTATTAATCCAAGAGACTTTCATCTGATGGGTGTGTTGAATGCAGTCATATGACTAGTTGAACTAACCCTTAACCTCTGTTGAAGAGGCAGAGGACATGATCTCTGACCTCTAGGTGTGCGAGTGGTAGAAAGGAATAGATGATTCTGTTATACTGTACTGATTTCAAACATGAATTAATGTCAAAATGATGCTACAGTACATATGAGCTGATTGATCTGTACAAGCTGCTCATTATTATCAGTTATTTCCATAAATAAAAAGACGAGTTTCATTGAGGGTGGCCTCGAAGCCCATGGGTCATCATTACTAATATGTTGTAGCCTACATATTTCTGTCCTGATCAACTGTTTAGTTATTTCATAAGATATGATCCAAACTATTTCTAAACTGAAAATGTTACAGGTTGAGAAAAAAAAATCAAGCACGCAAGGGTGAATTTTAAATGATTTCACTACTTTGGTTTAAGCAGAATTTGCCATTTTGCAGTGTCCCAGGTGCTATGCATTCATTTCTAAAATGAAAAATTGGCTGTTTATTATGAAATTTTACTGGTGTTTCTTGATTTTTCTCTCCTTAACTTGACTGGGAATATTGCCGTAATTGTTAATCACTTAGACTTTTAATAGAAATATTTTTCCTCTGTATTTTATATGTGCAGTAATTTAGAAACGTGAATTTTAAAAACAATATTTACATCGCAGTATATACACAGATATAATGAAATGAATTTCATTTTCGAATTCCTCATATTTTTGTTCCACTCTAGTCACCTACCTTTCTCTCTTAGAAATAAAGGTTCAAAAAAAGGGGTTTTCATTGCGATGCCATTCAAGACACATTTTGGGTTCCCCAAAGAACCTTTCAGTGAACAGTTCTTAAAAGAACCAAGTGTGAAGAACATTTTAATAATCTAAAGAACTTTTTTTCCACTATAAAGAATCTTTTGGAAGATAGGGAGTGGAAAGGTTCCCTGAATGTCGTTAGAACCTTTATTTGGTGTAGTGTCAAGAGAAAAAGGGGTAACGCTTACTTTTACAGTACAGTACTTACAGTGTACTTACCTAGAAAGTAGTGGCTAATATAAGGTAAGTACATGGAACAGGGGTAGGTTCAGGGTTAGTACTAGTTATTACCTAGAAATTGTAGTTACTAAAATAATTACATAGTCTTTACATGGGTAACTGGACAGTAAAAGGAAGCGTTACCGAAAAACGTGCGCTCTTGAAAGTAAAGGTTCTTTATTGGCATTTGATGGTTCCGTGAATGGAACGTTTATATTGCTCAAAGGGTTCTTTATCTTGAAAAGGGGTTCTTTAGATAATTAAAATGTTCTCACATTAGTTCACCCAAAAATTTTCACAATTTACTCACCCTCAAGCAAACAGGTAAATGACTAATTCTTTTAGCCAAACACATTTGGTAAAATTTCAAAAATATCCAGGCTCTCCCCAGCTTTATAATAGGAGTGAATGGTACCTTAGAGAACCATCATAAAAGTAATCCATACGGCTCCAGGGGGTTAATAAAGGCCTTCTATATCCATATAGAAGTTATGGAGTTTATAAGACTCCATAATATAGAAGTTTCTAACTTTATAAACCATAAAATAAACTCGAGTCGAGTTCCGGCGGAAGAGTGACCTCTGACCCGACGCATTTTGGAGTTATAAAGGTATAAATATGCATATTTTTCTTACAAAAACGTATCACTTCGTTTCAGAAGGTATTTATTAACCCCCTGGAGCCGTATGGATTACTTTTATGTTGGATGGATGCGCTTTTTAGGCTTTAAAAAAAGGTACCATTCACTCACTCCCAAGCATGGAAGTGCCAGGATATTTTTTTATATAACCCTGACTGTGTTTTGCTGAAAGAAGAAAGTCATATACACCTAGAATAGCTTGAGGGTGAGCAAATGATGGAGTAATTTTCATTTTGGGTGAACTAACAATAATAATAACATATATAGCAGCATCACTGTGAAGTGTGAAACCCTGTTTTTGCACTAAGTGTAGCCAATAATCATAAAGTTAATGAGTTTTATGTATTTAAATGTACTTCAAACAGACTCAATAGGTCTTTGAAAAAAAATAGACTCTTCTCAAGGACTCATCGTGTATTCTTAACCATGAAGGTTTAGGGTAATATCTTCCCAAAGGAGGAAAATTATTCGCGCGACTTAAAAGACAAAATGGGAGAAAACTGCAAAGCTTAACCACCCAGCAGTGTTTAAGATGTGTGCGGTCGTCACGGCCAGGGAAGGCCGAGAGAGATAGAAACGCTTCAGAGCTGAACTGAGCGTCTGTTTCCACCACAGTGTGCCGTTCCTACAATGGTAAACAGGCAAAGTTAAACAGCACTATTAATTAGGCTAATATGAATATGATCACTGCCAGGGAAATTCAATTCTCTCAGCCCTAATCACGACTGGATAGCTTGTAAAAATTATTTTGTTAGGCCCTGGTGCAAACAGCGTGGCCTTTTCCAAACATTTGAGAACTATTTGTTTTGCATGGCGATTAACGCTTTGCTCGTAGCGCAGGAAGCGGAGGGGCACGATAACCGCTGAGAGACGGTTCCCGCGGGAACGGCTGACTCAGGGCGAGTGTGTGAACGCAACGCGGACGCTGCTGTTGTTTATGGAGCCCTGTGTGTGTTTGAGCAGGTGGCGAGGATTAGCGGTGCTGTCAACACTGAACGCTGGATAAAGCCTCTGCTCACCCTTTCCTCAGTCTGCTCATTAGAGCTCATCATTTTACCATTCACTCTGACACACATCTGAAAAGGTAAGGTTTGTTTTGGGGAAGGAACACGTTCACACTCACAGTCGTATCCTCGTGTGGAATGATGATATTTCTCCAGTTGTGGATCATCCAAAAGATGTTAAAAGTTCAACTTGCAGCAATACACTTTTAATCACTCTAAAAAAATGCTGGGTTTTAACCCATCTTTGGGTAAAATATGGACAAACTCAGCCATTGGGTTAAATGAGAACTCCGATCAATTTTAACACTGAACTCATTTTTTTGTACATTTGGAGTGCTGTCAGTACAGACAAAAACGACTAAAATCGGTGTTGCCTACACAGCTTTTTAAAATTCGCACCCTGTTGACTTCAATGGGGCATGTTCTAAACCTGCTTTTAGCCTATTAATATCCTTGATTTGTCATTACGAGTGCACAGCCATGTGATTCGTGTTATTAAGAGTGACCACGGTCAATCTGACTGCAGTAGATGTGAAAGATATTAATAAAAATGATGTTAAATCAGCCAGCTCACATACCCGTATTTACTTCCTGTTTTCGGTCGAAGTCCACAGTAGTCGATTGTCGAGTTTGCGCGCACGATCATCTGTATCTAAGCAATAACGCGCAAATTCGACAATCGACTACTGTGGACTTCAACCGAAAACAAAGTAAATACGGGTATACGCCTTATTCACGGCAGCGCCATCTTTGATTTTAATGAGAATGAAAGCGAGACTGTGAGGGATAGACTTGCATCTCTTCAATCGGCTGTACTGTTATTTAATGTGTTTTCGGATTGTTATGCTCATGAAACACTGGAAAAATATCTTTCCAAGAAATTACAATTGACAAAAAACTCCCGACAATGTAAGTTGTGGAAAATTGTAAGTAATCTAGGAGCTTTATTCAGCTTTTTACAGCGGATGCCATTGGAAACACGGTAAGTCTATCCCTCACAGCCTCACTTTCATACCTGTCATGACGCTGCTCTGAATAAGGTCTATAGGCTATCCACAAGTTTCCGAGGGGCGATCCTGTAAAAAATAAAGTGGGTGAAACTTCCGGTGAGGCGGCGGAAGTAGCATTCCAATGGTATTTTGTGTGTTAGTTAGCGAAGAGGCTAGCTGTTTTTCGGATAATTATTTTACTATTTAAAGACGCAAATCTTTATGAGAGATGTCGTTACGGAGCTCAGGGACAATATGTGCTGTTCGCTGTTGTATGTATAACCGGACTAAACTAATTCAGTGGCTTAAACGTGATTGTTTTGAACATAAGCTGGAAATGATATCAGAGTGATCCTGCCAGAGCCCGTCTCTGATCCTGCCAACGACTGTAGTTTCAATCACCTCCCAAAAGACGCCGATTCTTCCTGTGTACATTTGTTTAGATTCTTCATATTCTCTAAACTCTCTCAGCATGTGATCAGCTGTTCGCTACTGATGTTACACCTAAACTCAGGACCAAAGCCTGTGTTGACAGAATACCAAATGTGCCAGTTAATGTATTCCAGTAGCACATTCATTTATAATTATAACATTGGACTCTACGATCGGCGGAAGTTATTGAGCATCCTTACACCTTCACCGGAAATACCACCGTGCATAGAGCCCATTTAACCCAACATCTGGGTTTGTTTTACCCAAATTTGGGTTTAAACAACCCAGCTTTTTTAGAGTGTAATAAAAAAAAAAAAAGTTTCAAGGATAGTTCTCTATTAACACTAAATGTTTAATGGTTTTGAACTATGTTTTTTTGCATTTAGTTTTTTTTTTTCTTCTTATATTACACTAAGGCCTTAAATGGTAACGTTAGTTCGCCCATAAATTTGATTTAAATGCCATAAAGTCGTTCTCAACTTTCATTCATTTCCAAATGAAGATCTTTTTGGATGAAATCTGAAAGAATGCAATGCATCTCACACCAAAAACCCGCGGAATCATAAATTCCCTATTGCGACGTATATTTCCGAGTAAAACAGCGTCTCGAGACAAGAAAACGTTTAGGGTGGGAATTTATTAGCAGTTGAGTAGATCATTGTTGTCATGAATGCAATTTGATGTAGTTGCTAATATTTACATTGCCAAAAAGTACGCTGAATCAGTGAGATTTCTATAACGGCATAACAGGCAAGTATAAAAGGCATACATCACTATATATTTTCCAATAATATGTCTTAAGATTATATTTAATCGCTTGGTTACAATGATGAACAACGTATAAAAGTTCCTCCTGATGTATCATATTTAATAAGCTACTTGCATTTTAATATCATTTTTTCAGTTGCTTCAGTCCAGTACATGTTCATCTTGAAATATTACCAACGATATAAAAGTTATTCTTATGTTTACTTTATCTAAAATCATTAAAGATTTCACAACCAAATCAGAACGACAACGAAGGGGACGTTTTTAGAATTACTAAAAGGCCTTTTATACTTGCTGAAAAAGTACAAACTATGAATCAGAGGACAGAAAGTATTTCGATCGTGCACAACTGTTTTTTCAGCAAACTTCTTACAACTTTACGATAGCTTGTGGTTACATGAGCCTACCCACACATTTAATTACAGTAGTTATTAGATAGAAAAATCCAGTATTGTTCGCAGTGTTATTAGAGCTCCCACAACCCTTCCTTCGGTCCACGCTGCCTCCAGTGCCCTCCAGTGTTATGGCAGCCCACAAATCCCAGCTTGAGCGCATCACTCTCTCAAATCGCCCTCTCTGCCTCCTGGAGCAGTGACAATACAGCATTACAGCACTCAATCCATGTCAACAGCAGCTTTGCTTAATGCCAGCTCAAAGCTTTTAAGCTAAATCTTCACCTAATGATGCTGAACGATTAGCCCTTTGCTCTTATGCCTGTCGATAGACTCGTATCAATTAGTCTTTATATGTTTGTTTGTTGGTATATTGAGGTGACGCTCTTGTACATATTCAAGCGTCAGGCACACTGTACAGTACATTTCAAATTAGCAAAGTATTTAATATGAATTTTCTTTCACATTTTTTGGAGCTCAGATTGGATTACAGTTGGGTTTCATTTCTGTTGCATTTTTTCTGCAGTCTTTTTGTGTTCATGAGGTTTGTGTGTGTGGCAGCCCTGTCTCCTGTTGTGAAGCAGATGTTGCCCTCTGTTTTTACCCACGTCTGCACCCTTTATGCCATGCCAAGCCCCCAGAATCACTGGTGCCATGCTAAGTGAGGGACACAATGGATGTGTAGAAATCCAGCAGAATACAGGTATGAACCTTGGGTAAGGTTGGCGTGTAATTTGGATTTATTTCTGACAATATCTTATCTTGTGTTTGCTGTCTAAGAGTTTTCATGCCAAAATTCTTTCTATTTAACACTTTGTAATTCACACTGTAATGCAGATATAACTTTTAGGAAATATAATGAAAGCTCAACAACAGCATCATAATACACAGTCTCAACAAATTAGGAACTGTTATTTTTGATTATATAATTCTTTAAAATCAACGGGGGAAAAAATTGATCTGCAAAATTCTTCTAGTCATTCAATATTTACGCTAAACCATCTAATAAGTAGGGTTGGGTATCGTTTGAATTTGAACGATTCTGATTCCGATTCCGGTTCCTAACGATTCTCGATTCCGATGCTAACCAACGGTCTTTCTGAAGGAAATAATCCTTTCTGAAGGAAATACTCCTTCTGTCACAAATTTTGCATTTTGCCGAGATTTCGTTATTTTTAGAAAAGTGAAGCCACACTTTGGACCGCCGACGTAAGGTACTCATGTTCGACTCGCGCGGTTATGCCAACACTTCCGGTAGACGCTTCTTCGTTGGTGTTGTTCAGCGGTTTCTTCTTCCGCTCGGCGGACTGTGAATATCGAAACTAGGAATCGAAATTTTAACTTTTGAACGATTCCGGGAAAAACAAAAAGTTAGTCCCGATTCCAATCGATACTCGATATTCGATACCCAACCCTACTAATAAGCATCAATAAAATTAATTATTCAATAACCACTATATTGATTTTGGTTATAATCAATCATATTTTGTTGGCCACCAAAATTGTGGCAAAGATTTATTTGACAATTTAATGTGCCAATACTTCTGCAGTACCGATACCGGTGTTTGTGTAAGCGCTCAGTGAAGAGCGTCAAAGGTTTCTATTTTTCTTTTTTTTCAGCATGGAGATTTGTAGCCAATCACAGACATAACTGTTGAGCGTGTGAATGCATTGGCCAATCAGATGTTTAACTTAGTTCAAATCTGTTCAACACCTCACAAAACACTGGTGGTTTTGTTCAACACAAGTTCTGTATGCTCGCGAATTCTTTTATTACAATCAACAAAGGATAAACACAATGTCAAAAAGAGATTCATTGCACAGCATAGACGGCTTCATTGATTATAACAAGAGTTTGCAGCTTCGTGGACATTGCATTGAAATTAAGTGATTGACAGCTGCAGTGATTATAATGGCAGCGATGTTTGTTTGTTTGCTTTCTGTATATATATTTTTCATGCTGCCAACTACACATCGAACGTTTCTGGATTAACAACCATATTTAAATGGTCAATTGAATATGATTGACAACAAAACATAACGAAACAAAACAATCTGATCCTATATGTCAAATGATCTGTGTATTAATTATTGTAGTGTAAATGCAAAAAAACCTTTGTGGCTTCATAAATGCTTTGCTGCATACCTCGGTTGTAACGAGTGGTTATTTCAGTCAAAGTTGCTCTTCTATCAGCTCGAATCAATTGGCCCATTCTCCTCTGACCTCTAGCATCAACAAGGCATTTTCGCCCACAGGACTGCCGCATACTGGACGTTTTTCCCTTTTCACAACATTCAAATGCCCACATTGGTGCCCGTCTGGCACCAACAACCATGCCACGCTCAAAATTGCTTAAATCACCTTTCTTTCCCATTCAGACATTCAGTTTGGAGTTCAGGAGATTCACCCCTAAATGCATTGAAGCAACTGCCATGTGATTGGTTGATTGGTTGAACAGGTGTTCCTAATAATTCTTTAGGTGAGTGTATATTATGTATTAAATATTTATGAGAATATTATTTAATAATGACACATGACTATTGCACTGAAGTGTCTTTAAAATGATCAATTCACATCGATCGCCAAAAGCAAAAAAATGTGTTTCTTTGGTCTTAAAATAAAGCAATATGTGCAATATGCTCCGGTTCTTCAGGAAAGCACTGAGCTGCTGGGCTCGGAGCCTGCAGTAAACCTGATGGAAAGGCAGAGGGCAGTAGTGCACTAAAGCAGCCCCCCAACAAGCCCTCTCTCCCACACTCCCTCTTTCACAATGGAAGTGCGCCCGGGGGGGAAGTGTTGCTTTTTTAGGTCTATAAGCCCGTATCCCTTAATCCCTAGCCATGATTGACAATCATGATTTAGGGTATATGGTGTCCCATTCTAATCCAGCAGCACTGCTTTCATTTGCATACTTGCCGTGCGTGGCCTCATTTTCAGGGGAGGCAAACTGCCTGCTGCCTTTGTAAGAGATGCAGGGAGAGGAGAGGAAAAGAGAGGGAGAGAGAGAGAGAACAAAAAGGGAAATAGGAGATAGAAAGAGAGCTGAGAGGAAAGAGAATTTAGAAAAAGAGAGTTGGCTGGCATTGAGGAGAGAGAGAAAGAGTAAGGGAGAGAATGATGAAAATTAGATTAGAGAGAGAGAGAGAGAGAGATTAGAAATTGGGAATTTTTGTGTATGTCTGCCAGGAGTGAGGATAACTGTGTGTGTGTGTGTGTGTGTACCAAAGTCAGTCCTTGCCATCCAGCCACTTCAGTATCTCTCAATTGCCCTCCAGTTCTAAAGATGCGTCCCAAGGCACAGATGAGAGAGAGACAAGGAGAAAGGCTAAATTAGCATTAACTTAATTAATGAGGCATTTGCGATAGCAACGTAGAATGTCATATGACACCTGCAAATAAAACTCACAGAATTACCATTTAGAAAATTGTAACCATTGGAAATAATTCACAGGCTACTTTATAGCATGAAGAACAGGAAGCATTCATAATAAATAAAGCTGTCAATTTGAGCATAATGAACACACACACACATTTTTTTTAAAAAATTGAATCATAATATAATAGTGTTATAATATATATATATATAGTGCCTGACCTTCATTTCCTGTGTATATATATCAACTGCCTTTTCCAGTGCATTGCAATAATGTCATAACCCAAACTCCATTCATTCAGTGAAAACTTTTGTAATTTTGTATGATATCATAATGTGCAAAGAGAAGGTCAAACATTTACAGTCCAAACATTCAAACAGAAGGTCAAACATTTACAGTCCAAACATTCAAACAAAAGGTCAATCATTCAAACGGTACTTTTTGTTGTGACAGATTTATCAATTTAAGTTCATTGCAGTTTGAATATTAAAATGTAGAATTATATTTTAAAACATTCAATAATCAGTTTTTAATGTTGTGGCCAGAAAAGATCAGGAACATTTCTAATATAGTAATCATTAAATAATAGTAACAATATATATTATTATTATACTTATTATTGCAGTTTTATTTATTTGTTATTTATGTATCATGACGTTTGGTCAAACAACAATGGGATGATCTTAAATAATATAATAATCATTAAGTTATCGTAACCAATACACACAAAAAACAATAATAATGCTGTGTATTATTTTATAATAGATTATAATTAATATTGCATATTTATTTATCTAGGATAATCATTGGTCAAGGACAATAGAATTAAAACCTATTTAAATAATAGTAGCCAATATAAATACATTTAATATATTATAACAATCATATAATTATTATTGTAATTAATTTTGCATGCTTATTTTTTTATTCATTTAGGATGATCTTTGGTCAAAGAACAACCAATATCATTCAATTATAGATAATATAAATAGCAGGTAATATAAATAACAGTAATTGTTATACATATTATATATTAATAAATGTAATATTAATAATTGTGTATTTATTTATGTAGGATGATTTTTTTTCTTTGTCAAAGAACAATGGGATAAAAAAAAACAGCCAAATGACAAAGTGAATCAGTGTGTTCCCTAATAAAGGAAAATGCAGAATGAGAAACTTTTCAGTGTGTGTGTGTTTGGTCGTGGTAAACCCTATATTATGTGGAAAAATGTCACCACAAAGATGGCAATATCAGAAATCCTTGTCCCTATGAGGGAAAACAGCTTATAATTCATACTAAGTGATGTTTTTAAAAAAAATATAAAAATGCAGAAAGTGATGGGTACGTTAGTGTAAGGGGATATACAGATTTTACAATATAAAAATCATGTCTATGGAAAGTCCCCATAAAACATGAAAAAACAATGTGTGTGTGAGGGAAAGAGAGAAGGTGTGTGTCCTACAGATGCTGTATGAACTCTGGTGAATCTGATCTGATTAATATCTGTCTGTGTATGCTTTGACTTCCCGTAACTTATCCAATGTTTACTAGACTAAGTGGTTTCATTTCTACGTACACTATCCACACATCCACACACACATTAACACTTACCCAATTTGTTATTTACAAAAAACTGTGTCTGTGTGCGTTTGCATTGTGTGCGTGTGTGTGTGTGCGCATTATACAGCATATCTCGGAGTCTGAAGGAGACGTGGGGAAAAAAAGCCTTCACATATTCCCCCATTTTGAGAAATTAAACTCTTGTACTTGATCCAGCTAACAGGATTTTCTTAAATTACTTTATAAAAGACCATCTTTTAACTTCCCTCTCTCACATGCAATCCATTCATTAGTAGGTCTGCCTGAAGGGCCTCCCCACATCAATTGCTTGGGTTAAAGTTACAAACTTAGGCAGCTCTGTGATGCTCAGCGCTCATGGTGGTTTGCGGAGGCGGGGGCCAGAATTATTAATTTCTCAAGTATTAGAAAAAATAACGAGATTGAATTAAGAGTATTGGCCCTCTGTTATCCTGAGCGGCTAGCCTCGGGGTCCGACTGTGGTGGAGGACATTATGCAAATGCTTTCGTTCTATATCTGCTCTCTCCCTCTCTCCCTTTCTCAAGTGTGTCGGTGTCTCTCGTCTTCTGCTGCTCCTGTGGCTTTAGTTCAGTGGATCATTCTGCTCATGTCTTTCTTTTTCTCCACTTGTCCCTAAACTTCACACACTTTACAAGAATAGAGCTCTGTTTCTTCCCATCTCTCCTCTCTCTGTTTCTCTAATCTTGGAGCGGGATGAGATTGTGATGGGTCGCGTAAAAGAGACAGCTGTCAAAACACAGCCTGTTCCTGTCATCCCAGTCCTCTCTCTCTCTCTCTCTTGCTCTCTGAGGTGCTGATGCTTCTGCAATCTCTGGATGTAAAATGAGAGAGAGGATAATCTGCATCTATGTCTGTGTCTATCTTTGCACTCTTTTTCGCTCTTCAGTTTCATTCTGACAGCTGGAAAAAGCTACAAGCTCGAAAACATTGTTGCTTCTGACTGCTCGCATGACATTCAGTATTAATGAAACTTTTTGTTTTCCAAATCAACACTGGAATGAGTGGTTTACAGAGTTTACAGATTAGGTTTAAAGGTCCCCATGACATGAAATTTTCACTTTCTGAGGTTTTTTAACATTAAAGTTGGGGTTGATTGCGATTTCACTTTTTTGATTTTAAATAGTGTGTAATGTTGCTGTTGGTGCATGAACAGTATCTGCAAAGTTGCAGCGCTGAAAGTTCAGTGTAAGCAGAGATATCGTCTTTTAAAAATCAGGAAGTTTAATGCCTACAAAAATGATTCGAATGGGACTACAACGGGTTTTAGACGTCACTAACCCATACATTTGCATCAACCCTCCCTCCGGAATATGCAAAAAAGGGCATGGCCATATTTCTGCGGCTCATCGTCGAAAGTGTGTTATTTTCACCCAGCTGTCAGGTCTTCTGTGTTCGGGCTTCCCACGGATGTAGTTCGTCAACAATGGATGCAATTTATGTTTGATTATGTTCCTGAAAATGACATAGCTCTCTGTGCTGCGCATTTTAAGAAAGACAGCTTCCAAAATCTCCACGAATTTAATACTGGATTCAACAAGCAACTGTTACTAAAACATGAAGCAGTTCCAGCTTTAAAACCAGAGGCAGCAGTTGTTGGGCCACAACCTGTAAGTAAGACTTAATCATTTTAAATGTATTTGCATGTATAATTTCAGACGTAATGGTGTAGTTTTATCAAATGCCAGCGCTGGCTTTATAGCCACTAGTCTAACATAACTAGTTATGCTAATTTGTGTCTACGACAAACGCGTACAAACATTTTGGACCTGAATTTGTATATGTACTAATGTTGTAAATGTATTTTTCGTGCATATATACTTTATGGTAATATTTCTCGATTTGATCAAGAACGTAAACCAGTGCAAGCGCTGTTTGTGTATATAGTAGCCAGTTAGTTCGATGCTATTTTGTGTAAGACAAATGTGTATAAAGTTAAAAAAATATAGGCAAATTATCGCTCAGAAATGTTTAGCAAGAGCCGTGTGTGGGGAGTTTCTGCTTGCCTCTCTTCATCGCCGCTTTCTGGGTCTGATTCTGGCTTATACTGATACTGCAGTATCAACACCATTATTTACTGTACATTTGACATGAACAACACATGCAACTTCGCCCTTAAAAGTAATGTGCGTGAATTTTCCGGACAACGTGCACTACAGTTTAGCCAATCACAACACACCCGCCCAAACTAACCAATCTGAGCCCACTGTCTGTTTCTGAGGGAGTGGTTTCATAGACTCAGGAAGTCGACCAGTCGTTCAGAGGACAGAGGAGAAAGCGGCTTACAATATACAGTAGGTGAAATTGATGAAAAATAAGACTTTTTAAAAAAGAAAAACCACAAATACATGTTATATTGCACCCCATAAACACAATCACCCAAAGAAAAAAAAAGCAGTAAACCACCCCTTTAAATCTCCAAATAATAAGTCAAATCAAGAACTCTACATGTTCAAAATGGTTACTGATATGAAGAACCATTCCATTATTTTTGAAAGGGTTAGAAATATGTATGAAACTGACTTTAATCAGTGCTTAGGGTAGTTAGCTGGTTGTTGTTGGGGTGTTTTTGGTGGGGGCTAAGTGATTTCTTATCAATGTTATTTTTAATGTGATGACCAAAACATTATTTGTTCATCCTTCAAAGATGACCCCCCATTTATAAACCTGAAAGTTTCAAGATCTAGGAAAACTCACACTTATTTAAAAATATATTTTCTTTAAACAAATAGGAAATGTCTCCGGCATTTCTTTCTTTTTGCTGTATCGAAAACGTACCGAACCGTGACTTTAAAACCGAGGTACGCACCGAACCGTGATTTTTGTGTACGTTACACCCCTAGTTTTTAGCGTAGTATATTGTAGGGAAGTATTCAATTTCAGACGCAGCCTTGCTCTCCACCATGTTTTAAATAAACACATCTCCAAGGGCACATAATACTTAGGGTTATTATTATACTTAACCAAAAAGTATGAAAAATAGTAATAGTGATGCTCGCCTTTTGATGCCGCCATGAAATGAAAATTGACAAAAAATGGTAGTGCTTATTATAAATTATTTCTTTTTTTTATTTTATTCATATGGCTTCGTAATCTTTAATTAAAAACGTTCACCTGTCTAGAACATGTTCGATACACTGCACCTTTTCTGACTGCAAAGTGGCAGCGCCCATTTAGTTGGCCATGTCCAACTTCCTATGATCCAATCAATCCCCAAAGGATGAAATCAAATCCTAAAAAAATGCCTACGTTTGTCTCATTCCATAGCAGTTTCACTGTAATATATATATCACAGTAAGGAAGAAAAGATAATTGCAACCTTCGTTTTATGTCGACTTTAAATAGTAAATAATATAGTGCAGCCAAAGAGGATAGAGGATTTGATGGTTTTGACATCAGGTTCAGAATAGCAATCCGGGTGGAGTTGGGATCAGCTGGCAGTGCTCAGGTCTCTTCCTCCAGCTTCAGATGAGAGGAGAGTAAGTGTGGACAGATCTGATGTCAGTAAATATTAGCTTTACACCTGCCGCTACATTTGTATGTATATGTTTCCTTGATTCCTTGACAAGCTGATTGCATATTCAGAGGCAGATGTTGCAGGAGTTGTAGCGCAGGAGAGCGAGGGAGAGGAGGGGGTGGTGGGGGGCTCCTGTCAGAGGAGAAGGTAATTGGCCCCCAGGCGATGGCGGGTACAAAGAGAGAGTTGTGAGAGAGGCAATAGCTCTCGTCCTCCGCTCCCCCTCGCCGTCTCTCATCTCTGGTTCTCGGCAGATCTGATAAAGATAAACGTGTGGCAAACGTGTCATTTGATGAAGGAGGCTCTGGGCAAACACAGGCGACATGATGAGCCTGTGATCTGCCTGCATGAGTGTCAGCAGGGGACGGGCCAGAGATCTCAATCCAGAGCCCCGCTCTCACTCCGAGTCTCAGACTCGCTCGTCTTCTGTACAATTGATAGTTGTGTTGTACATTAAAATCAAACACATTTGCAATTATTTCATAGCATATGGATTTCATTTTGTTTTATTAAGTTCCCTGATCCAGGTCCAATTATGCCACATATATTCTTTTAAAAAAATGCCTTCATTCATCTAAATATAGATTGAGAACAATCATAAAATACACAAGCATAATATGAAAAACGTGATGTATAATATAAGCTTATATTATATTATATGCTTCTGTTGTTGTGTATGCATTTATTCAGCTTATGTCATCTATAATTTTTTTTGCATTTTCTCAGACCTATTCATGGTAATATTTATTCATATTTATGAATTAATAATTATATTTATATATTAGGAATACATTCAATTTCTCATCAATGCAATTATCTAATCAACCAATCACATGGCAGTTGCTTCAATGCATTTATTGGTGTGGTCCTGGTCAAGACAATCTCCTGAACTCCAAACTGAATGTCAGAATGGGAAAGAAAGGTGATTTAAGCAATTTTGAGCGTGGCATGGTTGTTGGTGCCAGACGGGCCGGTCTGAGTATTTCACAATCTGCTCAGTTACTGGGATTTTCACGCACAACCATTTCTAGGGTTTACAAAGAATGGTGTGAAAAGGGGAAAACATCCAGTATTTGGCAGTCCTGTGGGCCAAAATGCCTTGTTGACGCTAGAGGTCAGAGGAGAATGGGCCGACTGATTCAAGCTGATAGAAGAGCAACTTTGACTGAAATAACCACTCGTTACAACCGAGGTATGCAGCAAAGCATTTGTGAAGCCACAACACACACAACCTTGAGGCGGATGGGCTAAGACAGCAGAAGACCCCACCGGGTACCTCTCATCTCCAATACAAATAGGAAAAAGAGGCTACAATTTGCAAGCGCTCACCAAAATTGGACAGTTGAAGACTGGAAAAATGTTGCCTGGTCTGATGAGTCTCGATTTCTGTTGAGTCATTCAGATTTGGCGTAAACAGAATGAGAACATGGATCCATCTGCCTTGTTACCACTGTGCAGGCTGGTGGTGGTGGTGTAATGGTGTGGGGGACGTTTTCTTGGCACACTTTAAGCCCCCTAGTGCCAATTGGGCATCGTTTAAATGCCACGGCCTACCTGAGCATTGTTTCTGACCATGTCCGTCCCTTTATGGCCACCATGTACCCATCCTCTGATTGCTACTTCCAACAGGATAATGCACTGTCACAAAGCTCGAATCATTTCAAATTGGTTTCTTGAACATGACAATGAGTTCACTGTACTAAAATGGCCCCCACAGTCACCAGATCCGTGGAAACGGGAAGCACCAGTGGACCACCACATTTTTGGACTACCACTATGAAATTAATTGTGAGCTCATATACTGAGAGACAGAAAGCAAGGAGCGTGTTTCTCTCTGTGTGTATGCGCGCGCACACTCACGTCACCCAGCTTTGAAAGCCAAACCCCCTGGGCAAGGGCTGTGAAGAGCTCGAATGAGACATGCACAATCAGTTCCACTCTTTAAACCTCTCTCAGAAGCATATCTACTGCCACAGTGCTGTCTTCATGGGCCACTCCATCAGTTAGTGGGCTGTGATCTGGCACCCCGCTCTGGCATATCCTTCCTGGTCTCAATGAGGAGCAGATGGAGACTCTTTTGCTTTAATATCTCTTCTTATTATATTTAATGGTCTCATTACTCAATTCACACTATTCTATCTTAATTTCTACTGACAAAGGATTTCCTTTCTGTAGAAAATATCTTTGATTTTCATTTGTCAGCCTTGGAGATTGTTCACATCTAATGTCGGTCCTCTTTCTCCTTACTATCTCCAGTTTCTTATTTATGCTTCATTCCATCTTAGAAAGTCTGAATTTACTTGAAAAAGTGCAATAGCCACTTGAGTTTCTACATTACATGTTAGCGTACATGTGCTGGTGTGTAAAACACAGGAAAAATCATCTGATTAATCAGTCCAAGTACATACAGAATGGATAAATGAAATATTCTCTACTTTGAAATCCACTTTTTACATCTTTATTTTGAAAGAATGACAAAAGCTGAGTGACAGAAAAATGATCTTTTTACAATATATATAAATGGATATGTCGGTGTACATATTCTATTGATTATTACACGAATAATTCATCAAATGAGGATAAAAACATTATAACTGGCTTTATGTCCAAATGCACGGTGCACGCTTCAGCTTTTAAAAGAATAAGTTGCCTGGTGGCCCAATGAAGTTTGGCAGGTTGCAATGTTTGGTCCCACTTTATATTAAGTGGCTTTACGTACTATGTACTTACATTGAACAATAAGTACAATGTATTATTGTGTTCCTGTTGTATTGTAAAACACTTTTGCTGCTATTGAGGTGTGATATGGGTAAGGTTAGGGACATGTGTGGTGGTATGGGTCGGTTTAAAGGTAGGTTAAGGTGTGAGGGGAGGGTCAATTGTGTAATTACATGCTGGTATTTTTAAAATATAAGTACAACGTAAAAAAATGTATGTACACAATAAGTCCATTGTATCAAATTATTCATTTCAATGCAAGTATATAGTACTTAAAGCCACTTAATATAAAGTGGGACCCAATGTTTTGTTGCATCCAATCTAGCACTAAGGACCAGGTGCTCATAATGATTCTGTTGACAGGCTGTGTATTGTAAGATCATTCGTTCATCAATATATCACATGACCAATGGCGCCGTTATGCAGAAGCCCACGCAGGTCCGTCAGGCTGCTGACATGCGCTTAGGGGTGGGTTGTGGGAGGAGGGAAGGGTTGTGCGTTTGCAGGGTGCCTCTCCGGGGGTCACCATGTTTGACTCTTCCCACAATCCCCTTAGAACAAAGGCGTCATTGACAGGAGGAATGTGCCAGGCCACCAGCTAACATGCTAACACCCTCCTCGAGCTCCCTCCCCCTTAACACGCGGGGTCTAACCAAGTGATTAGTTGGGGATTAAAATATTTGCTGTGCAAATACCTGCCGTGGCTGTCCGAATCAACGCCACAGTGTAGTTCAAAGACACTTGTTGAACTCGAGCGAGACCTCTAAACTCATGCCTCAGACCCACCAAGACAGCTTCTCAACGAACCCCTAGACGTCTACTAATGACTGGACCCTAGTCACCTTTGCAAGGCTAAATAAACCAAGGGAAAATCTATGCATTTCTTTCTTCAGTGAAACGAAGATTTTCGCTAACCAAACAGTTTTGGTAACCATTGATTTCTAGTGAGACATTTATGTTTCATAGAAGAAAGTTATGCAGCCAACACTGTTTCCTTACATGTGCATTTGAGCTACAGCAGGTTTAGAGGTGTAGATGACTTCAGTCCCAATCTCTCGGTCAGAGTGTGCTGTACATGTTACAAAAAATGATTGAAATACACAACACAGTCTATCGAAGCAGGTGCAAGCTTGTAATTGTAACTTTTATGCATGCTGTATGAAGATGCAAATTTCATTGGCAAGCCAATGTCCACTGTTAATTGTCAGAATACCGATTCAAGCAACGCTGCTTTAAATATATAGTATGTTTGGTCAAAAATAAACTAATCAACTGTTATACAATGCAAGCTAATGCAATGTACATATCAAAATAATGAATCCTTAACTTTGAAATATAATGTAAATGCATGGCCTACTTTAAAAATAGTACTTTATATGGAAAAAGAATTTTCTTTTTAAGATGTTTCCAACTCTAACTTTGAACAAATTCTACACAATGGCCTATAATCTATTTGACCAGGATTTGTTTCCAGGTATGACTAAAAATGGGTTTTTGACTTTCATTAATATAGGATATCAGGACGTCGTTGAGTATCTGTTGGCCCAGTTTTTGCGGTCTGTTCCACATTGTTGACACTAGTCGGACAACCATTGGTTGCATTTCGGCTGATTGAGTAGATCACGGCGAGAGAGATCACTCTGATTGGCTTTTCAGTTTGGCAAAGAAAAACGAATTTAAGGAAACCACAAAGCGAAAAAGTCAAGAGAGGACATACACACAAACATGTTAAAAATAAGACGGATTAGACTATTTAAAAATGTAACCCCACTTTCAGTCTGACTTAAAATAAAAAAAATGGACTTAGTCCTTTAAATAGAGTTTTTTAAGTGCATGTAAAAGTTTGAATGGCATTGTGAATTGTATTGTATTGTGAATGAATCAAACTTCTAAAGTTCATAATGCAATTATAGTGTCTCAGAAAACTCAATATACATAGCATACACTTATAGCAACATCCTTTGTTTAAAACAATATTGTAATCAACATGTACTATTTCTTCTTAATATGACCAGCTGTGATTCAACAAAGAACTTTCATAAAAACGAATTTCATGCGCACACTAGCTGCCAAATGCATTATGACTCAATGGATTGAAACAATGCTGACTGTATACACACACAAACCCCAGACCATCAGTCCGACCACAACCTGTGCCTACAACAATGTGACCTGTACTTGTTTTTTGCCATCTTGCGCAGTTCCTTTATTAAAGAGCCCTAACCCCTACGACTCCAAACTTTAGTATTATATTTAGCCTCCAGCAGTCATTTGGCACCAGTTTCTCTTGATTTTCGTCTGCCTCCCTCCACACACCTTTTCATCACGCTGCATTTACTTGTGTGCGGCTGGTTGTTGAAGCAAAGATTTAATTACTTTCTGTTAAATTAATTTGAGAAGGAAAATAAACAGGCTGGTGGTAGGTCTGAGGAACAAAAGGCAGGGAGATGCTGGGAGCGAGAGCGGAGAGTGAGCGGGGGAACGGGAAAAAAAGCTGGGCTCCGACAGGTTTCAATTAAACAGACCCCTAGCAGCTCAGACCAATGCTACCTGCAGCCCTTCAGAAACATACTGATGCGGTCCATAAATAATCATCAATCACTGTCAGGCATCAGGGCCGTCTCGCGCTCCTTCACCCACACTACTGAAAATATATGTGCATTTATTAAGATGTTAAAGACACTTTTTAAAGGAGTAGTTCACTTTTAAAAAAAAACTTTTGCTGAAAATTTACTCACCCCCATCATGTCATCCAAGATGTCCATGTCATTCTTTCTTCAGTCGGTTTTTGATGAAAACATTCCAGGATTTTCTCCATATAATGGACTTCATTGGGAACCAAACGGTTCAAGGTCCAAATGAGAGTTTCAGTGCAGCTTCAAAGGGCTTTAAACGATTCCAGATGATGAATAAGGGTCTTATCTAGGACCCTTTGAGTCATGACTCGAAAAAAGATTTTGATGAACGAGTTCGAATAAGAGAGTCACGAACGCGCATCACAGAACAGAGCAAGGCGAGCATTTGAGCTTACAAAACGTAAACTTTTTTATTTATGTTTGAAATGGCCGTTTTTTTTCGCTTGAAAAGACCCTTATTCATCGTCTGGTGTCGTTTAAAGCCCTTCGAAGCTGCACTGAAACTGTCTTTTGGACCTTGAACCGTTTGGTTCCCAGTGAAGTCCATTATATGGAAAAAAAATGGAATGTTTTCATCAAAAACCTTAATTTCTTTTCGACTGAAGAAAGAAAGACATGGACATCTTGGATGACATGGGGGTGAGTAAATTATCAGCAAAAGTTTTTTTTCAAGTGAACTACTGCTTTAATCTTTCAGTCTGCAGTGACTTAATGGGATAATTCACCTTAAAAAAAATCTGTCATTATTTACTCACCCTCATGTCTTTCTAAACCCGTATGACTTTCATTCTTTCGTGAAACACAAAATAAGATTGTTTTTACACTACACTGGTCACACTTTTCCATGAAAATATAATTAATAGGGGCTGCAGCTTTCAAAAAGCAAATGAGCACTTAAAACATATCATAACAGGAGTAATACAACTCATGCACTATATTCCACGTCTCTTGAAGCCAACAATAGCTTTGTGTGATACAGTAAATAGGCCCTTATTGACTAAGAAATCTTGAAATCTTGTTTCAATGAATCTGTTCGTTTGATTTGTAAGACTGGTTTAAATGATTATTTCATTAGGACAGATTTGAGTATATTTTAGTAAACACATCGGCGGTGCCGTATCTGACGACAGGACTGGGACGGGGGCCGTTTCAATGCCACCCAGATGTGCGAATGAAATATTGAAGCCACAGACCCATTTGTGAACCACAAAAAGAAAAGGATTTTCAACAACAAATGGGCTGTCTTTTCCTTTCCAGGTTTTTATTTGGGGTCATCTTTTTATTTTATTTTTTGCTCCTTCTAGAATATGAATAGTAATATTGCTTGTAATTGTATTTAATATTTCATCCATAATGCCACAACACAACTTATTTTAGTGTTGATATTATGTTAAACAATTTTAGATTACGTTAGATTAGATTTTTGATGACAAAATAGTGTTATTGAGTCACAATAAACATAGAAGTTGCTTTTGCAAGGAGATTCTTCCTGTAGATGCTAGAAGAACTTGTTACAGCTCTTGGTTAAATTAAGGAAGTTTACATATAAGACGCTCTGAATTTCTTACAGTGTATATATATATTGTTGTGAACACCTGTTCATTTTCCTCTTTTGATCTTGCATTGCATATTTTGGAGTACATAGACAAACCTTTGCAAACTCTTAGTCTTTTCACAAAGTTTTTCAACAGGTCTTTCCTAATTTGTCTTTGGCATTAGCAGGGCTGTGAGGTTAGTGAGGTGAGTCAGCACTATGTACATGGCCTGTTTTTAATGCTTCATTTTGGACTCAATCCAGGGCTTTCAAGAATACCACTTCCCTCCACATCTCACATCCATCACTTCTGTGGCCACACACACGTGTGTCGTACTTCATATTTAGAGCATTTTCAGAACTGGTGGAGAGAGGTGGTGCCAATGTCAACTTGATTATTTTCCAGTTACTTTGCTGCCGCCTTACATACTACACAAAAAGAAAACGTGTTTTATTCCTCTCATGCAGCTTTTAATAAGCCTAGAGTGATGCACACACAGATTTTTTGTGTGTGTATATTGAAGAGTTCAGATGCAAAAGCCTCTAAATGCCATTTGAAATTTTCTTCTTTAATGATGATTTTTATCAAACTTGTATATTTAAGTTCAGTGATTTCACTTAAATGGCAATGAAGATTACCTATTAATTGTTATTTAAGTGAAATTACTGAACTTAAATATACAAGTTTGATAAAAATCATCATTAAAGAAGAAAATTTCAAATGGCATTTAGAGGCTTTTGCATCTGAACTCTTCATATGTATATATATATATATATATATATATATATATATATATACACACACACACATCACATTGAAAAAATTGCCAACGTGATAATAATAACCATTCAGGTTGGTTTCCAATTGATCAATATTCAAATGCTAAATTAAAGTAATCTTAAAAAATTAAGTAACCTGGTTGCCTTAAAATTTTAAGTTGATTGAAATGGAAAAAGTGAGTTAATTCAATGAAGGAGATTGATTTAATCATCAGAAACTCAAAATAATAAGTTATCTCAACTAAATAAATTATTTAAGTTGATTTGGCAAAAGAAAAAAAATGTTGTGACAACAAATCTTGAAAATATATATATATTTTTTTTACAGTGAACGGATACAAACAGAAATGTTTGTCATTCTGTTATATTTTCCTGCCAAAAAAATCTTAAAGAAATATATTTTTCCAGAGCTTTTTTTTTTACTGCATATGAAATAAACATCTTTAAAAAGTGTTTAACTGTCACATGACTCGAACAGCTTCCGGGTGGTCACAGTTGTGTCTCTCAGCTATGTCTGCCCACCCACAGATCGTAGGTGTTGGTAAATGAGTGGAAAATTTGGATGGGTGGGGGTAGGGGGGGGGGGAGAGAAGAGTGTTTGTGATTCTCTGTAGCCCTCAGCAGACTAAACCCATTATGCTACCTCCATAAGATCTGTGTGATGTCGATGTAGTGGAGGTGGTTTGCTAACAAATTATCCCTTTCACATGCATCTTTTTGGTTTGAGAATTCCAACTCCATCCAATGTAAACAGTCACGTGTACTGAGGCACAAACACACTAGATTGCACACATCTACTCGTGTGCATACACATACCAAACATCTCCGGACCTATAGCCGACTCACTGGGCCAGTACAGCAAAGTCACCAACATACATACTTTTTTTTTTCTCCCTTAAACTGACTATCAGTCAGGGGTAGTGAAGCATAGCCTGTAATCTATAAATGGGATGTGTTTAAAAGGACCCCATGAGCTCTCTTAATCACTTTATCAAGTTGTAAGATCAATAAAGCTTAGTGTCTAGGCAGTTTTATTATAGATGGGCAACACTGAGGCAGTGTACTCGGAAAACATTCTTACTTGTGCATTTTTTGCACTAAAATTAAGTAGGATTATGTGAGTTAGGAGTTGCTTAATGGAATGCGGTGTTCACGCCGTGACGTAATTACCGTAAATAAGAGATGGCAATAGATGATGCCGTAATTTGGAGGTGTTCACATCCTCGGATTTGGACTTATACGCTTCTCTTGCACTATCAACTGTGGTCACGTGGTGCAAGTCGTAGCTCTCCGAAAATTCAGAGTCTAAAGTTGTAATTACGAGTTCTAGGTTCATGTGAATGCTTTTTACAAATCAGAATAGTTACGGTAATTAAGTTCAGCATGGATCCCTCAGGCTTTGGGTTAAAAATGGGCAGGAAATTTAATACACACACACACACATATATGCATTTACTTATTTTAAACGACAATAACATTAATGATGCTTTAAATTAAAGCATTATCATTTATTATTATTTTTGTATGCATTTATTATAATTTTTTTATGTATGCTGTTATATCAGCAGTGAAAAATATCTTGACAAGATTTTTGCTTTGTATGAACTAGAACTCTTTTTGTACGCATATGCAGGATGTATATTGAAGAGAAGAAATGTGTAAGCTCTTACATTTTGATCAAAGTATACATCCAGCACTTTATATTCTCTCGCTAGTTCAGTTGTTAGTTTCACTTTATTATTTCACTGCACACCAATTTTAACATCGCAAGAACGCTTTTTTTTCCCCAACCAAAATTTGATAACACACCACTGAAATCCCTTGTTTCAACTGAAGTGTGCTCAATTATTCCCACTTTAATTAAGTCAAGTTCCGGAACACTAGAAATCAATTCAGTTTCTGTTGATTTGTGTTCTTTTGTAAAATGTTTTCTGTTTCAGTGTTTTTCAATGATCTATAAGCCCTGTTAAGAAATTGGAAATTTTCTGGCGTGTGTTAAAGAGACAAAAAGAGGGAGATAGAGGGCAAGAGATATACAAACTCGGAGAATGTGATGTCTGTAACTGTGGGTGGCATGAGGAGCAGGCTACCTAATCTGCTGTGCCTCACTACACCCTAAACAAGGATTAGACACCATGGCCAGGCCTCATGACTGCCCTGCTGCCGTAGCACACACACAGACCGCATTTGTGTTTGCGTCAACTTCTAATCCATATTAAATAAGTTTACACAGCCTTAACAAGGCTTTTGGCCAACTGAATGGTATGACAGCCCTCACTTCTCCAAGTAGGCAGTATGCATGATGCTAAAGTAATTCCTAATCACATAAATAATTTGCTTGTCTAGAAAGTTCACCTCACTCACTCACATGTAATAAAAGTTTGTAGGCCTTAACAAAACCTTCCGAATGTAAATCAGATTTAATGTGAATGTGTATAGCCAACACCTCATCAAGCTGATTTACTGTAGACAGACAGTAATGGTTTGATATTGATAATTATTGATAGAAGATTGAAATGTCTGGATTTTGTCACTAGACTGTTTTCAATGACACAGACCAAGCTTTTTTTCCTGCACACACATTTGATGCTTTACCAAGAAAAAAAATTAGCATGTGCCCATCAAAAGAGCATCTAGGTCGAAGATTTGTGTTTTCTCTGAAAAATGACTTGTCTTGAGTCATCAGCTCGAATCCAAGTAATAAGTAATTGCAGCAAAATCAAAGTGAAGTCTCAAGTATTCTATTATTTAACAAGTCAAGTCATCAAGACTTCAAAAATGTGATTTGAGTCTCACCCGGGCCCACATATGAGATAGATGCATATACAGATAGATTTCCTCAAGGGGAAAATAAGTCAAACTAATGCATTACGTTTGGCGTCCTAGTTAGTAGAGTGTAATGGAAGAATTAATTGCTTTTGCTGCAAGAATCCAAACCATGTGGAGAGGTGCATGCATTCCCGATCGAAAATATAAGTTCCAGAGCTAGTGTGTCTCCTGGAAGAGTGAAATCCTCCCCATGAGAGCTATTTGTCAGGGTGCCTGCCTACTCTCTTTGCCATCGCTGTTCAGTGTAAATATTCATGAGGATTTGAGCAGTATAAATAGCAGAGGTGTCCACGCTGCCACAACGCTCTCTATCTATACAGAGAGAGAAAAAGACAGCTTAATGGGCTTATTATGAGGCACATTACATCACCAATGCCCAATTAAAAATCTCCATAAGAGGAGAGGAGGCAGCTTATGCTGGTAAACTTTGAACAGTGTGCTTTAAAAGTTGAAAGTAAAGGCAACTTGTGACTCTGAATTTGGAAGCGTGCTCAAAGGATTGATGTTATTAGAAGCCCTTGAGACTATAAATGAGGGCAACCAATGTCACTTTTTTTAATCTAGAAGAATAAGTATGCTCTTCGTGTGTATTGCATTCAAAAATGGGTGTTTGGTTTTGTTTCTTGGTGCTGAACACGTTGTATGTGGCCAGAGATTGATGGGTAGGCCGCACTTTTTAGAGGACTGTTTTGTTTAATGCCAGCATCTTTACGCTCAACGTCGAGAATTCTTGGTGTATTTTTATATAGCTTGTTTTACAAACAAGTTTTGTTTACTGGTCCAATGATGTTACAATCAACATTTAAAATGGTAAATTCTGGATGTGTGGAGAATAACAGAAGCAGGTCAGATTTTCCAGATAGAGAAGGTGGGGCCATGCAGTGTGGGGTATATGTAAAGTTAGGTTAATAGGTTTTGTAGGGGAGCTCGACGATCACCTAGAAAGTTCAACACATTTCTGAGAACATGTCATGGATGCCTGCAACTTGTGTTATAAACAAATACAGCTGCAAAGGCAGGTGGGCAGGTGTAAAAGAGATGGGAGCGAAGATGTAGAACAGCAATCTCATGATGACTCCAACTCTGGTAGTGAATTGGGAATTGGGCTCAGTCAGGACGAAAGGGGTGAGAGAAATACTAGAGGACAAAAGTCAGCAGGCGATAGCAGCAGGCAGCCCCTAAGGACTGGAAGCACCCTGTTCTGCAAGGCCTCCCCTCACTGGGTGCTGGTCCAGATGCAGATGTGGAAAACGGGAGAGACAATCGGCCGGGCAGCACGGTGGGCATGAAGGGAGGGAAATGGGGAGAGAAAAAGAGAGGGGGAACAAGTACCATCCCCGCCGCTTTTTATCGCAGCCATTGATCGTGGCATGTGTGCATTGATCCAAGTCGACCATCTGCTAGAGTTAGATAAGCATGTGAGGGTCTGGGCATTGTACTGTCACTCAGAGAGAGAAAGAGAGAGGGAGAAAGTGAGAGATGGGGGAAAGAGGGAGAGAGACGGCGAGAGATTAAGCGGAGAAATAGTGAGACAGTGAGAAAGACGGCGAGAGAGAATGTTAGAGACAGAGGAATAAAGAGATAGGGTAGAGTCAGTGAGAGAGGAGAGAAGTGATGATGATGGGGAGGGAGGGAGGGAGGGATGGATGGGGGTTTGCTTCTGCTGCAGGGAATTACGGAGGCAGGATTAGCCTCTTCACTCCCAGGAAACTGAATTTTAAACGGCTGTCTCCTGGCTCTTTCCCTTTCTCTGTCTCTTTTACTCTCTCTTTTGCTAACCCTACCCTCACAGTGCCTCATCAATCTCAACTGTACCTCTACCTCATCAGAGTTTGGATACCCTGTGTTCAAAGTGATGGAGTCCCTACTAGGCAATAACATCATATTTACCCTGAAGGTCTACAGAGTCATCCAAGTTCCCCCCCAGACTCTTTGTCTGTCTTCTGGTCTCAAATCTCCCATGTTCGTTTCTTTGCCCGTTAAACAAGTATTCTGGCTTACCCTCGTCTTCCGACCTTTTCCAATCACTGCATAGAGAACCACAGAAATGCAAGCATGCGCTTTACGTGCATCTTTGATAGACATTAGGGGGAAACACCCCTTCTCTCAAAATAGTGGTTGGGCTCTTCAAATAATACGATCTTCAACTATAACATTTGGTCTTGGCAAATCCTGGAAATTTAGTTGTAATTGTATTAACCTTCTCCATGTTGACCTTCAGGATATTTTTTGCCTATATCTTCCAACTCTAAAGATACTAATACTAGTGAACATGACAGTAACTGTTGTAATGTCCTCTCTAATTGTAATTGAGGTAAAGATCTAAGCCCGTTCTCATCCCAAGACGTCATCTAACTGACGCTTTTGACCATACATCAACATCCAACGTTTTAGGGTACCCTTAACGTCAGTTAGATGACGCTATCTAATCCTAACCCTACCCCAGACCTAAACCTACCCACGCCAGCTTTAGCTCACGCTTTCGATGACGCCCTAGAATCGTCATCTAACTGACGTTAAAGGGTTCCCTAAAACGTCGGATGTTGACGTATGGTCAAAAGCGTCAGTTAGATGACGTCTTGGGATGAGAATGTGTTGAAAGATTACTTTTTCATAATTCAGGGTGTTTCTTAGTTCTTGAGGAAGGCCCCTTCTTTGCCCTTGTTCTGGAGTCTCATTTTAGAGATGAATACTAAGGTTTCGAGGGACTCTCACGGCATACCCTGTTGCCAAGGAGCCCACAAAAGAGCAACAACAGCTTTCCGAGGGACACAAGGTATTCTGCCACCCACACCTCCTTTAGCCTTCTCCGCCCTCTGTCCTTCCATCCCGCACTTCATTCTCTCTGTTGTGGCAACTTTTTACTTCACTTCATTTTCCTCTTTAGAATGTGCACATTGGGGTCTGACTCCCAGTTAGGACTGTGCCATTGTTGAGGTGTGTGGGGGGGGGGGAGGTTCCATTGGGTATGGGGGGATTAGCGAGGCTGGTTGGATCATCTTACAGCCGCCAACACCCCTCCCGACCAGACCCACGGACAATGGGGATTAAACTTCTCTTATTCTTCCTCCCAAATCGACAGGATGACAAAGACGGTATTCCTCTGGGCCTTTTAACACCGGGCTGCACAGCTGAAGTTACGGTCGGGGGTGGCTAGGGATGGCAAGAGGGGGTGTGGGGGCGCCTTGAAGAAAATTAATCCTATGGAATTTTCTCCCTCACCTCTCCTTCTCCTGCTCATTGCAAATGGAGCTTTGTGGCCCCTCTCTGCTATCTTGGCCCACCAATCACAATGAACGAACACACACGTAAGTTGGTGAAAGGGGCACAAGAAGGACAACACTGACACCTTGCTCCGTATTTAACACCCTAAAAGAGAAACCAGCAGACGCCAGCCAGGAAAGCTTTGAGTAAAGACCGATAAAGATCTACGTGAACCGATGTGGCGGCACAGGCCGACGTGTCAATAAGCTCGTTTGGCAGTTGACAGTGATAGCTTTAATTAAGTTTCTTATACACCGGTCTCCCGCTGGACATCCACTTAGTTTAATCACCATATGTCATTCAGTGGCGGCCTACACGCGTAATAGCCTTTTGAGTGCCTCTCACATCACTTCCACACCATTGCAGCTTGTTCGCACTGTATTTGTGCTGGACTGGAAGTGCAGCGTGTTCTGTAGGTACAATGAGACTCACGTCAATTATATTTTACCAATCCAATATACTTGAACCAATATCCAAAAGAAAGGACCAGAAAAGACAGATTTAGTGATTCCAATGGTTTGTTGTTATAGCATCATTTAAAGGGTTAGTTCACCCAAAAATGAAAATTAAGTCATTAATTACTCACCCCCATGCTGTACCAACCCCGTAAGACCTTCGTTCGTCTTCGGAACACAAATTAAGATATTTTTTATTAAATTTGAGAGCTGTATAACTAACACATTGGCTCCGAAGGGACTGCCTCTTGACGGCCCAGAAAGTCAATGAAGAAAATGTTTAAATATCCCAAGTGACTACCGTGGCTCAACTATATGTTTATCAAGCGACGCGAATACTTTTTGTGCGAAAAAACAAACAAAAATAACGAGTTTATTCGACTATTTCTTTTCTTCCTTGTAGGCCAGAAACGAGACTTCCTTAGATTTCCACGACGCATGCGCGAGATTTGCGATCTGCTTACACTACTTCAGAGCCGCTCTGCACTACTTCAGATCGCAATTCTCGCGCATGCGTCGTGGAAATCTAAGGAAGTCTCGTTTCTGGCCTACAAGGAAGAAAAGGAATAGTCGAATAAACTTGTTATTTTTGTTTGTTTTTTCGCACAAAAAGTATTCTCGTCGCTTGATAAACATATAGTTGAGCCACGGTAGTCACTTGGAATATTTAAACATTTTCTTCATTGACTTTCTGGGCCGTCAAGAGGCAGTCCCTTAGGAGCCAATGTGGTAGTTATACAGCTCTCAAATTTAATCAAAAATATCTTCATTTGTGTTCCGAAGACGAACGAAGGTCTTACGGGGTTGGTACAGCATGGGGGTGAGTAATTAATGACTTAATTTTCATTTTTGGGTGAACTAACCCTTTAAACTGAGCATCGGATTGTAGTTCACTGGAACCTGCTGCTGCTGCTGTAGATGACGGACCAGCATAGCTATACTGTTTACCACCAAAGTCTTGTTCTCTTTGGTGTAACTTGTTGACAGAGAAGTCTTGCAAGTTAAGAACCTTGGTCTGGCTGGTGAACAGGCATAGCCATACTATTTACCAGCAAAGCTGAGCCAGTGTAGGTGGTTGCCTAGCATAGTCGATCTTGTTTGACCAAGAAAGAAATGTTAGCTTTGATGCCTGTGAGGGCACCTGCATACCATCATCCTATGTTGTTATGCTGATGACCACCAATGCTACATTTTTTGCTGGGAAACTAAAGGCCCTGATATACCTGTGGAAAAGTTATTTTTCATTCTTCACTGAGGGGTAAAAGAAGTTTGAAATTTGCATCTGTATATTGTTAGCAAACATCCCAACTCACTGCTGCTGGGTAGGTTTGTTTGCTATCATAAAAAAAATTCAGATATTGACATAGAATATATACTCCATCTCTGTAGTATAGTGAATAAGCGCTTGCGCCTATAGAGGGAAATGCACCTTTCATGTGTTTAATACTTAATCAGACTATTTGTTTAAAAGACATTTCAAGCTTTATATAGGCCTGTTTCTCATGTCTGTGAGGCAAGTGTCCTTTAAGACGCCATCAAAGACGGCGCAACTTTCAATTCCTAAGTTTAAGTTATTCTGTGTACTTTCAAGTGCTTCATCAGATTTGTCGTATGGCCGGTTTTGTCAGCAATTATCTTGTCGGAAATATTGCACGCGCGGTGTTGGCATCAAGCCTAGCCACACATTTGATCTTTTTACATCTATGGGGGTTGGGATTTGGTTCATTCAACGAACCAAATGAACGAATTGACTCGGGAAAAGATTTGTTCATTTTGATGAACGAGTTCGAACAGGAGAGTCACAAACGCGCATCACAGAACTGAGCTTATAAAACTTAAACTTTGTTATTATTTTTTTAAATGAGCGATCGTTTCGCTTGATAAGACCCTTATTCATCGTCTGGAATCGTTTAAAGCCCTTTGAACAGTTTGCAGTTTGAACTGAAACTGTCTTTTGGACCTTGAACTGTTTGGTTCCCACTGAAGTCCATTATATGGAGAAAAATGCTGGAATGTTTTCATCAAAAACCTTAATTTCTTTTCGATTGAAGAAAGAAAGACATGGACATCTTGGATGACATGGGGGTGAGAACCTTTGCTGCGCATTTGCGGCAGACAGACACAAGTGCTGTTTTGTGTTGATACTTTGAAAACAAAACCAAACATTAAAAAAGTACAAACGTGTGGCAAGCAATACTATCCATTCTTTCCTGCCTTTTCCATCATTGTCATAAACTAGCAACAGGGACAAACAGTTGCTGGTTTGATGCAAGATACCATGGTTCTGACCAAAGAAATCCAGGTATGATTCCAGCAGAGGCAGACTGATCTCATGAAGTAACGCGTGTATGACACGCCAATTCGTATTTCCATTTTTGGCGTGCTATCAAGACGCATAATCGCTTTTCAGCGTGTTTATGAACGCCGTTGACTTAACGTTATTACTGTATATATAAATATATGACTTACCTCAACCCCGTCCCTAAACCTAACCGTCCCTGGGGTTAATGGCATTTATGACTGTTCCCTTACCATGTAGGGAAAAAAAAAAAAAAAAAAAAAAAAAAAAAAAAAAAAAAATCGCTCCCTAGATGTAGATCTACATTTTGCGCGGACATTTGACGGCGTGTACAGACACGCGGAATCACTCGGACGTTAATGGCGTAGACATACACGCATACATGCGGATAGCTCAAAATGCGTAGAGATAACACGCCACTTGACTCGAAAGTGGCGTGTATGTTTTCGCAAAAGTCATGATGTCATGTTGGCAGAGGACAGGGGGAACTCAATCGAACCAAGTGTGAAAGCACCCAAAAACAACTTCAGTGTTCACTTAATGCGTCACTTTTTTTTTACCAGTTCAACAATTCGGTCCAGTTGGGGAGCCAAACTGATAGACTTTGCACCATGTTATTTCCAAGGCCATTGCAGTTATTCAATGTCAATCCATTAACATGCACTGATGAGTGGTTACCAGTTGTTTGAATGTCAGCCTTCAACAACAAATGACAACCTTTCACACACAACACAAGCTGAATGATTTGCCTCATAAAATACTTATTAGGGCGAGGATATGCAAAATGTTTGCGCGTTATCTTGTTCTTTTCACCCCAGCCTCTCTCTCACCCCTCCCCTCCTATCTCTCAGTTCCTCTCTCTCACTCCCACTCTCAAACATGCATGTTTCCTCCCTCCCTCGCTCACTCCGCGGTAAATAAAAGATTAAATGAGTGTTCTAAAAACACACACTGGTCACCAGAAGATAATTGTTTCAGCTTTGTTTACTGTGCGTGAGTGTTTTCTCTCTCTCTTCTCTCCTCCCCCTTCTTTTTTTTTCTTCTTTTTCATTGTGCAGCATAATTAAAATTCCTTTATTTTCAAAGAAGTTTTACAAGAAGAAGCTAAATTGCCTTTTTTGTATTTATGCAGCTGTCATTAGCTCACTGGCGTATTTCAGGAAGAATGAGAAAGGAGGAAAAAGAGAAAGAAGTGGAGAGAGAGAGAGACTCTGAATGTCCTTGGGAAAGACAGGAAGATCCACTTCATAGCATGTTTATTCAGTTCATGCTGTCCTTTCACCAATCTCTCCTCTATTGCAACCCATCTCCTCGCCTCTCTCTCTCTTTTTAGAAAAGATCAGCTCAAAGTCATTTTGTCTCAAGGGTTTGAACCTCTTCTGATGTGCTGAAATTAGAAGTGTACTCATTTGTTGCATTGCTGATGATCCTAATTGACACTATGCATTATGCAGAATTTTTTAGATTGACAAATCTGCGCATATAACGAAGGCCATGGATGTAATGATTCCCTAATGGGTCTGAATGATCTATGCCTAACCATGCCTAGCAGCTAGCAAACACAATAAATATGAATTTCCGGAGCGAGCGTGTTAGAACGGTGTCATGGATGTTCCTCAATCACCCTCCCTTTCCGGGCTATTCTGTTTTTTCCAAACACTGCATTTGGTAAACAGACAAGGGAGCTTGTTATTAAAAAGGTGACAATGAGATTTTGAGCTAAAATTTGCCACATACCGCTTTCGTAACCCATGCACGATCAAGGCCATCTGACACCACCTGACTGAATTGTCACCCGAGTCCTGATGCCAGCAGACTTCTTCTTGTGTCGCCACTGCAGAAAAGGAAACATAGCAAATAAATATTTAACTATTGACGAGACTATAAATACAGCAATTCAGTGGCAGTAACACCAGTTCCTAAAAATCCCAAGCACTGAAGTTATTTATGCTAAATAGGTATGGCGGTGATCACAGATTAGAAACATCATTAAAGTGACATGAAACGGAAGTTGCAATAGTCTTTTCTTCTCTATTGTAACATATCAGAGTGAAACGGCTTCACGAACAAAGAAACGATTTAGGGAGTAACATTTTGTACATTGAGAATCGATTGGATGCTTGTGGTTTGCTATTACTGTGATCTCATGTGAGTGACAGATTGTCCCGCCCTCACGCCAATAAACGCATCAGAAAATAGAAGAGATGAGGGAGGGAAGTTATTTTGATGAAACATTACGAGGGCACATGGAAATGTGCATGGATAATCTAACAATTATCAATGTTCTTAATTCATTTATAATAAATGTAATACTATTACATAAAAATTGCCCACCCTAATCCTAACCCAATACTGAGGACATATAGTTTATTATTACTTGGGCTGTCAAACGATTAATCGCGATTAATCGCATCCAAAATAAAAGTTTGTGTTTACATAATATATGTGGGTGCACTGTGTATAATTATGTTATATATATATAATACACACACACATGCTTGTATATATATTTAAGAAATATTTTCATGTATTTACTGTATATAGATTTGTGTATAATTTATATTATATATAAATATAAATAATTTGTATATAAATAATATTTTTTCCTAAATATACATGCATGTGTGTGTATATATATATAAAATAATTATACACAGTGCAAACCCCATATATTATGTAAAAATAAACTTTTATTTTGGATATGATTAATCGCGATTATTTGTTTGACAGCCCTAATTATTACACTGAAATGTATAATTTCACTGCACATGGACACCTTAAAATAAAGTGTAACCATTTGTTTTTATCATCTGAGCCATGGCCTAGTGTTCAGTGCACATGTTCTGACACTGAGCTGTGGAGCCCAGGTGGAAGATGCCTTTTGTATTTCAGCACCTATGACATCCGCACACACACACACAGACCTCCGTTTCGATCAAGACTTCCTTCTGCTTCTGCTTTTGCTTAGCCAGGCACTCATAATTGAATCTCAGGTTAAGATTACTTCTAGCAGCCACACTTGACTCGGTCAAAAACAACTATTACAAAGATCCAATGTTTTTTTTTACACGGCTCTTCACATTGATTAGGCAATGTGCTGCCACGAGAAATACACTGGATTCTAAATGACAGTCATTTGCATGAAATAAGGAGCGTGGGGCACTGGGGACCTCGCCTGCCTGAATCATACTGAAACTGGAAGTAAATCACACAGCGCTGTGGGTTTCATTCTGTGAGTGTTGTAGTCAACACACGTGTGATCCAGACATGTTCTCATCAACTGCTCTGTATCGTGAATACTGAAATTGAAATTGAATTGTTTTTGTTTTTAGCAAGACCCCCCCCCCCTTTCTTTCATTCATTTTCTGTAAATTGGATTCCAATTTACATTTTTAATGTGTCTTTTTTTCCTGTATTTTAGTTACTATTTTTTTACTACATTGATGGAAATTAAGATATTGTAAAATAAATGAATTGTAAAATATTTTTGAGGAATTAAAATGATGGTTTTCTTCCTTCATAACATTGAACATAATATCTTTGATGACGATAGTATGGTGAGTCTTGCATATACAGTAAAGTAAGAATGAATTATAACTGCTCAGTCTTTGACTACGTTCACTACTGAAAGATTTAACTGGAAAACAACTGAAATTTAGGCATTTTAATTGACAATAACCTAAAAATGGACAAGCAAATTAATTCCGTGGTTCGAGCTTGTTTTTATAATCTGCGTTAATTAGCAAAAACAAAACAATTTTTATCAAATAAAGATTTCGAAAGAGTAATCCTTTATTTTATCACGACTGGACTTCTGTAACTCTCTGTATTGTGGCATCTTTGTCTCGATTACAATCGATGCAAAATCCCGCGGCGAGGTTTTTGATGAGCGCAATGAAACACAAATCAATTACACCTGTACTACCGTCTCTAAACTGGCTTACACTGTAAAAAATAAAACCGTATTTTTTACGGTAAAAAATGGCAGCTGTGGTTGCCAGAACTTTACCCTTAAAAATACGGTAGGAACGTTAATGGTTTTACAGACTTAAAATTTACAGTAAAAAAAAAAAATTATTTAATTTTCTGATGAAATGTGGATTTACCAACCTTTTGAATTATTGAATAATTGATTATTGTAATACACTGACAACCAATAATCATCACAGCAGTGATGAGTCACATGTGCAATTAAAGCTCATCACAAGCAGTCTTCCATAAGAAAGTTAACATTTATTTAAAGAAGCTGCACAGTGTCATACACACAAACATTAAACACCATCATGGTATAACACATGAAATGAAAAAAATGCAATAAACATTAATCTAACAACATTAAATGTAACATAAAACCCTAATGTACATAACTGATTAGAAAAAAAAACAAGAAAACTATGAGGAACCATAGTTATTTCAACAAAAATACATAAAATATGTCACACAGGGAATTGTGGGAATGTCAATTTACCGTTTTTTCACTGTAAATTATACACTGTAAATTTAACGGTATTTTACGGTATCACAGTTATTTACCGTATATAGTACGGAAACTTTCTGTTAACCAATTAACAGTTTTGCACAGTAGCGTTTTTTACCATTAAAATCACGATTATCTTTTACAGTGAACATTATTATTTGTATATAAATCATTAAATAAACAGGCTCCACCATATTTGGAAAACCTTTTAACACCATTCAACCCTTCTAGAACATTACGCTCAAGAATTATAAACTACTTATAGTGCCAAGAACAAATCGCTTACATGAAGGCGACCGGGCCTTTGCAGTAATAGGGCCGAGACAGTGGAAGGAGCTGCCGCTATCTATCAGGTCTGCGAAATCGCTGACATTGTTTAAGAATTTGTTGAAAGTGCATTTACTTTAATGGTTGGATGTGATATTTTATATGTTGTCTATTTATTGGTCCATGTGAGTCCTTTATAAAATTTCTATGTGAAGCACTTTGGTTCAACCTTGGTTGTGTTTTAACAGTGCTATATAAATAAACTAAACTTAACCAGCATGCATGTTTATGCTGATACAGGTCGACTTGTACTTGTTAGTTTTGATGCTGGTCTAAATGGTGGACCAGCATTGCAATGAATGTTCATTGTTCACACTTCAACACTTATTGGTGATGCTGGCTGCCCAAAGTGGCCTTGCAAAGGGACCAGCATCCATAACACAACATATGCGGGTGACCAGCTATACGGGTCTTTTCAGCAGGGTTGGAGTTCAAAGAAAAAGCATATAATATATAGTTGACAATCAGAATTACATGACAACAACGCTTGAACTACATCAACGACCGTTAATGACTTGGACTATTTTGAGTTCCTTCATAGGGTCGATGGTTTGTCCTTTCTAAATCCCACTTTCCATCCTGGTCACAACAGAAGAACAGAGGGTGCTGGGAAAGGAGGGGTGAGTGAGGTAAGAAAAGAGGCCTCTAAAAAAAAAATAGAAAAAAAAATCTTTTTATTTTCAAATGAAAGGCCAAAAAAACGTTTTGCTTGCCTCCTCCTGAAGCGCTGTCAAACTCAATCAGCGGTGAGGACTGCTGATGGCTGTTCATTGGCCAGACTCTAGTTGCGGACAATAGAGTTTCCTGTGAGCCGCAGCACACACACATACTGCACGGCGCTCGCAGCCAATCACGGCTCTCTTAGAACAAGCCTGTCAGAGAACAGTGAACAAAACCCTAAAGACACGTATTTACCGCATAAACAGAAAGGCATAAACATTCACCACTTTCGCCGAAACCATTGTTGGGCATAAAAGAGAAATTCATAAAAGAGAAACTGAGACGGCTAAATAACAACATTACGGCCACCTGCTACCCTGCTTCGCGTTCGCAATGCACAGCGAAAATAAAAACTCACAATTATAAACATAACACCTCCATAAAACAAGCGCACAGACGCACAAATCCACACAAATGGGCCTATAATATGAGTGGGGTAAAATGGCCTTGAGCCTCAAGCCCTTTGCTCAGAACCCAAAAAGGCCTTGAATAGACAAGCCTCAAATCACATTGTCGAACAAATCTGGTATTAAGAAGAGGAAGAGAAGACTTTGCCCCAATTTACCGTCTCTGAAGACTTTAGTTAAGCTAGTTACTCTGGAGCTTAGGTGGAGATGAGGGGGCTATGCTAGTGTGTGTGTGCGTGTATAAATTCCTCTTGGTGTTTCAGGGACTGGGAGAAGGGGCCACTGGTCGCCAGACGCCCAGAGTCTGACACTCCTTCAACTTGAACCCCCCTCTTGCCAAGTCTGTGTTTACCCGCACCAAACAATAGGCCTGCTATTGGCAATTAAATGGCATTTGGAGATCCCTGGTGCAAGTTAATGGTATTACTGTTGTGATTCTTTCTCTGAATGGTGTGAGGGATTTCTTTCTGCACCAATAAAACACAGCTCACCGTCTTACCAGCATTACATAGCTTACCTAAGGCTTATGATTCACGGCTGCGTGATTACCGTTTGACTGTTTCTTTAAACGGCATAGTCACAGCTATGGCTGCCGGGCCAGTCTGCTGGATTGCCTCATGTAGCCTCATTACCCATTTCATTTGTCTCGCCATTTTGCCTGTTGGTCGCGAGTTGCTGTTAATCTCCAAATTGAAATACATCAAATGCAGTCCTACGTGACACTGCATTGTTCAGCCACGTGCTTGTTTAACGTTTACATTTTGTAACACTGCTGTTTTGTCCCCTTTTCCACGTTTCATATTTCAAAATTATAAATTGTAGCACTGTAATGCAAATATTTGGCCTTAGATTCCCCTAGCTTTTACATTTTTTTGATGTGCATACCTTATTTATTCTCTAGATTTCCCTAGACCCAAAAGAAGACTTAAATAGAATTCAATTAAATATACAGCGGCCCCAACAAATATTTGTCAGGCAAACGTAAATATGCTTTGATGTCATTTGAAATATATATATGAAAAATTACAAATATGTGTATTTTGTGTATGAATGGCACTCATTTTAAATGTATTATCTGCTCAAGGAAATTTGTAGGGTTTTTATGCGTGTTAAGTGTGACAAACACTTTTCAAGTAAAACATTTCAGAAATAGATTTTAGTCATCATGGGGGAAGATGCCCCACCCCCCCCTTAAGAAAAGTGTGCATTTTTTAAAATTTAAATTTTTAAATTGTAACATATTTATATATAAATGTAGCATGTGCAGGATTATGATGCATCAGCCAATGTGTTATTATAGGAAATAAAAGATGCTTAAGCACAAAATGTTACATTATTCACTGTTAAAATTATTGCAAAATTATTCAAAATGTAAAATTATTCCACTTCTGGAGTTAACCCCTGGATAAACTTGGATAAATCCGCTGGATAAACTTTTACAGAATGTATAAATGACTTTTAAAATGATTTAAAGTATAATTAATGTAAAATACTAAATCAACTATTTAAAATTGATCCATTTCAATTTAGTTCACTAAAAAAAAAGCGGAATCAAACAAGGTTTTACTGAAAGGTAAAATTATTCTATGACTTATATACAGGCATGTGAATATTTACATTATTACTTCCCCATATTTTAATTGAAGATATGTCATAATAACAACACTATGAATGCAAATTGAATTGTCTTTAATTAATTTGAAGATGTCTGAAATGTAAATTCATGGAAATACTGAATAATAACTTCATTAATTCTAATTATTAAAGTTAATAAACAGTAAAATCCCACAATTATATCCATTTATCCCAAGGATCTAATTTTATCTTTTTACTTCAAAATAAAAACTTTTACTCCACAAATCTAAAAACATGAATGTGTTCTTCACATTAACAAACAGACTTTGATATTCAACATAATACATTGTCACAGAACACTATTTTCCTGAGATCAATTAACTGTTCGGCTGACTAAATCTCACAAATGTTGATAAAAAGTAGGTAAAATCTTAGCTTAAACAACAACTCAAAAAAAAAAAAATTATTAATGCAATGAAATCCAATGAAAACCTTCTTAAGTGTGACTGTCCAAACAGTTTGGACCACTTTATATTAAAAACGCCACCTTTTGTTTCACTTATAAGTCATCGCTCACAAGAGTCATGTGTTTCACTGGTTTCATTGCTTGATTGTGCAGACGGGTTATTTTTCACCAAAAAAATAACACTAAATATATGTACGGCATAAAAAAGAGCAGTTATTACTTCACTTTTTTACTTCTTGGTGTAAGAATCCTTTAACAATGTCTGCTATAGCTCCCACCCTCCACTCTCGCCCTCTCTGTACCCCGTCACTTGTTTGCCCAGAGATCCTGTTTAGTGTGTCTTTTTCTCCCAGACAAGGGGCTTTGAGAGGAATATGAAAAGACAGATTTAAAGGTGAGAGGTGCTGGGGGGAGGGAGGGGGGAGCGGGGGGGGCTGTACTATAATAGCTCTCCTGCTACATTCAGATACTTCGCTTTTTATCAACTGGCAGAGGAGGGGTCACCAATAGAAAAAAATCCTCCACAAGCAAAGGTCAAGTTTCTGAAGAGAACGAAATTGAGCAGGGAAGAAAAATTCTAACCGACTAAATGATTTTTTCCCAAAAAATGAGACGCCGTTGACCCTCGAAGTAACAGATATCTTCTAGCGTTTAATATTCCAGTCACCATGCGACGCGAACGTAGCTTAGCATATAAGAGCACAGCATGCATTCCTCTTTCTGCATGCAGTTATCTAATATTCTGCCTTTTATAAAGAGAATGATGTATTATTTTATAGACTTGTGTTATAATGTATAAAAATACTGAATAGTTTTGTTTGTTTTGTTTTTTTTTTGGGGGGGGGGGTAGTTATTTTGGAAACACTTTACAATGAGGTTGCATTTGATGAGCTGCACTTCTACAGCATTTGTATGTGAAAGATTCAACATTGACTAATACACTCTAAAAAATGCTGGGTTGTTTTAACTCAATTTTGGGTCAAATATGGACAAACCCAAACGTTGGATTTAAAAATGTAACCCAATGGCTGGGTTTGTCCATATTTGACCCAAATTTGGGTTAAAACAACAGTGTATATTATTAAAATCAGAAGTCTGTTAACATAGTTAATGCACTGTGAAGTTGCATGAACAAACAATGAACAATGTATTATTAACTAACATTAACATAAGTTTACAAATGTATTGCTCACTGACTGTAAAAAAAAAATTTATCCAATCAACTTGGATTATTAATGTGGTCTATATAATATAGTGTCTATATATTAAACCAATCGACTTCATTGTATTTACAAAAAAATTTAAGGCGACCTGGTAACTTGCTTTAAGTTAAATCAACATTATTTTTTTATAGTAAATTAACTAATGTTAAGAAATGAAAACTTATTTTAAAGTTACGGATATTTTTGTGGCTTTATTTGTTTTTGTATTATTTATATGTTAGTTTTTGCATTTGCACATTTTACTTTTATTTTTTTCATTTTTTTATTAGCATAGAGTTGGCAGAAATGATGGGATGGAGACCAAGATCAAGTATGACTCGGATTCGAACTCATTTCTCCAGAATGAGCGCCACAACTCAGTGTGTCAGAGCATGAAGGCTTTTTTCAAGGCCACATCTCAGAGTCTGACTCTCCTCCCTTTTTTTCTTTTTAAACCAAAAAATGCTGACGTCTGTTAAAGGTTATCCCTAAAACATGGCATCTGAATGTAACATCCTAAAAGGCGTAAAACTCTGGGTTTAGAAGCCTGTCGAAAATTCCAGAGGGGATATAACAATCAAAATTGTACACGTGTCTAGTCAAAGGAGCCAATTAAGTAATGACATAGCGGGGGAGTCAGGATCAACACTGCCTGAGGAAAACCCATCGGAGAAACACACACACTCACATACACATGGCTGTCATAGCCCTGGGCTCTTTCACCTCTCACACACTTGATAGCAGCTTAGTTGCATAAACCTTATACTGTGTGGCATTATAGGGAATATTATTATTAACATTAACACTTTTTACCTGGTGAATGTGTCATTGAAAATGTGTAATGGGCTTCTGGGTGCCACAAAATGTTATAATGTGGGCAAAAATTGATATTTTTGCATGGAACCACTGAGTACCATCTGTGGAATTTATCTTGCACACTAATATTTGGGTTCATTTAGATGATTTAATTTTTAAGAAATGCTTTTATTCAGCAAGGACGCATTAAATTGATCAAATGTGACAGTGAAGACATTTATAATGTTACAAATGATTTCTATTTCAAATAAATTATGTTGTTTTAAATTATTCATCAAATAGTAATGTTGCTGAAAATGCAGCTTTACCATTATTTTTAAAATTGACTAAACAGTTGTTTAAAATTGTAATAATAATTCGTAATATTACTGATAAATTCAGATTTGTTGAGTATAACACACTTATTTCAAAACTATTTAAAACTAAGTTCAAGCTTTTAAATGGTACGCTATGTTGGACATTTGTGCATTATATTATGGACTGATTTTTAGGACCCAACAGAGAATTATTGTGGAATAATTAGCACATGTTGTAGACTGGATTGTAACTTGTAACTTAAAGTTATCGGAATTATCTTAAATGCGAAATTGTTTAAGTGGAAATTTCCGAAGGCAGCATTTAAGGGTTAGTTCACCCAAAAATGAAAATTAGTCATAAAGAAAAGGTCATAAAGTCATTAAAGAAAAGGTTTAAATATTCCATGTGCCTACAGCGGCTCAATTATAAGTTTATCAAGCGACGAGACTACTTTTTGTGCGAAAAAAACATAAATAACGGCTGTATTCGACTATTCAATTACTTCCTTATTGGCGCATGCGCGAGAACTGAGACGAGGACGTTCTTCTCCTTCGACTACTTTTTGTTACCGGCTGCTCACCGCTTAGGAGTATTACCGCCCCCTACCGTTATTTATGTTTTTTTCGCACAAAAAGTAGTCTCGTCGCTTGATAAACTTATAATTGAGCCGCTGTAGGCACATGGAATATTTAAACCTTTTCTTTAATGACTTTATGGGCCGTCAAGAGCCAGTCCCTTAGGCATTCTATGTAGGACTGATCCAGCTCTCAGATTCAATTAAAAATATCTTTATTTGTGTTCCGAAGATGAACGAAGGTCTTACGGGGTTAGTACAGCATGGGGGTGAGTAATTAATGACTTAATTTTCATTTTTGGGTGAACTAACCCTTTAAATCACCCTCATAGGCACTCTTTGTTAGGCCTGAAAGTCTACGCAAGTTAATGAATGCAAGTGCTTCTAGCTACATTAGCTAGCTACCTCTAGATATTTAATTTCATGCATTGTTTTATAAGAAGGCAATTTGTTGCATTCTCAGAATTGCCACCAGGGGCGCTATAGCAGGCATTAATGTTAACAGTCCTCTCCAATGATAGTTTTTTCTTTGTCAGGTCAAGTATTGTCATGGCAGAGAAACAGTTTGGAGAAAATCTTGCTGAGCAAGTAAAAGTTAGTTAAACTGTCAACATGTTTACGGACATTTGAAGGTAACTTCATAGCCCCTTTGAGAAAGGTTCATTACAGTCACTTTAACACCAGAACATGTTAGGTATGTACAAACATCACTGTCTGTGTAGGTGTAATTGAGTACATTAGCCTTAGATCCGGGATGGGCATCTTCGGTCCTGGAGGGCCACTGTCATAGAGTTTACCTCCAACCCTAATCAATCACACCTGAACAAGCTAATCAACGTCTTCACGATTAGAAAGCTATAGGCAGGAGAGTTTTTATTGTCGTCGGAGCTAAACTCTGCAGGACAGTGGCCCTCCAGGACCGAAGCTGCTACTAACCACTAAAGATTACCCAAAAAATCTCGTCGGGCATGATTAATTATCCTAATGGCAGTCGTCGAGTCACCTTTTATATTATATTTATTTATATTTATACAATACAGATTGATTCAAAGCAGGAAAGAAACAATGATGCAATGATACAGATTCAAATGAGCTCTAAAAAGGACAATAGTGTCATTGCAGCTTAATTCAGTTCAGTTCGATATCTGTGTAAAGTTCACCAGTTATGAAACAAGTTCATTTCAGCATAAGTAGCTCGAATAACAGTGTCGTTTTTCAGATCAAGTTCACATTTTGTTCTCATGCGGTAGTGTCACTGCTATAAAACTGATACTATTACTGAATATTAAGAATATTAATCTTTTAAACCCATCTAAGCAAGCCAAAGTCAACAGTGGCAAGAAACCCAAACTCCAGTGACTAGGAGAAAGCATGCATGAAGAGAGAGTTCTCCTCTTAGCTCAGTCGTGGCCTATTATTTAGAGAGTCAGACTTGTAACCTAAAGGTTGCAGGTTCGATTTTCAATACCGGCAAGAAATGACTGAAGTGCCCTTGAGCAAGGCACCTAACCACCAATCGTTCCCCAGGCACTGCAGTGAATGGCTGCCCATTGGTGCAACCTCTCCATGGTTTCCAGTGTGTGTGTGTGTGTGTTCACCACTCCTAATGTGCGTTCACTGACTTGGGCGAAATGGAGAGGACAAATTACAAAAATGGGTTACAATACTTGGCCTTCACGCCACTTATACTCTTCACTCACATATTTAAATAGTACATTTATTATTGCAATTAATACCATAGAGGGATTTTTTACATAATAATTCGTCCAGAAAAATGGGACTTGCATCTCATAATAAGTCATTTCTGTGCATCAAAGAGATGTTGACTCTCACCTTTCCCACTTATTCAGTGTCGTTTTTGTGATTTTCCTATCTACACATGCCGCCTGCAGGCTTTAACCTTGTCCATTACTCATCTTTGTGATATCAATAATAACTATATCAATGAAAAACACATGAAGAAAACTGACGTAATCCAACCAACGGCCCTTTATTCCGGCAAGATAACGCAACGATCAAGTAATGCCATCCTCTCGACCCGCTGACTCCCAGTCAGAACCTAATCCCTGACCCAGGCCCATATCTCGGACTATATGGGAAAAGAATATTCCCAGTCTCGCTTGATCCTCCCTCCCATCCTATCCCTTTCCCCAGGGACTCATCTCCTGCAGCGCTGCAATTTAGAGCATTTCAGCCCTAGCTATGATCTTAATTAGCTACACCTCCATCCGATTTCTCTCTTGCTTTCCTCCCTCCTTTTCAATGTCTCTCGCTCCCTCTCTCTCTCTCTATAATTAAGCTCGGAGTGATCCTTGGCCGAGGGCCTCCGTGTGGGTGAAGAGAGACAGAGAGAATCTGTTGGCCAGGGATTACAACCTTAAGCTAGGGCCACATCACAGGCAATCATCTCCCCCACCACCATCACCCCCCTCCAACATCCCTGAGTACCAGTGCAGCATCAGCCTATGTTGTCCATTAATTTGCTTTGTATATTAAGCAGCCCCTTAACTTGAGTCAAAGAGGACTTTGCCTTTAGCGTGCCCTTCCGCTTCCACTCATGTCCTCGGGTTAACAGATGTTTTTGGATCCATTTCAACTCAAGAGGCAATTGAATTTATAGAGGGCCAAGTCGTCGCCGCATAAAAAGATGACTCTTACGATAAATGTGAAATAACGAGGAGTCCCAAAAATCAATTGGGACTGTGAAATACAATAAAATGCTGTTCACCAGCAATTATCAACGGGATTTTTAATAGATATATGATTTTACACAGGTGTCCTAGCAGAGGAACCACATTCATCACATTAACTATGATCATGTTTCACTAACATAACACTAAACTTCTTAAAGAGATTGTAAAACTAATCCAAATGAATAGAGAGGTTTAGTCCAAATGTTCTCAATTGCTTTATATGATAAACAGATTCACATTTTTCATCAAAAACAATGAGGTTCATTCTCGTGTTACGCAGCTTCTGTTTAGGTTCGCTGTTCAATGTTTATATGTGAATAAAATACTAAATTAAATTGGTTCATCATATAAAGCGATCGAGTCTCTTCAGAAATTTTGGACTAAGCTGTATTCATATGAATTAGTTTTATGATCTCTTTATGAACTTTATGAAGCACCAAAATGGTAGTTGTGTAGCTGTCAATGGAGGGACAGAAAGCTCTCAGATTTCGTCAAAAAGATCTTCATTTGTGTTCCGAAGCTGAACGAAAGTCTTACGGGTTTGGAAAGCTCCCGTTCCACCACATCCCAAACATGCTCTATTGGGTTGAGATCTGGTGACTGTGGGGGCCATTTTAGTACAGTGAACTTTGTCATGTTCAAGAAACCAAATTGAAATGATTTGAGCTTTGTGACATGATGCATTATCCTGCTGGAAGTAGCCATCAGAGGATGGGGACATGGTGGCCATAAAGGGACGGACATGGTCAGAAACAATCCTCAGGTAGGCCGTGGCATTTAAACAATGCCCAATTGGCACTAAGGGGCCTAAAGTGTGCCAAGAAAACATCCCCCACACCATTACACCACCACCACCAGCATGCACAGTGGTAACAAGGCATGATGGATCCATGTTCTCATTCTGTTTACGCCAAATCTGAATGACTCAACAGAAATCGAGACTCATCAGACCAGGCAACATTTTTCCAGTCTTCAACTGTCCAATTTTGGTGAGCTCTTGCAAATTGTAGCCTCTTTTTCCTATTTGTAGTGGAGATGAGTGGTACCCGGTGGGGTCTTCTGCTGTCGTAGCCCATCCGCCTCAAGGTTGTGTGTGTTGTGGCTTCACAAATGCTTTTCTGCATACCTCGGTTGTAACGAGTGGTTATTTCAGTCAAAGTTGCTCTTCAATCAGCTTGAATCAGTCGGCCCATTCTCCTCTGACCTCTCGCATCAACAAGGCATTTTCGCCCACAGGACTGCCGCATACTGGATGTTTTTCCCTTTTCACACCATTCTTTGTAAACCCTAGAAATGGTTGTGCGTGAAAATCCCAGTAACTGAGCAGATTGTGAAATACTCAGACCGGCCCGTCTGGCACCAACAACCATGCCACGCTCAAAATTGCTAAAATCACCTTTCTTTCCCATTTTGGCATTCAGTTTGGAGTTCAGGAGATTGTCTTGACCAGGACCACACCCCTAAATGCATTGAAGCAACTGCCATGTGATTGGTTGATTAGATAATTGCATTAATGAGAAATTGAACAGGCGTTCCTAATCCTTTAGGTGAGTGTATATATTGCTGTAAAAAAAAAAAATTCACCTTATGTTGGAAGGTGTGGCCAAAAGTTGATATTAGACCCTGGTACACAGTCTCTCTCTCTCCCTCCCTCTCTTTCGATTTCCCTTTCTTCCTTACTCACTCTCTTGCTCTCATGATGAAAGTGCATAGCCGCTGGTTCCACTCTTACCGAGAGGCAGGCCGGTGATTAGTGAGGCGGAAGGCCAGCGCAGCCCCTTTCATTTGGGCCCGAGTGGGGGGGACCAGCAAGGGGAGGGCCACGGTGGTGTATCTGTGGCTGACAATGGCGATTACCTTCCCCTTTATCTGGCCAAAAGAAGGGGCTTTGAGAGAGCAATCTGAGGAGTGGAGGAAATGGCACGACACGGGATTAGCCACACAACAGGATGGTAAATTAAATGTTGGAGATGAAAGAATGAGCTCTGACATGCATCAATAGAGAGCATTGGCTGCATTCTAATAATGCAGAGGAGAGAAATACCTGCAGAGATTAGAAAAGAGGGAAAGGGAGAGGGTTAGAGAAAAAGCGACACAGAGAAAGGATATGAAATCAAATGACTGGGCAACCATAACCGCGAGGTTAACCGTGTGCGTTAGTGTCCCTGTGATCAAAGATCACACACAAACATACTGTACTGTGTTTGTTTGTTGAGTAGGCCTACTGAGTGAACGTTATTCATGCATCATTACTCAACAGCCAATGCACAGCCAACTCATACACACTTTTCTATTAAGAGGAGGCCACTGATAGTGTCAGAGCCCAATCTAGAACCGTACCCAATGTCTCTACCCAAGATGAGGAAACATCTGGTCCTGATTGATCAGTATTGTTATGGCGAATTATGTTTTATGTTGGCGAGTTAATGCATGTTTTTCCATTGAGTCTGGGTTGATTTTATTTAACCGATGACCGTTGAACCAAAAGTAACTCATGGTATAATGATTCTGAATTAAATAACTTAAGATGAATAAAAACATTTCTCAAAAGTATGTTTGCACATGTTATGTTAATAGTGTCATTGTTGTTAGCTGGTTCTGAAAGAGACTCGGCAATTGCCAGAGTTGAGTACCTGATCTGGGGTACAACAATCATTTTGGTGTAAATTGTGTACATTAAAGTCATGATGAAATGGAAGTAGTGACAGATCTTTTCTTCTGTATTGTGACATATCTTGAGTTTGTTAAAAATTGCAATTTTCTCAGAATGGCTAGCAATAGCGAACTAGCTTTGAAAGCATAAGATCCCTCCCTCCCTTCAGAGCGTTTCCCAAAACCACGGCTCCTTTAAAACGCATGAACGGTAACACAGGAGGTGGTCACTATTAATTGCTGTTGCTATGCCAATTCTATTACGACTTAACCTTTTATCAACCTATGATTTAATACTGTTTGTTTCTGTGAATAGTATTATGTAGGGCATTGTGCAGTACCTAAATGTTTGTAGTTTGTGCTGTGTCATGGTGTTGTATAATATGATGTCATGGAGATTTGTTTGTTGGGTTTTTTTTTGGTTTTTTGTATCTAATGACGTTGTTTTGCTTGGTTTTTTAGTGTTGCTTGAAATTTGTTTAATCCTGCTATCCGACCCCGTCTTGACTAGGTCTCACTTGTAAAAGAGGTTTTAACCTCAATGTGACTTTCCTAGATAAGTAAAGGTTAAGAAGAGGTAAAGCTGGGAGCAAACAAGAATCACAGGAGACGGCGTTAAACTACCTCATCTCAAAGCACATTACATTACAATAATAATAATGAAATGCATAAATTACAGTCATGAACAACATGTTTCCATCTCTTCCAGATTACAGTAGTGAACACCATATATTCTTGTTGTTTTGGATCAGGAGGAACTGTAAAAGGTTGGCGGCTGTATGTGGTGCTCGGTGACTGACATCCGAGGAAATGACATGTGGAAATGCATACGTTGATAGGCAGGTATCGTTACATTCAGATCCCTTAACTTAGTGATTGCCAGATATGAGACTTTAAACCGGCATAACAAAAACCTTTCTAGAACAAATCACCCAGTGGACTAAATGATTGGTGATCCTGTGCAAGTCTGTCGTTTTCACAGAAAGGTCCAGATATGAAATTTTGATTAAGCATTACAAAGTGGAAATATTTTTCAAATGAAATACATGCACAGATGAATCGCTCATAATAAGATCAATAACATGCATTCAGAAAATATATTTTTAAGTGAAATTTTATTTCATAACGACTTTAAAGTGAAAATGGTATTTTGGGGTATTTAAATTATTCAAATCTATACTTGTTTGACAAAAGTACAAACACTTTAATTCGATTCTACTGACTATCAGTAACTTTGCCTACATGTCAACTTATTTATTAAACCAAACCCTAAGTCTACTAATACTCTAATGAGAGTTAGTTGACATAGTTACAAAGTTACTTGTTTGAAGTATTTTCCATGATACTCCCTCAGCTGTCCCCTTTTGCAAATGTCACTATCATCTCCCAAGAGCATTATAAACCCTTATTTGCCTAGAGTCTGTTTCACAAACAAGTACAAACACACATGAAACCTGGTTTGATGCAGCTGCTGTTGGGAAACGCATCCTCTAAATAACCACCACATAAACACCCTCATTAGGTTCTTCTCTCTTGACTGACGGGTATTAGCTGTGGGGAAAGAAGGAGAGGAGAACCGAGGACGAGGCAAGAGGATGAATAAGGTAAGAGATGACAGTATTCGTGACAGACACACAGAGAGACAGACAGGCGAGTGAATGTGCAGGAAAAAAAGAGATGATTCTATCAAAGTGATGCTTTATCAGTGTTATTAACCCAGCCAGTCAGGAAGATGAAGAGGGTTTGAGCTTAAGCCCTGCAACAATGGTGCGGAACAAAGGCACTCTTATGGGCCCTATCAGAGCCAAATATCAAATCATCTCGGAATGATCCTGCCCAGTAGAACCGGAGGTTTGCTGAACCGGTGGCCCCAGTCTCATACACCTTCATGCAGTACATGCCGGCTGATAAGGAAGCACTTACACACACCCAAATACATGCTGATAAGAGAACGTTTCTTTCTCCCCCAAACAGTGACACGACCCCTTTTCATTCCTCTTCGTATTGCAATGCCTGTCTTTTAGCACAATGCAGTGAATATGAAAGGAATTCTACAAAGCTGATATGGAATGCTAGAAAATGAGATGTCAGAAAACTCAATGAGACTGAACACGTCTGTCTGAAGGAGCAGTTACAGGGTCTGAAGACTTTGACATTTTCCCTATATGCACGTTATGGAGGGACAGCGTAATCATGCAAACAAATAAAACCTATAAATCAGGCTCTGATTGGATGAGCAGCATTTGAAGTTGTAAACGTTAATAAATAGCCAGTACACGTATACCTGTGATGAGAGATTGGAATAACGGCATTATAAATAAACGGCGTCATTAACAGCGTCATCTTTCTCAGTAACGAGTGCTCAAGCGAATTACTGTTTCCCCCGTTACAATGCCGTTACCGTTAATGACAATAAAATGCGCCGTTACTACACTCTTAGAAGAAAAGGTTCTATATAGAACCTTAAAAGGTTTTGTCAGCGCTATACGTATTTGGAACCCCTAAAAGGTTCTATACACTCTTAAAAAAGGGTTCCTCTGGGTTCTATATAGAACCCTGGGGTTCCATACTTGGCCAATAGAACCTTTTACCAAAAAAATGGTTCTATATAGAACCATTTTGGAGTTCCATATATGAAGCGGGGGATGGAACCATTTCTGGTTCTAAATAGAACCATTTCTTCTAAGAGTGTATAGCCTAATTGAGCTCACTGAAGCGGTTTCCATCCGAGTAGGCTCTCTCTCTCTGTCATAGGACCTGCAAAGTTTTTTCTCTGGTTTGTGTGTGTGTGTTTATGAGGCGCCGGACTGGACTAAAACGAAGCGAACGGACTGTGCGAGAGAGACCGAGTGTGTACGAGCATTATATAGTTTGTTTATAAATAAATTACAAATTTCAGCATTATAATAATCTCTGTAGCCTTTTGATATCATCTGCAATGTTTTAATTAAATTTGATGGTAAAAGAAATAAAATCTAAACAATAACCTGCAGGGAATTCGGGGAGTTTTGGGAGCACTTCTTGTTAAACTGTTTATCATTTTAAATCTCACTACAAAGAGTGTATGTATGTGTTTTATTATTATTTATTCATTTTGGGTACATTTAAGAATAACTTATTTTTAGACATATTTGTTGGCTAGTTGTGGTTTGTGCAATATTAAATATTAAAAGTTCTAAACCTAAACCTAAAATGTGTTATTGTTCTACTAACATAATGATAATATTAAAAATAATATATTGAATTTTTTTAGGTGTCTCCCACATTGTCCCATAGCAACATTATGATAGTGTAGATTAGTGTACAATGTTTTATAATAATCATTTATTCTATAGTGTCCATTTCATTCATTTAACATATTTAATATTCACTCTTAGAAGAAATGGTCCTATTTAGATCCAGAAATGGTTCCATCCCCCACTTCATATATGGAACTCTATATATGAAGAGTTCAGATGCAAAAGCCTCTAAGTGCCATTTGAAATTTTCTTCTAGAATGATCATTTTTATCAAGCTTGTATTATTAAGTTCAGTGATTTCACTTAAATGGCAATGATAATTACATATTAATTGTTATTTAAGTGAAATTACTGAACTTAAATATACAAGTTTGATAAAAATCATCATTAAAGAAGAAAATTTCAAATGGCATTTAGAGGCTTTTGCATCTGAACTCTTCATATGTATATATATATATATATATATATATATATATATATATATATATATACACACACAGTATATATATATACACACACACACACACACATCACATTGAAAAAATTGCCAACGTGATAATAATAACCATTCAGGTTGGTTTCCAATTGATCAATATTCAAATGCTAAATTAAAGTAATCTTAAAAAATTAAGTAACCTGGTTGCCTTAAAATTTTAAGTTGATTGAAATGGAAAAAGTGAGTTAATTCAATGAAGGAGATTGATTTAATCAAATACGTAGCGCTGATAGAACCTTTTAAGGTTCTATATAGAACCTTTTCTTCTAAGAGTGTTGGGTGCATCCAAGTTATTTGACATAGGCCTATTTGAACCTTTTTTAAGTAATGTAATAGTTACTTTGCTTGGTAATTACTTTTATAATGATTTAATTTAGTTACGATTTGTGAGAAGTAGCTACAGTAGTAGGCTAACTATAACTTTTTTAAGTAACACTGCCTGTGATGCACATCAATTGAATTCTATGTTGTCGGCAAGTCTAAATATCATCAATGCCTAGACACTCTTTTGCATGCATTGACAGTAAAGACTTTTAAATTGAAAATCTATTTCAAATATATGCTGTTCTTTTAAACTTTCTATTCATCAAAGATTCCTGAGATATCACAGGAATAAATACATTTTGAAATGTATTAAAATAGAAAGCTACATTTAAACTATAATAATATTCCTGTTTTAATGCAAATTAATGCAAAATATTATTAAGCAAATACGAACACATTAATGAACAATCATTTTAAACAAATTGCTCATGACTTGCCTTAATCTAGAATCTGTTTTTAGACCACTGGCTTGTTTTTTCTTGGCTGCAGTATTCTGGCAAAAAACATTGGTCTACATTTAAATAATTATTCTTGATAAATTTCCGTGGGCAATAAAAAGTATGATTCTGTCATGCAGTATTTGATACCAACTGCTTGTTTCCTAGTGTGGTTAAACAAAGTAGGAGTGGAGGCGTGTGACCGTATTTGTCAGAGGACAATTCAGTCAACACACACACACTCGAAACACCTCATCCGAGCAGTCGCTCTCACCTCTCCTGAGAGCCACGCCACACATTGTCACCTTTGAACTCTCAGAGACAAAAAGCACACGCTCCCTCTCCTCGCCATATGGCTGAGGACTCTGAGTAAAACGTCCTTGTGCCGAATGGCACTTGGCAGAGAGCGAAAGACACCAGCAATTTCATTATCCCACAATGACAGGCTAATTATTGTGTTTGTTTGCCACAAATCACTGTACAACAGACAGCATGTCCGTGTCCTGTTTTCAGCATCTTAATTACTTCCTCTCGTCCATCCCTCCTTCGCTCTGTTGCCTTGCCGCTGTTGTTTGTTTGCATATAAAAGGCAGTAGCTAATTGTCTGGTCTATAAATATTCGGTGTGCAATTAGCAGACTGGCCTGCCTTTGCTGAGTGTTATCACCCCAGCGTTTGGAGCACTGAGAGAGAGCCACGCGCTCAATTCCCCGTATCTAATGGCAGTTTGATAGCGGCAAAAGGCCCTTTTGTTTTCCGGAACAAACAACAGCCTGATGTTGCCCTTTCTGAAGTCTTCTGGCTCCATGCTGTTTACTCTGCGAAACGAATGTAGAGACATATTTTCATGGGGGAAAGTGTGTTTGACTGAGAGGGGCTTGTTCAACACAGGTTGCTGAGCTTCAAGGTGAAGGGTCCACAAAGCTTGTTCTGTGATTAGTGGAGTCTGCCTAACGTAAAGTTTGTGTTTTGTGGTCATTTTTTCAACTCTTGTAATTTGATTTAGCTTTATTTTTCAAATTTTTAAATCTATAAAGCGCATTTCCACCATCGGCCTAAAATATAAATTTCAATTTGGATGGTTCTGCATGGTTTATACGCAAACTGTTTCCACCGTGGGTTTTCACCATGCTTAACTGCCTTTAGTGATATTTTATTGGTTTTCTTTGCTTTTTTCTACACTTCTTTTTTTGTCAGCGAGGTGCAAAAGATGTCTCTCATTCTCATCAAAACTGCATTTGTTTAGTCAAAATACAGTAAAAATAAAAATATTGTGAAATAGTATTACAATTTCAAATGTAATTTATTCTTGTGATGCCAAATCTGAATTTTCAGCATCATTACTCCAGTCTTCAGTGTCACATGTTCCCTTAATGGTCCTCTAATCTTACCTTAATGTTCTCTGGTGAAAAATAAATATACTAAATGTATTTGAAATACATTTATTTTATGCTAAGTATAGTATAGGCCTACGTAAAGTCTGCTAATTTTGGATTTATCCAGACATCAAATAGTGCTGAGGTCCAACTAAAGATATATTTAAGTATATTTGATTGTGCTATAATGGATCTATTGCATGCATACTTTAGGTTAAATATCTTGCATTTAAAGACAGAAATAATACCATCCTTACTAATAGGCATATTACACACATTTTAGGCTCAAAATTAAGAAATGTGCATAGTGTAATAAAGAATTACTCTAAATCAAGTTTAATTATAATAGTTATATCAGTAACAGTAAATGGATTGTATTTTAAATACATTTTCATGTTTTTTTCACTAGGGCTTGCATAAAAGTATTGAATGGAAGTTGACTTTTGAATGGTACATGACAGTACTACTAGATGATATTATGTCAATAAATGTCCTTTGTAGCTAGTCTGAACTTTTACCATTTATGTGAAGTCATCGTCGTCCATAACATGCTTACTCTAGTGTTTACCCTACAATATCACACCGTCGGCAACTATTGCATCACTGAGGTTAACGTGATTTCGTAGCATAGCAGTGGAAAAAGAAACCGCAGTCGTGTCAACTGGCCTGGAACGGTAACGGCCTGGTTTCCAGTCGGCCTGATGGGGTGGAAAAGTGTCTATTGTGGTTGTACTGTAGTGCAATAACATACAATCCAACAAACAGACACTCTGTGAAGGTGAACATGTGACATTGTGACCTAAATGGAATTTAATGCAAGTCCTATCAACAGCGTTTTGGCATTGTTTACCAAATAAAATAATAATTGTGGTTATACTAAAACACTTATTATATAGGTAAACTAACAGACATTTTCAACATTATTATTCAGTATAGTAAAATTCAGTCATTTCTTATTATTTGAGCTATAAAGTTGTCTAAATTGTTTTAATTTTCTAGATGCATTACTGATAAACCCCCCTCACTTTGATAAATATGGTGAGTCGCACTTTGACATTTTATAAATCTAAAGCTCACCGTCTGAAAGAAGCATCAGAGAGAAAAACACTAAGAGATGGGAGAGTGAGAATGTAACTTAAAGGGCAATTTAGTTCAAGAGAAAAAGGGTCTCTTCACGGATGAGTGCTGCTCTACTTGACCTGCTAAAGTGAAGACATGAAGTCTTTCATCTACTTTCATCTACCCTAAGCATGATTCTTCACCGAGCAAATGAACCTGTCCACGCACACACACACACTCTCCACTTTAACACACTACTCTGTGAGCAATGACGTGTGAAGAAATCACACAGCCTGGGAAAGTCTGGACCATCTTTACCAAAGACAAAAAAAAATCTGAATTTACCCTCCTCGAACAGTCAGAAGCAAATCATGCTGGAAAAATTAAACTTGTTCGGTTCTGCTTAATTTGATCAGTTATTGAGTTCATTTAACTTTCTCTTTTAAGTGCAAATATTTGAGTAAATCAGTTTTAAATCAGTTCATATGTATAGATGCCCCCAAAAAATGGTTGAACTCTACATTCCTGGACAAAAAAAGACAACATTTTAAATTGCAGAAATACTGTAGATAAAGTAACTTCATACGGAATACTTTTTTCAGGAAGAAGAGTCGGTGTTGTTCCACTCAATGTTCATTTCTTCAAACAGGTTTAGTATACAGTTGAAAACTGTCTCCAAGTTTTGTCAAGTTTAATGTGAAACCCAAATATCCACTAAATATTTCTCTGACCCGGCCAAAACATTAGCCTGATGGACTTGTTCTTAAGCCACTTCAATAACATCTGATCATTCCTCTTTAAATAACAACTTTTCATCTTTGGGAAGAAAGCCATTCTACAATATTGCCTTAAATTCCAAAGCATTGATGCACTTTTCACAGTGAAGCGACTCAACAATACCAGCAGTAAAAAGACACCTCTTCCTCCATGCTTCCCTGATGCATTTATTATTATTTCTCTCAGCAGCTTTACGAAGACACCGCTCTGTAGCATCACCATGCAACTCGTGTTTCATTGTGATTCATCACTCCACACACAACTTCCCATATTCTGCCAAAAACTTCATTATATACGCCTTTGATGTTTTTCTGAGACTGCAGTGGCTTTTTAAGTAGCACATTTGCTTAAATGTATCTAATTTCCTGACCAATAATTTGTGGTTAAAAAATGTAAAAGCTTAGTCTATTGCTTGTCCCATTTCTTTCCCCAGGAGTGTATATGAATTAATCGGAGAGAAACTTTCTAATGGCGCTTTTCCATTACCAGTACCAGCTCGCCTCGACTCGGCTTGCTTTTCGTCCGTTTTCTATTGCAAACAGTACCGCCACAAATATTAACCCGGCGTCATAGAGATGCCTTTCGTTCCTCGTTGCCCCATCAATCTCTCGCTGGATCCTCTCTTCGGCAACCAAACAAAGGAAAGTCTGCACTTGACCTTTCACCACGAACATTGACCACGGCGTCTTCGTTCGATTTGCCATAATAATACATTTACATTTGAAGAGTTCAGATGCAAAAGCCTCTAAGTGCCATTTGAAATTTTCTTCTAAAATGACCATTTTTATCAAGCTTGTATATTTAAGTTCAGTAATTTCACTTAAATGACAATTAATAGGTAATCTTCATTGCCATTTAAATGAAATTACTGAACTTAAATATACAAGCTTGATAAAAATGATCATTTTAGAAGAAAATTTCAAATGGCACTTAGAGGCTTTTGCATCTGAACTCTTAATTTATTCATTTAGTTGACGCTTTTATCCAAAGCAACATGTAATTATATGTCAGAGGTTGCACTCTGGAGCAACTAGGGTTTGAGTGTCTTGCTCAGGGACACATTGGTGTGTCACAGTGGATTCGAACCCGGGTCTCTCACACCAAAGGCACGTGTCTTATCCACTGCGCCATAATAGTAGTAATTTAGTAACTATCTCTCTGGCCAAACTATTTAAAAATGGTGGGGTTATTCTGGATACTCCATCTGCCGCGTGCAATGATGGCGCAGTGAATAGTGACGATTCTCTCTGACCAACAGTGGTGGAATGTAACGAAGTACAAATACTTCGTTACTTTACTTAAGTATATTTTTCACGTATCTTTACTTTACTTAAGTAGAATAAATAGTGCATGCTTTTTACTTTTACTTCGTTACATTTTGCAGCAATTATTCTACTTTCTACTCCACTACATTTCTACAACTTCTGTTACATTTTCATTACATTTTCTGTTCAGTTTTTCCCCTGCCAAAACGTAATCTGACCGTCCGTTCGTTGCACGTTTGTCTCACCAGTGACGTTTGGTTGCCATAGATACATCAACTAAATGCGTCTCGCACGCAGTGTGTTTATCGTGCAATTTATACGCGAAAATGTGTTTTTACGTGCATAGGAAACACACCCTGTGTAATATACGTTTGGTTAGGATTATGGCAAGCCAAGAGGTTCAGAATTACACCATAAATTAATTGTGTTTACTGCCAAACATAGTAATTAACATAAGTATAAGCATGGTTTATATTGCCTAATTGCAAGCTTGTTTCAGCTTTTCCCATCATTATTGAACATCATTATAGGAGTATTAGGTGGAACGAGTTAGAATTAAATGTTTTATTAATCATTAGAAAATAGTCATTAAGAGAATCAATTGTTATGTAAGTACTTTTACTTTTAATACTTAAAGTACATTTAAAATCAGGTACTTTTTACTTTTTACTTAAGTATGGTTGTCATTGTGTTACTTCTACTTTTACTAAAGAAAAAATGTATCTGGTTATTTGTACTTTTACTTAAGTACTGAGATTCAGTACTTCCTCCACCACTGCTGACCAATCAGCAGTCGGCACTGTTTTTGTCTCACATTTTAGTATCGCCTCAGTTTGCTCAGAACCTCGCCAGTTGTGATACAAAAAAAAGTACCCAAAAGCAGGTACAGGTGCAACTTCCACACAGCGGAAAACCAAACAAAGGCGAGCCGAGTCGAGTCAAGCTGGTACTGTGTAGTGAAAAAGTGCCATAAGATATGCTATAAGATTATATGCTATAAGTGCTATAAAAACAGTGCTGTATCAACCCCGTGTGTTGGAAAAAGTAGCTCTTAACTGGAAAAAAACGACTCTATTTTGAAAACAGCCGAGCTGCTATGTTAGTAGCATCTCTACTTTTTGTCAGTTACGCCCCCAACACTTGGATAAACAATTAGAGGACACCAGTTTGCTCTTGAATTTGTGATGTGATATGCAAGTTATACCGCATTAGAGAGAAGGACGGTGGCAGTGAGAAAACGGATAGATAGCAATGTCAAAATTAGAGGTAAAGATACACCAAAGACATTTTAGAGAAGGCTTCTAGTTCCAAAGACTTGCGGGAGTAGGGCAGCTGAAGAAGAGGACTATGGGTAAGGGCAGTGGATGAAGGAGTTTGCTAATTAGACTGGCTATGATCCTCTGGTCTGGGGGAAAGACAGAGGAAGAGCTAGTTGTTTGGACTTCTAAAGTCACATGAAAGGTGCAGTAAAGGATGACTGTACGCTAATAAGATTATTAAGTAGCTTAATTCACGAGTGGTGGCACATATCAGTGGCCACTCGGGCTCCATGTTACTGGCTGGTGGAGAGATTAGCCTCAGTCGTCAGTAACCAAAACATGATTACCCTCCAGAAAAGAAGTATGCCTGCCTCACAGGGTCCTGACAGAGTCCTGCCGCACGCGAGACACTCGGATTAAGAAAACAGGGTGCGTGCACTAATCATCAGTGACAGCGTTCAGATAGCAAAAGTTGAGCATTGGATGGTGCAAGAAGTCCCACATGTACTCAACTTTTGGTATCTGAGCGGTGTCACTTCTTTATAACAAATCTAGTGGGATTAGAACTTTGAGATATTCATGCTCAATTTATTACAGTGCAATTACTAAATAACTATGTTATTAATATGTAATTACAGTGTTATTACAGCCCGTTCTCATCCCAAGGAGTCATATACTGACGCTTTTGCCAATGCGTAGACATCCAACACACATGGCATCCTTTAGAGTCAATATGAGACGCAGATATGGGCCAGAAGGCGCCTCCTAGTGGTCTAACCCTACCCAGACCTAAACCTACCCAATTTTTAATTCACAATTTAAAAATTCCTTCCTGGGATGCTGAAGTGTTACTGAGCGGTCTGCAGTTTTCATAATATCAGCCAAAAAATATAAAGGTGGATGTCATGTACTGTAATCATAAAATCCTCCAATTCATTCGCATTTTATGAGAACAGCTGACTATTTTTACCCATGGAATATTACTCTCAAATTATAGGTTTCCGGCTCCCTAAACTACTTCTAAAATAAAAAACAAATTCATCGCCTTCATCTTAACCGAGCCAGTAAATCAAGAATGACATTCATTCCCACCACTCTATCCACATCAGTATCTGTCTAGGTTTTACCAAATTGGTGATGACACTTCAAACATCATGAGATATGTCGATAACACTATACAATATGGTTCCATTTAAGGTTTCCATTACATTAGTTGACATTAACTATATGAAAAATATGTCTAAAGCATTTAATAATCTTAATTTGTGTTATTTTCAACATTTCTTAATACATCATTAAAATCAAAAGTTTCAATCAATGGACCTGAACAGTTGTATTTTTATTAACTGATGTTAACAAAGATTAATAAATACTGATAGAAAATGATACTAGTTGTTGCATTTTCTAATGGAACCTTATTGTAAAGTGATTGTAACATCGAGAAAAGTCAAAATATGTACAATCTAGCCAAAGATTGCTGGCTTCTCATATCTAAAACAAGATCCATCATTAACATGGGCCGCTTGTTCTTTGACTGATGTTTGTGAATTGCTCAACTGTCTCTACCTAACCATAAGGCAAAGAGCCTGTTTACCCTTGAAAGCCTGTAACTTTTACATTTCCTGTTGGCGTGCCGTGGCTGCGGGTCCATTATCCAACATGACTATGCAGACACATGGACCAGTAATGAGATGCGTTGAGTCAACATGTCCTACCGTCCAAACACCGCTGGCTGGTTCAACCCAACACTCAAATTCTTCCGTCTCCTGGAGGGACACCCCATATATGCATACCTCTGTCTCCTTAATAGAGATAGTGCTAGATCTATAAAACATGTATATTTTTGTATACCACACATCCCTCTGTTATACTTAGAGCCAGCCTTGGATTCACAGCCACCTTTAATAATTGCAGAGGCATGCTTCGATATAGCTCACTTTTTGAACACGACACCACTGTAAAAAAATAAAAAATAAATTGTGTATATAAAAATTGCATATATTATATAAGAAATGAGTACGTTATCAATGAGCAACGTTTGTTAACAAAAAAAACAACTGTTAGTTCATGTTAGCTCAGGTCCATTAACCCTTTCCCCGCCAACATTTTTGAAAAAGTTGCCAGATAATTCCCTCAATGGTGGGGAAATCATTAATATTATATTAGTAATGCAATTAACTAAGATTACTGAATGCTTTAGAAGTATTTTTCATTTTTAGTTCATCAAATGTTAACAAACAGAAACCTTACTGTAAAGTGTTTCCCATTATTTTAGTGTTGTGTGTTTGTGTGGGTATCACTACCCATTGGCTTTGGCATTATTGGCAACAGTAGATAGAGAGGTATGTTCTGATGCACTTTAAGTCATCAAGTACCCCTCTTTTGTACCACCAAATACCATCCCATAATGCTTTTAACATCAACATTGTATTTTTTTACAGTGAAGTTCTGATGGACACCTGCTAATTTGGTAACTCTTTATTTGGATTGACAATTAGTTGCAAAGTCAGTTAGTAAAATGTTTAAAGTGGACCATCAAAATAAATTGTAACTGCCAGTTTTTAACTGTAAGATATATATATATATATATAAAGACTTACTAAACTTCCTGTAGTAGTTTAAAGAATGCCTTTTTTTTTACTTTGACCATTTATTTTTTAATATAGGGCAGCATTTTAAAGTAGAACAATGACTTGGCTTTCTTGGGTTTTAAATTCTAAGAATTTAAAGTATTTGGACGCTTTCTGGATGTCTAGTAATAGTGAAATATGTCCTCCAAAATGCACGAACATGCAATGTAAGAGTGGATGTTTCTTTATCATAGCTAAAGCGAAGCAAAATAACACTTCACAAAAAATGAAAGAGAAGATGATGAACAAATGACAAGGAAGGACAAAAAAATGAATATACAGTTGACAAGAGTCATCTCCAGACAAACAATGACACTCAAAACTGTCCTGGAGATAAAATTACAACAACATCATCTTGGTTCTGTGAAACATCGCAAAAATCAATAGTATGTACGTTTTGAGCAGAAACAACGCAACCTCTGCGTCCGTTTTCAAGCCTTCCCACTTAGGTCGCTCTACTGTTGAAAAGCGTTTCTAATATTAATGCGAGTCCTAAAGCTCTTTCCTGATCATTACCCTTCTTTTTCCAGTGATATTCGTCTTTTGTAATGTCTCTCAGCATCTCTCTTTCTACAGTCTTTCTTCAAATCTCACTCTCTCTCCTCCCCCATCATGAGTGGACACGCCCCTTACTGCTGATTGGCTGATAAGAGCGTCGTGCAACTCGGTCCGATACACTTTCGACAGCGTTTCTCAGAAATCACTTGCTGCACCTTTAAAACAAATATCTTTGAATACAGAGCAGAATTCAAGGCCTTTATACTGTAAACGGTCTTTCTGTTAGCACCTCACCATCTCTCCAGACAGTCTGCCCGTCTGCCTGCTCATGCCTGCCTGGTAATTAAACATCCATGCCATCAGGCAGGCAGCTGGCAGCCCTCCCTCGAGAATGCCAATTAAGTTTGTAAAATATTTAGGCTACAAAACTGTACAAGGGGAGCCATCGTGGTGCGCAATCATTCACAGAAGTCTGTGGAGGCCCGTGGACTGACTTCCCCTGTGGCCCCCCCATCTGTGTGATACATGGAGAAATATCACCTATACACACAGCACACTCCCCTGAGGCAAAGACTTACGATCAGAGTACATTAACATTAGATCAAAGTAATAATTATGTAATGGCAAGGCTTAATATACACAAATATTAGCAGTCGGCATGTGCTGCATTACACATAACAGCAGGGTTGCATTTAGTCTAATTTGTTTCAGTTGTAAACAACCCATAGATAATATAAAGAAACATGCACTGTGAACAGCAATATTTATTTAAAAAAAATAAATGACACCGTGTATAAAATGGATATAAAATGGTGTATATTGGTACGTTCAAGTCCTCCTGTAAAGTTTTTATTTACGTTCAAATAATTTTGGTCAGAGCAAGATGGTGATGTTCCTTTTATTTTTATAAAAATTCAACACGATTTTTACTACATCTATAGAATGATGAATAAAGAATGCGCATCGGCTGTATATTGTATGTTTTATTCAATTTATGAAGGTCCTGTAAATGTAATCATTATATATTCTACACTCTAAAAAAATGCTAGGTTGTTTTAACCCAGCTTTGGGTCAAATATGGACAAACCTAGTCACTGGGTTAACTTTTTTATTACATTTTTTAACCCAGTGTTTGGGTTTGTCCATATTTGCCCCAAAGCTGGGTTAAAACAACTCAGCATTTTTAGAGTGTATAACACTTAAATTAAGTTTCTCACTCATAATTACGACTTTGTGGTGATGTTCACGTACGTTAAACTTGTACGATATTTCTAGCATGATATGGTTTGTGGCATGATGTGATATACCAATAAAACAAAATTTAATTAATATGGATAGTTTAAATGGCTACACTCTAAACAATGCTGGGTTGTTTGAACCCAAATTTGGCTAAAATATGGACAAACCCAAATGTTGGGTTAAAAATGTAATTTCAAATTTTAACCCAACTTTCACTTTTAACTGTAATTTTTTTTTTTAATTACATTTTTAACCCAGTGTTTGGGTTTGTCCATATTTGACCCAAGGCTGGGTTAAAACAACCCAGCATTCATACACTCTAAAAAATGCTGGGTTGTTTTAACCCAATTTTGGGTAAAATATGGACAAACCCAGCCATTGGGTTCAAAATGTAAAATGTAACCCAATGGCTGGGTTTGTCCATATTTTACCCAAAATTGGGTTAAAACAACCCAGCATTTTTAGAGTGTATAACACTTAAATTAAGTTTCCCACTCATAATTACGACTTTGTGGTGATGTTCATGTACGTTAAACTTGTACGATATTTCTAGCATGATATTGAGTGTGACATGATGTGATATACCAATAAAACATGTGGATAGTTTAAATGGCTACACTCTAAACAATGCTGGGTTGTTTGAACCCAAATTTGGCTAAAATATGGACAAACCCAAATGTTGGGTTAAAAATGTAATTTCAAATTTTAACCCAACTTTCACTTTTAACTGTAATTTTTTTTTTTAATTACATTTTTAACCCAGTGTTTGGGTTTGTCCATATTTGACCCAAAGCTGGGTTAAAACAACCCAGCATTCATACACTCTAAAAATGCTGGGTTGTTTTAACCCAATTTTGGGTAAAATATGGACAAACCCAGCCATTGGATTACATTTTACATTTTGAACCCAATGGCTGGGTTTGTCCATATTTTACCCAAAATTGGGTTAAAACAACCCAGCATTTTTAGAGTGTATAACACTTAAATTAAGTTTCCCACTCATAATTACGACTTTGTGGTGATGTTCATGTACGTTAAACTTGTACGATATTTCTAGCATGATATTGAGTGTGACATGATGTGATATACCAATAAAACATGTGGATAGTTTAAATGGCTACACTCTAAACAATGCTGGGTTGTTTGAACCCAGATTTGGGTAAAATATGGACAAACCCAAATGTTGGGTTAAAATGTCATTTCAAATTTTAACCCAAATTCAACTTTCACTTTCAGCTGTCATTTTTTTAAATAGCATTTTTAACCCAACATTTGGGTTTGTCCATATTTTACCCAAATTTCCATTTGAAAATTTCAAATACTAAAATGTTTATTGACATACTCAAAAATAAATCAGTAGAAAAGACCTATTTAAACATAAAATTATGCACATAATATAGCTGAATTATTAAACACAACAAGTGCTTATCTCCTAGTACATAATAGCAGAACCCTGGGTCATTATCCTTCTTAAATGCTTTTTCATTCTTGCACATTATGGCTGTATCTGATGACCTCACTGCCCTGGTGTGAGCACATATGAGAGGCAGACTGCTTTGAGAACAGCGTGAATATCATTTCCATTTTATGCTCTTTAGAATGATCACTTCAGCCAGTGTAATTGGCCAATCCAAAGTACAGAGGCATGGAGAAAGGTCAGCTAATTTAATGGACCAAAAGTAGAAATTAAAGGCACATTATACTGACTTAAAGTTACAGGACATTTTCTTCAGCACAAGCTATACTGGGAATACTAATTACTAATGACGTAAATGCATGTGAATATTAAAATATTTGTTGGTCAACACCGTGAAAGTGTTCTCGGCAAATATTGAGCTGTGTGTCATGTAAAAGAATGCAACGTTATGACATGCATGGAATTATGCCTTGTTATACAGTTGTGTAAATGTATAATTTTGCATAGCCTTATCTTTGTTTTTTCGAAACTATCTGCACTGACAGACTTTCATATCAACTGATGTCATTCACAAACAACAAAATGCAAATGTGCATCTGCACACATAAACACATATGTATGTGTCTCTGTATATGTAATGATGAGTTTTATGAATATCCACCAACTGCATCTTGACTGAAAATCACACAGACTAATGAGATCCTCGATGTACAATGAAGAACATTAATATATATGTAAATTAGCAGAGGAACAGGCTGTCATTGCTATAGCACTTTCTCTCTCTCTCTCTCTCTCTCCATCTAACTCAGTCTCATTCGTACTTCCACCGCTCGCATTGGTGTGTTCATAACACTTACAATGTTTTGGGAGAAATGAAATTATAAGGACTCAAAGAAAGCAAAACAAACACTTTTTTTTTTGCCACGTTGACCATTTGACATGGTCATTGAGAGAATAAGTACATTTAGGTGGGTCGTTAAGCCAAGAAGTCCATAAACGAAAGTCATTTTCAACACGACTATTATTGTTTAAAAAGAGTCAAGCTTTCTGTGTGTGATTTTACATGCCAAACCTGACCTCAGAAGATGACCAACTCTCTAATCCCTGACCATACGTGAGCATTCTGAGGACACCGACGCCGCTGTTCCCAGATCAGATGTTGAGATGGCGAGTGGGGGGGCAGCTGTGAGGCGGGGGTTTGTGTTTAAGGGCCGCAGGTCGGTTGTTCAAAGCAAACTCTGTGCATTGTTGGGTGGCGGAGGATTAGATCTCTCCAGCCCAGCAGAATTTGCCTTCTAATTAAAAGGGATAAAGAGGTAGGAAAATAGAGGGGCACTGTTGGGTGGAAAAGAAAAAGAAGGGGGTGAAAGGTTGGTTCAAAATACACTGATTGTAAGAGTATTTACCAGCTCAGCAGTATATGGTATAGGGCGGATTCAATGTCTTGTAGCAGTGTAAGGCCATCATCATTGTACTAGCTCACCCTCTTCCACTAAAAAGAGCAGCGGGGGTCAATACAGTTTCAACCCGAGGCACTCGGTGAACCGATTTACTTTAAACTCAACACTTCGGGACCAAAATTATGACATGTGCAGCTATTAGTTGTTAGTCTTGGAACATATATTAGACAAAACTGAAGATTCTTTCAATGTAATATCATATCTTCAAAATGACTGATGAAAGTAGTGAAGCAACCAGTAGTTCTGGGAATTGTACACTCTAAAAAAATGCTGGGTTGTGTCAAAAAATGTACAAACTCAACATTGGGTTAAAAATGTAACTTTAAAATGCAACCCAGCGGCTGGGTTTGTCCGTATTTGACCCAAAAATGGGTTAAAACAACCCAGCATTTTTTAGAGTGTACCAATACCAGATATCCGCTGTGTCTTTTTGAAGAAAAAAATGGATTGAGAAAGAGTGCATTCTTGTTTTGATAAATTATTGCATAACACTCTCTGGTTTTAGCAGATATGTCACGTAAATGAATGCAATGTTATGGATAAAAGTACACTTGTTTAAATGTTTGGGGTCAGTAAGATTTTTTATTTTTGTGGAAAGAAATGCAAGGAAGCATTCAGTTGATAAAAAGTAACAGTAAAAACATTTACATTGATACAAAAAATATCTTTCTTTTAAGCATTCTGTATTCATCATAGAATTTTCCACACAAAAAAAATAAATATTAAACAGAGCAAGAATGATTTCTGAAGGATAATTTGAAACTGAAGACTGGATCAATGATGCTGAAAATTCATAAATAAATTACTTATTAAAATATATTAAATTAGAGAAAGAAAATAATGGTTATAAAATTTCACAATATCACTATTTTACTGTTTTTTTTTAAATCTAATATTTGTAACCTTGGTGAGCATAAGAGTCTTCTTTCAAAAACATTTAAAAAAAAATCATACTTAACCCAAACATTTAAATGATAGTATACATTTTTACATAAATAAACCAGACCGCCACCGTTATATAACTATAAATCTAAATACCGTACATATTGATGTGTATAAAAAATTATATACATTTTTTGAATGATATAATATACTATAATGTTTTTGAATATTTATCCACCTTTAAGATGTATTTAGTTGGTTAAGAGTTGTGCAATGTTAGAAGTCCTGGCCGAAAGCGCTTCATTTAGTGGAAAACAACAGTGCCCTGTTAATAATTTGGATGTTGGGTTGTTGTTATACAAGTTATTTACTGTGGACCAGATTAGTCCAACTCTTGGACAAGTCCCATTACCTGTATTAGATTACATAATCCAACTCTTTGTGCAAAGATTTGTCAATACATACATCTGTGATAGTGTTTATGCAACCACTGAGTTTATGCAACAACAAGTAGTCCAGTAATAAACAACACTTGTTTCAGCGCCTCTGGATCCCTCTTTAGGGGACGTGGTTGTAGGCCTCTGCCCAAGGGGGACCGCCGACCCTCAGGGTGTTTTTGTTTAAGTCTCCCCCTCTCCTCCTCCCTCTTCTCATCCAGTCCCTCCCCTCTCGTCAACCCACTGCTGTTTTGGAAGCCCATTTTCAGGCATGGGGTCTGCCTCCCCCCGGGGGTCCCACAAACAAATGCTCCATGCTCTAAGCTCCCACAGCAGCTCCGATTCTCCCCAAAGACCCGGGAGGTTAACGACGTGCCAGTGGAAAACATGACCACCTCCCCACCCCCTTATTCTCTCTCCACCTACCTTTCAATCTTTATTTATCCCAGTCAATCCTAGTGCTTGGCAACCGGTGAACCACTCGCACGGAAGTAAAGCGTGTAACTTTTGACTAAGTCTTAAAGAGACCAAAAATGAAAATTCAGTCATGACTCATGATGTGGTTCCAACCCCAAAAGAACATCATTTTCAGCTGTTTTGTCCTACAATGAATGTCAATGGGGTCCAAAACAACTTGTTTTTTTAAAAAAATGGAAAGGATTTTTGGGCTAAAATGTACTATAAGGCTACACTCACACTGTCAGTTTTTGGGATGGAGTCTTGAAATGTCCCGTTTACACAGCAACTTACAGAGTCTCGAATACTGTGTGAACGTGCGATGAGAGTCAAGCCCGTATTCTCTGACCAGTTACCACGAGAGTGACCGAAGCAATAAAGATGGTGACCTCCATAAATCTGGAAGGTCTGTAAGATTTTCAATCGAGCCACAAGTTCATCCTTCAAATCTTCATTAACCGACAGCAGCTTTTATATCCATTTGCGCAAAGTTTTGAACACAAACGTGATGCGAGCCGCTCCGGTGGAGAACAGTGACTGGATCTAAAAACTTCAGATGACACACAGTGCATCTCTGTCACCTCAAGTTTCCGAAACCACACATGAAAACCCGTAACTCACGGTAGACACTCTCACACCAATCTGATTGCGGTTCACACAACGCGTTTTCTGAGAATGCGGTTGTGAGTCCTGAAAATGTACAGGTGTGAGTTCGGTTCTAGAATTCGGTTGTCACGCCTGTAAATAACCATATCATGTGTGAACGGTGTATTAAGGACTCAAATGTACAGGACTGACAACTGTATTCTGCTGCTGTGTGAACATGGCCTAAGTGAGTCAAAGTCTAATTTTTTATATTTTTCTTAATTAGCTCAAAAATGTGAATTCAAACTTCAATAGTTGTATTACTCACTTAATACTTTACAATTTAGAATTATTTATAATTAATCAAAAAACAACAGCTCTAGTTTATTTATAAAGAATGCCCAAGAAACGAAAATGTGACATAACATAGAAGTGCCGATATAAAAATGGAGGTAACACTTTACAATAAGGTTCATTAGTCAACAATAGTTAATGTATTAACTAACATGAACTAACCATGAGCAATACATTTGTAACAGTATTTGTTAATAAAAATAAAGCTGTTCATTGTTTGTTCATGTTAGTTCACAGTGCATTAACTAATGTTAACAAAGCGCTGTTCATCATTAGTTCATCCTAACTAATGTAGTTAACTAATGAACCTTATTGGAGTAAAGTCTGTATATCTAATTACTGGAGATAAATAATAAAGCATCCGCATACTAAAGATTAAAGTGTGCTGCCATTTTGAAGCTTGCGTTGACAATTAACCTTTCTCGTTTGGTGATTTGTAACACAAGCAAATCCTGTTATCAGCAAATATAGCACATGGCTCACACACACTCATCTCCAACCCCAAACGTCAGCGTAAGTGGTGTTTATGGTCTGTAACGAGAACAACAAAATAAACACTGGGGTAGATTGCACCAGTACACACAGCCAAGCTGAGTGAGTGAGTGAGCGAGAGAGAGAGCAAGAGAGATTTCACAAACAGCTGCCTATAAACTTTTGTTTTTAATGTTTTTTTTGAAGTCATTTCCAATCTTAATAGTGCCACAGTATTTCATTTAAAAACACTTGACAGCGGCGTTTAACGACTGAAGTGTCATTGTGGTCTAATGCTCGGAAAGTCAGTCCTCATGTGACCCGTGTGCTTCCACCGGGGCTGAACCTGTTATCCACAATGTCTACATCACACCCAAATTCCCAGTCTTTGGCAAGATTCCCACTCACATTGTGCCGAATCATGTGGGCCTGCTGCTGTTGCCATGGGGACATGGTAACCTTGCCTCAGACCTGGGGGTGGTGGAGAGATTGAGGTTGTCATCCCTGACAGTATGCAGAGCAGAAAATAATGGCCAGATGATCAGATGATATCTCGGAACCAAACAATAGAGAAATGCACTGAACAATTACTGGCAGACAAGTTTGGGAAAGACATCGTGGACTTGGCAAGTCAAAGCTGCGAACTGACAATAAGACAATGGCACTGACAAGCAGGCAATAATAGAAAAAATGAAGATGCAAAAAACATATGAAACTTCAGTTTGAGAGTCAAACTCTCAAACTACAAATTGTGATCAACAGGAGTCTTTGGGTCTACAGGGAGACCTTTTCTAGTATCTCAAACTCTGACATTATTTCCCCGTTTATATCGGCTACAGATTAAGTTTGTTGAAAAATCAGCATATCCATAAACGAAACAAAAGTGCTTTTAAATAAAACCAGTCAATTGTAAAACTATTCACATTTTGTACATGAATATATTTATTTAAAAAACATGTTTTTATATAAATCCCCATCACCCCTTCACCAACATTGTATTTAAAGCATTTTAATAAAAAAAAAGGTAAAAATATCACTCTGAAAGGACTACGAATGTCATTTCTCATGCCATTTATACGCCAAAAATGTTTTTTGCGTGCATATGCTACCCTTTGGGTAGGTTTTAGGGGGAGTTTGTGCGCATTACACACCATAAAGTGGGTATCATATGCACGTGAAAACTGCGTATTATATAGACGCAAAAAAAATTTGCCGTATAAATCGCACAAGAAATAACATTCGTTCTATAGATACGAACTTTCATGAGACCGTTGTCAAATATCAACTTTTAAACCGCAGCAAAAACAAAGTCCTACAGGTTTTGAACAACAGAGTCAAAAGACTTATATATGATGTAATGAGAATATGGAGTTCATATTTGAGGAGGGAACAACACCTCAGTTTTATTCAGAGACCCAAACTGAGCAAAAATATGCACATTTTGGTGCAGTTGCTGATATTTATATATGGCCAAAAAGTAAGATGAAATTCTGATAGCTTGTAGGAGATCCTTATAGCAGACTACTCGCATAAAATGCATATAAATTTCATATCTCCCAATAGACCTTATTCAGAGCAGCACAATGTCTGATATAAAAGCAAGGCTGTGAGGGATAACCATGTTTCAATGGCATCCGCTGTAAAAAAGCTGTGTAAAGCTCCTAGATCACTTCATTTTCCACAGCTCATGCTGTCAGGAGTTTTTTGTCTTCTAAAATTTCACATTCCACATCCAAAAACACATTAAATATCAGTACAACCCACTGAAGAGATAGTCTGTCTATCAGTCTCGCTTTCATTCATGTTAAAAATCAAAGATGGCGAAACTGTGAATAAAGTCTAGTAAGATGATATTTGAATGCAAAAGTAGTTTTTATTGTAGGCACAAAACACATATTGCACTACAATGATGGCCTAAGAATCCAATACGATACAGTGTTGTGTCTGTTTTTAGTAAGAATAACTGAATGGCGTAGGATCATGACTTCACAGACACGCTTAAGGAGTGATCAGTCAGTCCCTCACACTACAGAGGTTGCTCTGATGGGGCGAATCAGTTTGGGCCTGGGCCATACAGTTGGGTGGGGGTTGGAAGTGGGGGGGGGGGTTGTTGGCAAGGTGAGGTTGGGAGGCTCCAGTTGGTCCACTGGAGGCTGGCTGACTGATGGGCAGAGGGGGGGACACAGCCAGTCTGGCCTGGGCGAGGAGGAGAGGCTGGTGGGAATGGCGGAGGGGTGCTGGACTCTGGCCCAGAGTGGTGACTGCCTGTCTGTCCAGGCGCTGGGCCACTCCAGCCTGCTTCCCCAGGCTCCTACCCCTGAGTGGGCATTTCAAAGGGATATGCCTGCCCTCTCTCTTTCAATCACGCGTTTGCCCTTGCTCTCTCTCCCTCCTTTCTCCGTCTTTATCACCGACTTGTTCCCTCGCTTACCACTCCATCCTGCCTCTCATTTGTTTCCATGTAGCTGCACTCTTAAAAATGATTGGCCATGAAGAACCTCCATTACACAACAGATGTTCTTCACACTAAGACAAAATGGGTTTTTTTAAGTTAGCTGGTCACTGAAAGGTTCTTTTTGGGGAACCCAGAACGTTTCTTCTATGGTATCGCTGTGGTATCGTCTTTTTATTTTTAGGCGCGTGGTAATTGATTGGCCAATCACAAATGAAACGCAAACCCGCTGTGCTTTGTTGATCTTTTCCTGTGCTATAACCCTCTGGATCTGTTTGATTTCGGCCGGTTTATCAGACTCTGACCAGTCTCACTGTGGGGCAGAAAGCTAGAAAGAGAGCAGTGTAGAATGGAGAGGAGGAGGGATGGAGTTGTCCCGCTACACTGGACCCATCTGCCCGATGTCTTCCCCTGCTGAGGAGCATGATGTTGCTCCATGACTCGATGGCTCCACCATGGTGCTGACCATTATGCTGCTGCTTTATTGAACTGTGCCCCAGAAGCTCCACAGCAGAGACCACATTGATCTCAGAGCGACTGAGCTGCTCTTCCACATCGCCACGTTTGTAGATGTAATGTCATTTTAGATGTTTATGAGTCACATTAGTGAATTATACAATGAAATATGAATAAAAACACTGAAAATGTCTACAAAATCCAGACAAAGAAGATTGCATTATATTATAATAGTTTAGTTTAAATGGATAATGGCATGTGAAATTATTTTTTTATCAAAAACTTTTTTTTGATTACTAAATAAAAGATAAAAACACACCCACACAAGGTTTTGTAGATTTGTAAATGCACGTCTCTGTTGCAATCAAATCAGCATCATTAGAAAATAGTTTCATTAAAAATTTTAAAAACATTTTTTTTTTTTTACAATACCACAAAGCATGGGGACTCTTTAGATTTTAGTGGCATTTTATTTACCATTTGGAAAAGTTAAAAACACATTGCTCAAAGCATCATATATGCATATAAATATTCAAAAGGAATTATGCACCTAAAAAGGACGCATTCTAGCTTTCAAGACAAATACTCATTCTGCAAATGGCATTAAAGCGACAGTAAATACATCAAGCTGCAATTGATTTGACTGCTCTACTTTTCTATTGAGCTTCTGTCAGTTCCCGAGCTACCTATCCACCACCTCCCCTGCCAACCACTAATGTGACTCGTCCACACCCTCCGTCCGCTCCTCGTCTCCCACCTGGCATTTTCCGGGCAGTAGGTCTAGTGAAATTCCTGCATCCCTATTGCCAGCCGCAAGGCGGTAACCACTGGGGTTTCTGAGAGTGTTCCCACCCCCAACACACACACACACACACACACATATCCCGTTCTGTCCCAGTCTGCAACTCCGGCAGACTCTACATTCTTTTCAGCAGTATTGTTTCCCCATGGTAACCAGGAGAGGTTAATGTCGAAAAGAAACACTTTCTTCATTTTTTTTTACTAAAATATGTCCAGTTCAATGTAAACACATTCAATCGCCAAATACTTCCTCAGAAAAAAACAGTCCATATAAATATATGAAGAGTTCAGATGCAAAAGCCTCTAAGTGCCATTTGAAATTTTCTTCTAGAATGATCATTTTTATCAAGCTTGTATATTTAAGTTCAGTGATTTCACTTAAATTGCAATGAGGATTACCTATTAATTGTCATTTAAGTGAAATTACTGAACATTACTGAATATATAAGCTTGATAAAAATGATCATTTTAGAAGAAAATTTCCAATGGCACTTAGAGGCTTTTGCATCTGAACTCTTCATATAGAAAATATAAAATTGAATATAAATATATTTCTGTTTCAAATCTACATGAGAAAGAATAATTACCTTTTTTTAATAACTTTACTTTACTAACATATACTACTAAAAAACAAATATTTATGCCAAAATAATCCAATTTAGAGTTAAGACACGGTCTATATAATTAAAAGAGTTTGGCGATCAGAATCTAGGCATCGTCTTATCACTGGAGGGGAGTTTTAGGTGACAGTTTGTGAACTTCTTATAAGCATGTAAGCACACACACACACAGACGGGTCTTGTGTTTACTCTCCTAATTGGAGGGGAGGGTTCCAGTTGACAGACAAGCCCTTAGAGATACACAATTGCTCACACACACACACACACACACAAAAACCCAGCTGCCAGCCAGTGGCTGGAAGGGTGGCTGACTACAGGCTGGAGCCGGGACAAGAACATGGCAGGAACGTGAAGAGAACGTAATGGAAACATCCAACTGACAGAATCATGAGAGGAGTCCCAACAGACAGCCTCCACTTTCCCAAAGGAGATATAACAGTTGAGAGGGACTGCCACTTAAAAGGAAAGAATAAAAGTGATTTTCCGAAGACTAAAACATATATTCGCATGAAGCCTGATGAAACATGTTTTAGAGTAAGGGAGAGAGATGTGTGTGAACTGGCGGGGCGGTACAGTTTGGTGGCTGAGTATTGGTGTATGAGCAAGAGTGCCAGAATGTCACTCAAAACAAAGTGGGGTTTGGACGGGGCACATGCAAGGAATGCTCACCCCATATGGGGGCTCGTCCTCGACTCACATGCCTTTCAAACTGGGTGCAGGGTTAATTATATCACATAATTAAAGACTCAGTAACGTGAACGTGCTTATTTGAGGATAGGTGCAAATATTTGGCTTCGGGACAAAAAAAAATTGCCGTGTCACTTCTTAAAGGGACAGTTACCACAAAAATGATAATTTGGTAATCATTTACTCGCCTAAATAATTGTCACTTCTTAAAGGGATAGTTCATCCAAAAAAAAAAAGTACATTCTGTCATCATTTACTCACCTTCATGTCACGAGTTTCTTTCCTCGTCAGATATTTTGAGAAATGTTTCTGCCCACATTTTCCAAAACATCTTCCGTAGAGAAAAGTCATGAGAATGTGTAAATGATGATAGAGTTTAGAGGTGAACTATTTGTTTAACTAGACTTCTTCTGTTTCACTAAACCAAAATGTTTATTCAGATCTTCAATAAGAGAGATTGTTTTAATGTATACAGCCCATGTTCCTGTTTGTAGCACGGTGAGTCTAACAGTGATGCATAAACAGACACACCTTTACCCGGAAGGAAAAATATGACCACGATCATAAATAGCCATTGCTTGTGCCTGTTTGGTGAATTTATTATGGGGATTTCACAGGCAACCTCACAATAGAACATTTCCTAAATGTGATCTTAGGGCCTTGCAGACTACAAGAAAGACATCCAAGCATTTACCACATAAAGCCTGAATAAATCCGACCCTCTCAGTTCCTGCGCCTTTGAACTCTGAGAGAGGCGAGAGAAGTGAAGCTCACACTGCAGGGCAGGATCCACCGTACACACACCTCACGCCAAATACACCAGCAATAATGCACTGAATGGAGTTATCATTATCCGTTCGGAAAAGTTCATTTGAAACAATTGCACTGCAAATTCTTTGAAGATCTGTATTCGTAGATCTTTCACCGAGTTCACCTTGAGGGTCTTTATAGTGTGTGTGAGAGAGAGAGAGAAAAGCATGTTTATGCATGACTGAAAGAACGTTTAGTGTCCCCTTGTGTGTACTTGTTTGTCCTTGTCAGTGTGGTGGAGGGCTTACTTTGCCTCATATTGATGACTTGAAGGGAAGAATTGGTTTTAATTGAATCTGTTTGTTTACCGCTTGGCCCCTGTGTAAACAGCAGACAAACAATTACAGTAGTGATTAATAACCGTTTTATATTTTTAGAAGATATTAAACGCGTCATACATAGAATTGTGTCGTGGTTTTGAGCGTTTGTCTGCTCTAGTCAGAAGTCCTTTGAACAAACATTGAAAACTTGGGTTATTCTTTTTCGGTAACAGTGTTATTGTTACATGTTATACTATAGTAATAACTATAAATGATGCATAATTACATGCAACTAAACCAAACCATAAACACTAACCATAAGTACATGTAATATTACTTAAATAAAGTGCAACAAAAACATGTTAAGTACACCTTATTTTAAGGTGGTCTTGTTACAGTGTAACTATATACAATATTACATGTACTTACTATAGGTTTAGGGTTTGGTTTAAGGTTAGTTGCATCTAATTATGTATCATTTATAGTTATTACTATAGTAACTGCACACAATGTGTGCACGCAAAGTGTTACCAAAATTTGCATTGGGGAAAAAAATCTGTCTTGCTTTAGAATAAACTACATATTACGGGGAAAAGGCATAAAAAAGTTTTTTTTTTTTTTTTTAAAGATTAAACACAACCATATTTTTAAATGTGGTGTACAATATTGTTCCAGTATGCGTAACTGTACTGAGGAATTTTAATGTGCTTTCTCCCTCTCTCTCTTTATCCCAAGTCTGTTTCTATGTAGATTGCTGTAACCTTAGTGATCTCTAGAAATGTACTGTGCAATCATCCTCCGTTTCCCCCACCCTTCCAATCTGACATCCTTATTTTCTCGGACCGTGACGCGTAACGTTTAACCCTATTTAAGTTTCCTGTACCTTACGGGAAGACGTGGCACACGGGAAATTATGAATGTCAATAAAGATCAAACGAGCTCTTTTATTCAGAGTAATTACTCTGTGCAAATATACCTTCACATTCAAGTGTTCCTCTCATCAAAAAAAATGACTCTGTTATCGCATTTAAACACTGTCACAATTATGTCAAATCAGAGAAACATTTATGGCAATATTATAGGAGGTTCAATCATGCTAAATTATGTCCATTCAACCATACATGTGATTTAATCTAACCTTACGAAGAGAAAAACACAACACCGGAAGACACAGACAAGTCAAACATTAATTGAAATGAATCAAGCCATTTCAGAGTAAGTGCAACACATGGTGTCATAATTGAAAAGCTACAAAAGATGTCACAATCTTCAGTTGTTTAATAGAACTGTGAAGAAACCGATCTCTCCTACTGTGCTCCTCCAAACATTCACACAAGATAACATCAGATAATGTCCACTTTGCTTTTGCCCACCAGAGCTTGCTAAACATTCAGACCTGCAGGGAGACAAAAAGAGAGATTAGGGTGGAGGTGCAATTTCATTTACTTCATGGCTACAATCCATTTTTAATTTTTTGTTTTTATAATAATGGATTGTTGTTATTGTTAATAATAAAATAATATTTTTTTTATTATGGTTGCACTTTATTTTACAGAATGTGCACTAAGAAAGTGTAATATAATGTTAGGTTTGGGAAGGTTCATAGTTATTACAGTTATTGCAATTACTAAGTACACAGGACTGTAAAATAAAGTGCTACCATTATTAATCTTATTATAGACGTTGTATTTTTCATATCTGTTTTGGTAGGGTAATTGTAAATTTACTTATTTGTCTTCTTCTTTTTTTTACGTCGTATAGCAAATTACTAGATATTGTTGCATCCTCAATATTAAAACTGAAATAAACGTTTAAGATTGGAGCTCGCCACTCAAGCAAAGTGGAGATTAAAGGGAAAGGGTGTCATTTACTGGGATTGCGCTGTTGTGGCCACAGGCGCGAACACGCATTGCTCTTTTTCACTTTGACGAACCACAATTCCTTTAAAGATGAGAGTTCCCTCCGGACGCGGGGCGTTTAGAATTTGATAAATAATTTAGCAGTTTAAACAGCGAGCGGCAACGCTGGGCGAGATCCAGCGATAAAGGCACGCGGGATGATGGTGGATCATGAAACATCGTTTATTTATCATCGCGTGTTACTAAATAAATTACACAGTGCACATTAATATAACGTGAAACACGTAGCGTATAAAAAAAACTGCTGATGTGAACTTTTCACGTGCCCAATCATTTTTAAATCTTAAATGAAAAACCGCAACAACAACAATAATAATAAAAAAAATGTCCATTTTTTGTATGTTAGATGTTCCCACGGTCCTACCAGAACAATTATCATTCTGGTTAATCCTCGACATGTAGCGACCTGCCGTTTTTGATACTTGAGCTCAAGCGAATGAGTTTAGAACGGCGAACTGGCTTCATTTTTCATTGTCGAACTTTCGAACACAAAGAACTCCAAAAGCGCTCGCAGTGAAAGCCATTGTTTATAGATGTTTAAAACAGCGCGTGGCAGGTTGATGTGGGAAATATGAAGAGGTAAATCACCAGGAGAAGGGTGGCTGTCATCATCAATAGCAGGTGCACAACCGAAGCTTTCCATCTCATGTCTTCAAGTGTAAAAGTTGTATTTCTGCATCTGTAACCCAATGAAAGATCACACTGGATTAATTGAATAACATTTCTAGATCTATATATTAAAATGTTGTTTTTTTTTTGTAATAAACACATTTATCATAGATTCTAACTGGAATAAAACAGTAGACACCTTTTTTATTCTCTTTGGTTCTACGTTCTCAATGACGGCATCATTTAATGTAAGTGAAATAAAAAAAGGAAGGGACATCTCAAATAATAATAATAAGCAGTAGTCTCTAGATAGCCTAGTGCTGTCAATATCATTTATTAGTAAACAGGAAAATGCTAATCTTAACTTTTATTATATTTATTTAGGCCTACAAACATTTTCTGTAGTTTATACTACTAAAATGTCACAATATTATCTTTATTGAAATGGATTAGAACTTACTAACTAAAATAATAAAATCATCATAATAAATCATAAATAGGTTGGTGTATTAATATCAATAAATTATTTCAATCAGAAAAAGTCGAAAAAACACACTAGTGTTCTGGATTAAATTAAATTTAAAAAATAGCATGCGTTTTATAACAATGATCTGTTTTGCTTCTCACCTTTGTAAATTTGTCCGCGCGTCTCGAGTCATCGGGTGCTTGTCAGGATCTCCACTTCTCAGGATGTCTTCAAATGTAGGCTACAGACCTAAAGCTGTTGTGATACTGTCCTCCCACACAGAAGAATCCAGATAGACATTTCTCCAAGTGGATATTGGCAAATTGTTGTTTAAAGACTTCACAGTGTGACTTCAACAGTGACAAGGCATTGTAAAAATATGATATTTGAAAGGTATAGAGAGGATGAAGATTATTAGTTAGGTGATAGTTTATTTATATATTTTTCTCTTTTTTTTCTCTCTCTTATTATTATTATTAGTTTTTATTTATTTTCTCTTATGTAATTTTTATTTTATGTTTTGAAGATGTATATACACATAGGTAGATATGTATGTTGTTTTTGTTTTTGGTGTTTAGAGACAAATAGATCAAAATATTCGGTCAACCGGTTAATTAGTTATAATTAGTTGAAGATGGGGTAGGATTGAATAAGCTTATGCTTCTTCCTACTCCCTTTCGGACATGTATAAGTAAAAAAAAAAAAAAAAAAAATTGTTGTTGTTTTTATTTTTTATTTTTTTTTTTTTCTCTTTGTTTTATGTATTGTTTGCTTGTTTTTTGTTTTCTACGTGTTCGAAATAAAAACTTTTCATTCATTCATTCAAAGACATTTTTACCTAATTCACCTCCTCGTTGTGCCACTCCACTGGTTTCACGTGTATCCTACATGTCTTATAAAGGCCTTAATCTAGCCCCATGGCCATGCGATGCACTCATCTCTTGATGCTTTTGGGTAGGCTATATCAGCTTGAGCACTTGCAGTTTGAGCGTCATGTGGACGAGAGGACAGTTTTAAGGAATTAAGTCGCCGTAAATCCCTCCAGCTACGCAACACAAATGCAAGAGGTCTGAAGCGTCCGTATTCATTATTTGTTTTCTCCCCTGTGCTAAGAATAATAAAAGACTGAACCTGCTGTATTCTCTCGTGATTTATAATCATATCTGAAATAATATATAGCCTATTGTTACCTTTGCAACTTTTTGGAGTGCATACGATACGGATTTAAACTAGAGCATGGGCTATGTATATTCACTAGGGGCCACCGAAGCCAAAATAAAATGGTGATTTCAAACAAAGATCAGTGTTTTTAAGATTGGAGTATAACAACTAAGAAATTAATTCTCTTTCCACTTTAGTCATTACACTATGAGTTAATGTTACAACGTAAAATGACATTCCGATGACTCTGAGAGATGTGAATGTGCTCCGCTAGGGCCTCGCTCTCATTGGCTGGAGAGTTTGCATCAAAAAGTAGCTGTCGACATTTGTTTCCCTGCAAAGGGCCCTGCGAGAGAAACAGACTCCAGTCCTGAGCTCTTCATTGGCCAGCGTGCTGTACAAATCAGACTCCAGCAACTTCAACCCAGAAGAGCAGCGAATCATAACCGTATGTGCTTAATCTCTCTAAACCATTTTATCCATTCTTCGTGTTTAGCAGTAGAGGCTTCATCATAACTCATTTGCTTCACGGTTTGATGAAAAGGATTTTATCTTAATGCCTTGAATATTATTTTTGTAACGATTTAGACGCAGGCTATATTGCTATCGGACATAAAACTTTTACGGACTTCGAATTGAATCAAGTTATTCCGTAAGTAGCCCGCTTTATTTAGTCTTGCATGTGCAGTATTATTTATGCATTTATGATAGGCCCCTATTATTATTATTGTTGTTGTTGCTACGTAAATTAATCTTTCTGTGCAAACGTTCGTTTCTTTTGAGGCTTGTATTTTAAGTTTGCCAAGATCGTCTATAGACTGTTTAACATGATCCTTAATTTAAAAAAATATATATAGAGAAAATCGATATTAACTGATGCATATTTTGACTAGTGCGATGTTTCACCATTTTCATTTTCAAAAGTGAATTTAAATCTACTATAGGTAAGCTAACTTTTGTTTGCCCGTTTCAACAGTGTGAGGGCAAATTGATAATAAATTATGAGCGAACAAAGACAGAAATAATTATCTTATTTCTGGTCAATACAGATATCCAAGCACTAATTTTACATTGTGTCATTCGCGTGTGATTTATTTTCATCGTTATTGTAGCCTACAAGTGGAAATCTGATGCTTATAGTCTCAATGGGCCTACTTTTGTATTATTATTTCAGTAGTTTGTTCAGTATCGTGTCAGAGACAACGATTCATTGAAGTGTGTGTGTGCGTGTGTGTGTGCGAGCGAGCGCACGCGTGTGATTTTTATTGTAGTCATGCACAGAATCAATGAGGCCAAACGTTCATCTGAAAAGGTAGCGTCCAGTAATTAGGGGAGCGCGTGCCACACGGATTATCTCGTTAATTTATCAACAACAACATTTATCATAATTAATTCTTGGATGAGGTAATTACTATTGAGCGGCTGTGCAACTGGTAGACGAGGACTGTTTTAAGTGACAGATTGAGGGGCGAAACCGTTGGATAAAAAAAACCCTTTTCAGTATGATATTTTTTTGGTTAATATTATCATAATTTATTCAGAGAGGATTGTGATTCGGATGATGCTGAACTTCAGACAATTTGAAGGTTTGCTTGACCCAATAGACTATTATAGGAAACGGTTTTACGTTTTTATTTGGGCCTGAAAACTTAAATTGACTAATAATATTTTTATAAATTATTAGTAGGCCTAGTATTAGTATTTTTCTAATAATATAGCATCTAAACTAATAAAACTACATCAGCTAAACAAACAATCCATCGAGGAAAAATCAGATTAAAGTTGAGCTTATTTGTTAGATTCCTTACAACATAGTCAGAGGTAATTTCTGTAAAATACCAAAACACATAATTCTACTTTTATAACACTGTTCTGACTAATATAATTAAGGAAAGGAGGAGGTTACTTTTGTCATTGTTACTTTTGCCCCTCGCCAATGGAGCTTTTGTTATCAGCATTAGTTATCAGGCTAACAGTGGCCTTTGTTTCCACCAATAGCTCCCAATCAATACTCTTATGCCTGAGACAATTAGCCGGGTTCCTATGCAAATTGAGTTTTTGGCTTGTGTGCACATTTGAACGATTGAGTTTTGCCTTTGTGAAGACTTGTTGCAATTAATAGATGTTACTTTTTGGGGTTGGTGGGGAGAGGGGAGGAAGGGGAGGGACGGGGGGCGTTTGTCAAGATGTGCTTCGTTCATCTCATGAGGACAGCTGGAGGTCTGGAGCGGCTTTAAGAGCACGTTGCGGTGTGGATGCGCTTTATTCGCCCAGAAGTCATCACAGCTACAGGAACGCGCGTTTCTATATGACAACCTGCGTCGTCGCAATTACGTGAACATCTCTTTTTATCTTTGTGGTTTTTTGAACACAGGGTTTTTGGTTTCACATCCACTGCTGAAGACGTAAACACGCTAGAAGCAGAAGTAAGCTAAGGAAGAAAGACTGAAGGAGCCGGTGTCCAGCTTTCCACGTTTTCTCCAACTTTACCCCCGACAACCATCTTTAGCATGATGTCGTATCTCAAGCAACCACCTTACACGGTCAACGGGCTAAGTTTAACTGCCTCCGGTATGGACCTTCTGCACCCCTCCGTTGGTTACCCAGGTGAGACCAGCTTCCGAATAATTGAATAATAATTTCCATTTCATGTAATACGATTGGAAGGCGTATATAGAGTTGTTCTTTATTGATTCAGGATTATAGTAACAGTTCTGCCCGTATGTGCATTTATGTAAATAGTAGGCCTGGCTATTTGATTTGGGCTTGGATGTATTGGTATAGTCTCATAATTATACTTTCAACGGGTTTGTTTTATTGTATGGTTATGATATTACAATTTTGAAGTTCACAGCCTTTTGAAATCCAATTTCAGATCATACAATTTACTTGCGAAATTATAACAATTTAAAAACTCGAAGAATTGGTGAATTAAAATAAATATTTTGTCAAATCAACTTAGATAATTAATGTGGTTCAGATAACATAATACTTTGAATTTGTGTTTATTAAACCAATCTCCTTCGTTGTATTACCTCAAATTTTTAATTTTAAGGCAAGCAGGTAACTTTTTAAAGTTTGAAGTTAAACCAACAATATTTTTTATAGTGTATATTTATTCTCAAAAGTAGGCCTATTTTGATTTTTTTTTAAACTGTACCAACAATAGCATAGCCTATATTAGATGGGGGAAAAATTGAAGCATTTGAATATCTATGGCTATTATTTTTTTAAATTATAACTTACGTTAAACATTTTTATTAATCAATGTATGATGCCGTTTCAGATAAAGTGATATTTTGGTGTCATGTATTTATATTCATAACCTGCTTTTAAAGTAAATCTATGCATGAAAGACTTTCGTATGGACAGCGTGTGATGCATTTTTTTTATTTTATTTTTTTATTTTAAACAGCGACTCCTCGAAAGCAGAGGCGGGAAAGGACAACATTTACTAGAGCGCAACTAGATGTGCTGGAGGCTTTATTCGCGAAAACGCGCTACCCGGATATTTTCATGCGCGAGGAGGTGGCCTTGAAAATCAACTTACCGGAGTCCCGTGTACAGGTACGCTTCATTAGAAAAAAAATGCAAGAGTGTCTTATTTTAAAAAATCCAAACATGTGAAATACATGGACCTCTTTATGAACTGAGGGACGCACTAAAATAATTAAAGTAAATGTCATAATTATGTTTTCTAATTTTGTGCTAAGACACTACAGAACATATATACAATTAAGCATAGAGGTTGTGCTTCCCCATAATAAGGAAGTTAGGTGACATTGTGAATGTTAATAAATCCTGTTTTTACCACGTCAGGTTTGGTTCAAAAACCGAAGGGCAAAGTGTCGCCAGCAGCAGCAACAACAACAAAACGGAGGCCAGAACAAGGTGCGACCTGCCAAAAAGAAGAGCTCTCCAGCGCGGGAGGCCAGTTCTGAGAGCGGGGCGAGTGGCCAGTTCACCCCGCCCTCCAGCACTACAGTACCGGCCATCTCCACCACAACCGCGCCGGTGTCCATTTGGAGCCCGGCCTCCATCTCGCCGCTGTCAGACCCACTCTCTACCTCCTCCTCCTGCATGCAGCGATCATACCCCATGACCTATACTCAAGCGTCTGGATACAGCCAGGGCTACGCTGGTTCCACGTCCTACTTTGGGGGCATGGACTGCGGCTCTTACTTGACGCCCATGCACCATCAGCTGACCGGACCGGGATCCACTTTGAGCCCCATGAGCAGCAACGCTGTCACCAGCCACCTGAACCAGTCTCCCGCGTCCCTTCCCACACAAGGTTACGGTGCCTCGGGTCTCGGCTTCAACTCCACCGCGGATTGCTTGGATTATAAGGACCAAGCGTCCTCGTGGAAACTGAACTTTAATGCTGATTGCTTGGATTACAAAGACCAGACTTCCTCCTGGAAATTCCAGGTGTTGTGAAACTATCAAACGTCTGCCATTCTGTCCAATCAACACGCTAAAAGACTATAAAATAAACGTTGTAGACCTGCCATCTTTCCAAAAACAGAAGTGTTCCGTGGCGCGCGATCTCTCCGAGATGGATGGGTTGCATTGAGCCCGACAGCGCTTTTGAAGTTTGTCTTTGACATGAAATATCAATTTGAGCTACATGCACCCCTTGTGGCGTGCAAAGTATTTGAAGGGTGGTGAGTGCGTATAAACATAGGCCATCTGACCACAACCTGTTGTTTAAGGTATACAGGGAATCAAAGTGAATTTGTAATAAGTTAGCTCAAAGCCACGGAACAAATCCTTACACAAGAAAAGAGGAGAAAAAAAACTACATGGCAAAAGGAGCCAATCTTTTGCTTAAGTGCTTGGAATGGGCAGGCTTTCTCTAAGCCTCTTACAGCACGCCGACCTATTTCAATGTTGGCAAGACGAGAGACACTTCCATCAGGAGGATGATAGAGAGGATGTGCGAGTGTGTGTGTGTGAGTGTGTGTGTGTGTGTGTGTGCTGAACGCCCCCGTGGCGACCTGGATGCACTACTTTATTTAAGAAAAGGTGTTTATAAGGAATCAATATGTAGTTTTTAAAGACAATCAATGTGTGTCTTATATAAATGGTACATTTGTGTTTTTTTATCTGTGCTAGCCTTCGAAACTGTGATCTGTTGTAACTGTATGCAATTTGTGAGCTCCATCGCATCTGCGAAGACTCGGCTGTGATTTTAATAGATTTTAAACTTTTTTTTCTTTAAGAAAACACGTCGGTAAATAAGATTAGTCACATGATTACTATTGGATTAAGACAAAAAAAACTCGAAAATACAGGGACTCAAGAGAATGTGTAAGAAAGGAACTGTCTGTCCCCGTTCATTGATCTCCATTGGTCATAACCGATGCACACACGTGGATCGTAAAACTGTCTGGAGTGGCAATGTGGTCCCGCCACAGAAATATGAATAAACAATTTAAAATCTGACACGATATTTAAAGTTATTCTGGACGAGTTATTAAAATGTATTCTGAATTTCATGTGTGTGTTTGTGTTTTGTAGGTTAGCTGATGCTTTGTCAGGAAACTGCCTAACTATGGCGTGTGCATTAAACAATATTACCTATTTATTTAAAATAATAATTTAAAACGCTCTAACATGTTAATTATTTCACAACGACCTTTCAAACTGAATTATGTTCATTTCCTTTGGAGGATTGAAAAGAGCAAATCCCGTGCATATCCACATTAAATAGCCATTAATGGCAATCTCCTGGTTGATTCATTTACAAGAAGTTGTCCATACCAACTCCACGCTGTAGGCTATTCCAATCCATTTTTATAATGCATCAACAAGTGGTTCATTTGGCTTTAATAAGTTTTGGGCCTCAGAAACTTAAATTAAAGGCGAAACTTGAAAAGCACTCGTTTGTATGCGTCTTGTAATTTGGCTATTAAAGATCAGGACACATAAAGAAAACTATCTTTGGCCTGGACAAATTTTAATTATTTCTCATTCTCCCCGCCGGGTTTCCGGCCCTTTCGTTTTAAGGGACACGGCACCAGGAATGCGCGGCTTGGGAAAGTCGCCCTAATCCGCGCCTCAAAGACCAGTTAATCCCAATATTTCACTGGCGGGGTTTCTTTAGGGCAGAGGGCAATTCAAACGTAACTCAAAGCCTACTTTAAAGACCGCCTTTTCTGAATGCAGCACAGCAACATGTTGGTCTGCATTGCAGCAACGGATGGTACAGCACAATAGAATGTATGATGTGACAATTCTGCAAACATTTGAATAATAGGCTACACTGTTGTGCTGGATTCTCGTGACTCTAATTCAACGATGGTACTACAATAATTCAAACAAAAATCTATTTATTAAAAAAGTAGGTCCAATAGGCCATTAATTGTAATAGTCCAATAGGCTATTAATTGTATTAATTTTAAACAGCTGTGGGGACAGAGCTAACACCCCGGAGTCCTCTGTGACTGAAAAGAAAACTTTCACAAAGAGTGCCCTCGGTAAAGGAAAGGAGGGGTAGAGAGCAAACTGCCGACTTTACGGTTGCCGACGGGTCCTGGAATAATTGTATTGTAAGGGTCTGATTTGAGTGACATCGCATAATTACACCAGTTTACTTGGAGGCGGGAAGTCAGAATCGAATCTTTGAATTCTTCCATCATAATTGCGAGCAGTGGAACATTCAATTATCGTCCTTGACATTGACAAATAATCTCCTTTTTCATTCACCCTCTAAAGACAATCTAATGAATGGTGCGAAATGGTCAAAACAGTTTTTCGGAATCTTAGACCGTTTCCAAATGAAATTGGCACGAAATGAAGCTTACTAAATAATTGGTGTAGCTATGTTTGAAGTTCTTAAAAATTCAGTCTGTGACATTTTATTAAATACATGTTCTTTAATTCTTAAAAAAAATGTTTAAAAAAATAAATGTAGCCTACACCATGTCTCGAACAGCGCGAATAACTAATCTAAAAATGTGTATGCACTTGAGAGTTACATTCAATATTGTACACGTGACAATAAAAGAAGCACTAAACAGCGACAAAAAAGAAAACAAGAATAATCTCAATATCACGGTGTAACAAATAACTTCGTCTGACATTAAACTGAATGGCTGACTGATCTTGTAAAAACTTAGGAAACAGTATTTTTTTTACAAACACATTTATATACGAGATCAAATTATATTTAGTCTAACTATTTTTGTTTAAAATTATTTGAAGTAGCTTAATTTTCATACAAACTTTAGAACAACTGATTTTCTTCATTTTCTTCGTTTTAACCCAATTTCGCGGACTTTTTTCGTTTCTTTATCCCTCTTTTGGGAACACGAATGAATACAAGCACTTGTGTTATTCAGGTTGTCCAGGTGTTTGTCCCAAAATAAAACAAAACATAATTGATTATTTGTGAGTTCTAAACTAACATTTACCGAAAGTCCACAATATAATACTGCATCCATCGAGTCCACAATATTTCAAACACGTGCAAGTCGTCCAAGACGACCGAAGAGCACAACTTACACTATATCTGCATCGCCTTCTCCATTGCCTATAAAATGAAACCATCATGAAGTTAGAAGATTAAGGAGGTTATTGGTCAAGTAAACGGACTCGCACGTTAGGCCTGAAGATAAAAATATGCGAATATTTAATAACATACGAAATAATATCTCAACAAAATAAAGTAAAATTTCCATCACATAAAATGCGAAATGTAGGCCTATATTCACAAACAACTGGGGAAATAGAGTGCAATTAAAAAACAAAACAAAACAAAAAAAAACAGTATATTTTGCACCACAATAAAAATGTTTCATGAGTTGCTGCTGCTTATAGGCTATAGGCTATTGAAAAAGTTATCACTCTAATTAAGAAGCCCATTCATACAAGTTCCTGTTTTGAATACATTTAGTTGTATAAAAAAAATCAGCTAACAGAAAAATGTGCGTAGTTTTTAACTATACATCGCTACACAATGATATATAATTATCCTAAATTATTTACACTTACATAAATCATACCATTATTTGTGTATTTCCATCATGATCTCACCATTTCAGGTGAAAGAGAAATATCGCATCACACACTAATTTAACCGCACACTTTCTTTCTCATACAACAACATGGGCTTGGTTTTAATAACCCACATCATAATTCTCATTGCCATTTCATCCAACCGTCATACTGTGTGTCTTTGAGAAAATACTTGGGCTAAGTAGGTCAATTACGACAGTTACTGCCATTGTGGCGGACAGACGTGTCAGTTGCAACGACAGTTAATTGAATTTTTAGCAGTTACAGTTACCCCAAACTTTATGCCATCCATTGCCACCCACCCCCAACACTCAGGGACACTACAGAAATATCTTATAGGTAAAAAAAATAATAATAATGCATTGCTCTTTTTTGATTTAGGATACATCACTAGCCTATAATACATGCTCATAAATACTTCATGATGTTATATTTCATTGCAGCACACGGCTTTCAATTGCACAATATAGCCTTTAGTAAAATTAATTATTTTAGCCCATAGTAAA